>JABTTQ020002297.1:0-466683 GCA_016081115.2 Rehmannia glutinosa
TGTCCTTATGGTACATTTGCATTCTCGCCGCATGCCATTTTGGGTTATGTAATGCACCGCCACTTTCCAACGCGTTGTATGATGGCTATATTTCATGATTTAATTGAAAAGGTTATGGAGGTATTTATGGATGATTTCTCTGTGTTCGGTAATTCTTTTGATAATTGTCTTCACAATCTTTCCTTAGTCTTACAAAACGATGTGAGGAGACTAACTGGTACTCAATTGGGAAAAGTGCCATTTTATGGTACGCGATGGTATCAGGCTGGGTCATCGAGTCTCCGCAGTCCGGAAGTTGATCGGGCAAAGATTGTAGCAATTGAGAAGTTACCACCTCCTACAAACGAGAAAGCCATTCGGAGCTTCTTGGGCCATGCCGGATTTCCATAAGGTTCATCCGCGTGACTTTTCTAAAATTTCTAAGCCCTTGAGCCAATTGCTAGAAAAAGATGTTGCTTTCATTTTTTCCAATGAATGTTTGCGGCGTTCAAACGTTGAAGACAACATTGGTGACCGCACCTATACCGTCGCCCCATTGGAGTCAACCATTTGAGCTGATGTGTGATGCAAGCGACTTTGCGGTTGGGGCTGTTCTCGGTCAAAAGAGGGAAAAATTGTTCGAATCCATCTACTATGCAAGTTGAACATTGGGCGATTGCTCAAGAATTATACCACAACCGAGAAAGAGATGTTGGCGATTGTTTTCGCATTCGATAAATTCCAATCTTACTTGATCGACGAAAACGATTGTGCATACCGACCATGCGGCTATCAAATACCTCTTTGACAAGAAGGATGCGAAAAACCGAGGTTGATTCGATGGATCTTATTATTGCAAGAGTTTGATGTGGAAATCAAGGCCCAGGAAAGGATGCGAGAACGTGGTAGAGACCATTTGTCTCGATTAGAAAATCAAGAGGAGCAAAAGGAAGTACGAGATTAATAAAAGGAGTTTTAAAACTGCTTCTTCTCAAAAAACCCCAAATCGCGCGCCTCCCTCATCCTTCCTTGTTTTCAAAATTTCTTGTAGTTTTCACTCAATTTCGTCCATTTAATCCCTCCCCATCACATTTGAACTCCAATTTACATTGAATTCAAGTTTGCTTGAAGAATTTTGAGCAAGAGCACCTAGGGTTCAAGTTATCTACTTGAATCTTATTTAGCGAATTCGGTAAGAACACCGTTTCTCCTTGCGAATTCTTTGTCCATTATGTAATGGGAATCATGATTGGTTCTAGCTTTGATATTTTTGCTATGTTTTGAATGAAATCTTCTTTAAGGCAATTTATCAAACACTTTGTGGGCTTGTGTAATTGAGGAGATTTTGGATGAAATATTGATGAATAAAGGCATGGCCAATGATTGTTTGAGCTAATACTTTTCTAGAATGGCCATAATTCTTGCTTGCTTGGGGTAGTTGATCGATCAAAGTGAAGTAGGAAGTGAATTTGCATCACTTAATGTTTTATCTTTAATCCCCTACTTTGTTGTTGCCATTGATGATCTTTGGGATGCTAATGGAATGTATTTTAGGTACAAATCTTTCATGGACGAGCGAAGAATCCCCGGGTGGAAGGAGACGTGCACACGGGCGGCACAACGAGACGTGGCACCGCCGAGAGGTAGACCAAAACAAACCCGCGGCATATGGGGTTGAATTGACAACGCGAGATGATCTTGAGCGATGGAATCGCTTGATTGGTCGCCAAATAGCTCCATCACGCTATGCCGACGATGACTGTACCCAAACTTTGGGGATACATGAGGGCGTTTAGCGTCTCTTCGCAAAGGTCGGATGGACCAATTTCATGAGCCGAAGGTGGTCGACCTTTAAACGATACATTATTGGAGTTTTTGAGTACCGTAGAAGTACTCAAACAAGGGACTTTTGAACCATACATGATACGATTTCGGTTGGGAACGTTCATAGACAACTATCTATGACCCAATTGAACACCATTTTTGAGGTTCCAACGAGCGGCGTACCCGACCGATGCCCAATTATGATCAATATGACTTTTGGAGAATGCTGGTGGAAACACAACAAATGGGGCCTATGTTGTATGCGTACGGACCGCCAAAGCCTCTCGATCCGAATCGGTTTTCCAGACATACAACGCGTGATCGCATTCTCCGTGTTCGCCCGAGAAAATATTGGAGGGATGACTACTAAGGAGTCTGTATCTCCTATGGTGTATGCTCACAAATAGCCCCTACAACATAGCCGTCAATTTCGCAGAGCAATAGAATAGTTAGCTAGGCGGGGAAGGGGTCACGATTTCTATAGGGGCCTCATTACCCCTATTGCCCGGCATTTCAACGTCGATTTCCGAGGCTTGGAGCCTATTCGGGCAGCACTCGGGTTAATTTGGCATCGTTGCACCACATGAAGTTCATAGCAAACGAAGACAACACATTGGTACTTCTACGAGAAAAGGTCTTGCATTTAGTTGCCACAACCCGCCATACACCGGTGGTCGATACATTGGCGGACACCACCAACTTCCTAATGAACTCGACGACATAACCGAATTACGGTGGCTATAGATGCAAGGAAGAAGCGCAGAGTTGAAGGTTTCCGAGGATGAAGAGGATATGGTGGCGGGGAGGATGAACTACACAGACAAGAAATGGGGTGGAACCTCATCACCCCAAATTGGATATGATATACCCGAGTCCTCACACGGAGGCGCTTACCCCGACGTTCTTAAAGAGGGGATCATCCCGGTACTTCTCATAGTGGAGGGCCCCAACGCGGCACTGATTTTCAAGACATGTTATATGCGTTTGGGGAGGACTTGCGTCGGCAAGAGAGGAGTTGAGGCAATGTGGGGAGGATTTGAGGCAACATCGGGCTGATTTTCTCGCGTTCGGGCCGAGCGCTATGATCGGCGTGCCCGAGGAGACGTGGCAAGTACTCCAACATTTACAAATGTGGCATATTTCCCAAGCCACTTCCTCCGCCACCACCCAAGCTGATGATTCGTATATCCCCACTTTTCGTTATTGAAATTCTATTTTTCCCCTTAGGACACTACAATTTCATTCAAGTTGGGGGAGAGATTGTATTTTAATATATGAAAAGTGTGGATACAAAAATATATATATATATATAATCATGCATTTCGTGTTTTCATATAGTTGCATTAGAGCATTCTAGGTTGCATTTGCATTAGAGCACGTTTATAGCTTTAGCACGTCTATTGCTTTCAGTAGTGGTTAGAGAGTGAGTTGACCTGGCTTGTTGCAACTTGTTTTTTTGTGTGGTGATTTTGAAAGACTTGTATTGTTGGAATTGGATGACGAGTATGAGTTGATTGAGCTTTGAATAGATGACATTGAGCATGTTAATATGAAAAACTTGGTGTGATGCTTTGAATTACATTTTGACAAGCCTGTGAGCTTTGAGCCTTTACTGCTTATATCTTGTGCGGTCTTGTTGTGATTGAGGGTATCATTCGTGGTTGTCGAGAATTCTAGAACTTGCTTGGGTATCTATGTCAAAGCCACATGTTGTAT
This sequence comes from Rehmannia glutinosa, assembly GCA_016081115.2. Lineage (NCBI taxonomy): Eukaryota > Viridiplantae > Streptophyta > Magnoliopsida > Lamiales > Orobanchaceae > Rehmannia > Rehmannia glutinosa. The sequence continues at coordinate 3,520 of JABTTQ020002297.1, forward strand.
GCTTGGTGTGAATGTGATAAAAGGCCATCGTTGTTAGCCTTTCAAGCCTTTTGCTTTCCTACAAATGATGAAATCCCTTGTTAGCCAAGTTGAGCCTATTGCCTATTTTTTTTTTGATAACCACAAGATTTAAGCTTTGAACTTGATAGATCCATCACCCTAAACTCGACCGTATAACGTAGAGCAGTAAAGGGAATAAATGGAGTTGAAAGAGTAGGATAAGTGGGCATACTTGGTTAAATGGAACAAAAAGAGGAAGGAAAGAAGTTGAAAAAGAGTGTTGAAAATGCACAAATTGCATACACTCTAGTGGCGGAGATATGAGACGAATTGCAAAGCCTATAGTAATTTTGCGACATTGAATTGATTTGAGCGTAAACACGCCCTATATCCTCGTGAGATGAGAGTATACACTTAACTTTGAGAGTTGGAATTGAGCATTTCACTTTGTTTTACTTGAGGCGTGTTCTTTGATCAGATATTTGAGGTTTGATTGGTTGTGCTCAACATTCATGACGAACAATATGGATCTTCTTGTGGGTTCTCTCGTGTGCGCCTGTTATTCTTATCTCTGTTGTGCCTTATCGTGTTCTAAACATTGTTGATCGGGACGGTCAACAGAGTTTAAGTTTGGGGGATTTTGATAGGTGTGAGTTTTGCATGTATTTTTGAGGCGTATTTCGGCTATAATGATGGGTAAACATGCACATACTCGCGTTAAATGTTACATATTCACTCCTTGTGGAAAAGATATTACACTTTGCTTATTTTGTAGGAATTTCATGATAGTTGAAGCAAATTGAATACGAATACGAGATAGCAAAGTGGAAACACGGAGAACCGAGTGAGTATACGAAAAGTGAAGCCAAAAAGAGCAAAAGTTGAGCGTCTAAGGAAAGATAGGGTCACACGGGTTGGGCGTGCCTCGAGCACCACCCGTGCACCCCTGAATTTAGAAATTTAGAGCTACGACATGGCGCACGGGTAGCCCATGCACCCGATGCATGACCCGTGCGCCTTACAGAGAATAGATGAGTTCAACCAGGGATGGCGCACGGGTAGCCCCGTGCTCCTACGCACCACCCGCGCTCTCTGCAGACCGGAATTACTTCAACAGGTGACGACGGGTAGCCGTGCTCCGACGCACCACCCGTGCGTCTGCTACTGAATCCCATGTCTGCAAAGATTATGCCCTAAACTGATTTGTGGGTATAAAAAGGCTTTTTGGGGGCGCACACAAGGAGATTCTGGTATTTTTGGGATCTACAACACAAGACAATGGTCAACTCTTGGAAGAAGATATCAAGGAGACAATCGGGTTGCATCGAGCTTGAAGAATGGAGATATATCGAGAGATTGTCGACGTTCCTAAGTTTTTTTGCTTCTCTTTTAGTTTCAATCTTTCATTTTCATTTGTAATGGCTTTGAACAATTTGTTTATAAGTTGTTTAGAAATCATGTGTAGCTAAACTCTTGAGATTTAGGGTTTTTGGGAGTAGATTGATGAACTCTTGTTGGATGTTTTAATCTTAGTTGAAGTTATTATCTTGAAGCTTTATTTGAGTATTTTGAGCTTATTCTTGTTTTATCACTTGATCAATGATTTAACTTGTTTGATATATTGATTCATAATTCGAGAGATGAGTTTCAATATTAGATCTTGAATACTCGACACAAATATTTGCATGAATCGAGAGGTTTGTAAATATTTGTGAGGATATTTGATCTTTTAAACTTTTGGGAGTTGAATGCTTCATGTTGAGTAGAGATGCTAGCATAAGTATTTCAATCTATGTTTTATATGCATCTCGAGAGGGAGGATAAAATAACTTTGTGATCGTCTTATAGGAATATTGATAATAACGTGGCTTGATTAAATCGGATAACAAGAGGATTATTAGTCGAAACCTTAACTCGGAAATCCATTTCATTATCTTGATACTTCTATCATTTGTGTTATCTTAATCTTGTGTTTTAGTGATTTAAATTGTCTTAATCTCAATACAACAATCATCCAATTTCGATCGTCTAAATAAAAATAAGATTATCTTAGATCAATACTTAGCATGTTAATTTATTAGTCTCTCGTGGATACAACCTTGCTTACCCTATTCTATAAACTACACCGTACACTTGCGGTGAAGCTAAAAATAAGGCGAACACATGGACCCCAAAATTATAGGGTACCTAAAAGAAATTCTTTTCTAGGTAATAGGGGCTATAACAACAATGGAAGATTCAAAATGGCTCGTGGACAGCGGATGTTCACGCCATATGACCGGGAGGAGAGAACTTTTTACCAACATCAAGCTCCAAGAAGAGGTATGGTCATGTTCGCAATGGCAAAGGAAAAATTCTTGGAAATGGAGAAATTGGTAACTCTTCTTTCTCTCTTAGTAATGTTCTTTAGTAGAAGGGCTTAAGTTTAAATTGATAAGTGTTAGCCAACTTTGTGATTCAAATTATGATGTTTCTTTCAATAAAGAAAAATGCCTTATTCTTAAAAATGGTGAAATTATTTGTGGAGCAAATAGAAAAGGCAATCTTTACAAAAATTTGTACAAGTGATTTGGTAAGTCAAAATGTTTCTTGTTTAGTCGCCAATAATGATTTAACTAGTTTATGGCATAGGCGACTTGGACATGTTGGATACAAGAATTTGAAAAATATTTACAAAAATCAACATGTGAAAGGACTACCAAAATTGAATTTTGAAAATCTTGGCTTATGTGACACTTGTCAAAAGAACAAATTAGTTAAAAGTAGTTTTAAGCCCAAAAATGAAATTTCCACAACCAAACCCCTACAATTGCTTCACCTTGATTTGTATGGGAATATTGGTACGGCAAGTCTAAGTGGAAAACATTACACTTTCGTTATTGTCGATGATTTTTCTAGATATACTTGGGCTCTTTTTCTTACCAATAAAAGCGATGCCGTTAATGAGTTTGTTAAGTTGTGTAGACTTATTGAGAATGAAAAGGAAGATACTATTAAGTCTATTCGAAGCGATCGAGGTGGAGAATTTGATGGTGAATTTAGAGTCTTTTGCGAAACTAAGGGATATGCTCATAATTTTTCGGCTCAAGGACACCTCAACAAAATGGAGTAGCGAAAGGAAAAATCGGACTCTACAAAAGTTGAGTCGGTCCATGCTCAATGAATTTTCACTTCCAAAATATTTTTGGGCGAAGCCGAAAGTACCGCTTGCTATGTTATTAATCGAGTTTATATTCGTCCTAAAATGAATAAAACTCCATATGAGCTTGGAAAGGTAGAACTCCAAATATTAGTTATTTCAAGATATTTGGTTGTAAATGCTTCATTTTGAATACCAAGGATCAATTGTACAAACTTGATCCTAAGGCCGATGAAGGATATTTATGGGATATTCAACAAAGAGCAAAGCATATCGGGTTTACAATAAGACTAGTGGGGTTGTTGAAGAATCCATCCATGTCAAATTCAATGAAAGCTTCGGGTGTTGAAAGAATACCCAATGATGAAAGTGATGAAGAGGATATTATTGAACATATTGTTCAAATTAATGATCAACCGCTCTACATCAAATGATCAACCGTCCACTTCAAATGCTCCTCAAGAAGATAGAGGTGATACTGCCGGATCTTCCTGTTGCATTGAAATTTAAGGAGATCACCCAAAAGATCTTATTATTGGTGATCCCCTTGACAAAGTGATGACCCGGAAGTGAGAAAATTTGCCGAGAAAGCTCTTATTTCTCAAAAGGAGCCTAAAAATGCTAAGGAGGCTATTGAGGATGAGGATTGGTTCTTAGAGATGCAAGAGGAGTTAAATCAATTTGAAAGAAACGATGTATGGGAATTGGTACCTTGTCCTCCATCTCAAACTATTATTGGTACAAAATGGGTATTCCGGAACAAACTTGATGATCAAGGCAACATTGTTCGAAATAAGGCAAGGTTAGTAGCTCAAGGGTATTGTAAAGACGAAGGTATTGACTATGATGAAACTTTTGCACCGTAGCACGTTTAGAAGCTATTCGTATTTTACTTGCCTATTCTTGTTATAAAAATTTCAAACTTTACCAAATGGATGTTAAATCCACTTTCTTAAATGGTATTATTCAAGAAGAAGTCTATGTAAAACAACTCAGGGGTTTGAAAATTTTTCTGTGCCTAATGATATTTATAAACTTAAAAAGGCCTTGTATGGTTTAAAGCAAGCACCCGTGCATGGTATGATAGACTTAGCTCTTTTCTTTTGCAAAATGGTTTTATAAGAGGTAAAGTTGATACAACTCTTTGTTTTTAAAAAGGGCAAGATTGCTTACTTGTGCAAATTTATGTTGATGATATTATCTTTGGTGCTACTAATGATTTTGTGCAAGAAATTCTCTAAGTTGATGCAAGGTGAATTTGAGATGAGTATGATGGGGAGCTCAACTTCTTTCTTGGACTCCAAATTAAGCAATGCCAAGAAGGCATATACATTTCGCAATCAAAATATACAAAAGAACCTTTGAAAAAGTTCGGCATTGAAGAAGGAAGAACCGTTTCTACTCCCATGGCAACAAATGTCAAAATTGACAAAGATGAAAAATGCAAGTCCGTGGATGAATCAAAGTATCGAGGTATGATTGGTAGTTTACTTTATTCAACCGCTAGTAGATTTGGACATTCTTCATGTCGTATGCCTATGTGCTCGTTTTCAAAGCAATCCCAAAGAATCTCATATGAGTGCGTTAAAAGGATTTTTCGATATTTGAAAGCGCACTATTCAATATGGTTTATTCTAACCAAAGAATGAAAATTTTTCTCTTAAAGGATATAGTGATTCGGATTATGCGGAAATATCGATGATCGGAAAAGTACTTAGGATCATTTCAATTTTTAGCGATTGCCTAGTTTCTTGGTTTTCAAAGAAGCAAAACTGTGTTTCTCTTTCAACGGCGGTCGAATATATTTCCGCCCTTTTTGTTGTACTCAACTTCTTTGGATGAAACAAACCTTAGCGGATTACAAATGCTCTTTTGAAAACGCATCTATCTTTTTGTGACAATATATCCGCTATAAATATTGCTCAAAACCCGGTTCATCATAACCGTACTAAACATATTGAGATTCGGCATCATTTTCTAAGGGATTGTGTTTCTAAACGAAAAATTGAGATATCTTTTGTACCATCTCAAGATCAATTGGCGGACATTTTTACAAAATGCTATCTTCCGAGACTTTTGCGTCCATACGAGCTCAGTTAGGCATAATGCATATTGAATGAGGTTTACGTTTGCATTTTGCATGTTTTTAAAACTTAGGGCGTGTTAGGAAATTTATTGTTTAGATTTTGATGAATGCTATGTAAAACTTAGAATAGGATGTTGGCACCCCATTTTCATTTGTAAAATGCATTGTAATAAATAGGGTCGCAAGCTACCGAGTTAAGTCGCCTACGCCTAACATGCAAGAAGACAACGGAGACTAGAAGGAAGACTCATTGCGAGACAACAGAGTATGGCAAAGAAGAGTAGACGGAACTCTATGAAGAAGCAGAGATGAGATGCGGTGAGTGGAGCATCAAGTCAACTCAAGAAAAGCCAAGTCTCAAGTTGAAGTGAGCGAGAAGAGTCATCCAATGATTGGAAGGCGACTCTAAGTCACCTGGGAAAGCAAAGAAATGCGATCAAGTCGAGATAATCGAAAAAGATCCGTTACGTAAAACCAAGAGAATTACTTAAACAAGTAATATCTCCATACCACCTTTATCGAGTGCTCGAGCCCCGAGAAGCGTGCAAGAGGAATAAACCAATGGGAAGCATTACATCGTGTCGAACTCAAAAGGTGAAGAAAAATTCATACGAGGAAATGGCAATTCCAAGGATCGCAACAAGACAAGCCAACGATCGCAAGTGACTTTCAAAAATAAGCCTATCTCTTCAACGGGCAAATTTTTGAAAGATCACTATAAAAGGCTGAGGAGTTTATTTGAGAAAAATATACACAAGTGACGGACCTGAACCAAAAACGTTCAAGCAATTATTAGAAAATCAAATATTCTCAATCCTCAAGCCTACACTACGAAGAACATCAATCCAACACTCACCTGTGAAGGAAAAATAACTCCAATCAGTTGAAGAGGAAAATACTGAAAAATCAAGGGTCTACATTCCACGAAGGATTGTAGGAAGGTTCAAGGTCGAACCAAGTTTTGAGCTTTTGGAGGGCTTCGTGATCAAATCCAAAGAGCTTGAGCAAGTGAGCTGTAGTAGCAAGGCAGCTGCCCTGTGAAGAAGCCGAGTCGCATGAGAAGCCTTGGTGAGTGATCAAGGCGTCTCAGACCGAGTCCCAAAGGATCAAGTCACCTGTGTGATCAAGACTTGTATCCTGGACTGTTACCACTTTGTATATCGATCAATACCTAGTGGATTCCTCCGGGAGTTGGAGAAGAGAGGAGTAGAAGAATTACCCCATCTTCGAACCTCTATAAAAATTTCATTGTGTCATTTACATTTAAAGACTTTAATTCCCGCATCTTAATTGTTTAAATCACGATAAATTTGCTAACCACTTGATAATTTCTAAGTACTAAACCAAGCACTAAATCCTTGTTTAATCAAACTTAAGGGTGTTAAGTATTCAGCGAAAACAAACCACGTTGAGTTAATTTAGACCCAACGGTGAGTTATTCTATCAACAGCTCGGTTGAGTCCGTTGAGACTAACTCTTGATCAACTAAATTGGTTTGTCACCAAGGACAAAAAGGTGTGTAGTATCAACTCGAATATTTAAAAGGACTAAATCGAAAATTTGGTAAGGTTTATTCAACCCCTTCTAAACCTTACACTTACACACCCCTTGGGACCTACAAGTGGTATCGGAGCGGTTGGTTCATTGAACCCTCCGCACCGGTTCTTGAACTAGATCTCCAAACTTTTCAAAGTCTGCTTTAGTACTTAAACTTTCAAAACTCTTTTTATCATTAAAAGTTATTATCATGGAAGCAAATTTGACACGCATCCCTATGTTCACTATTGAAGAATTTGATGATTGGAAAATTCGTATGCGAGCTCATCTATCGACATTACATGATGAGATGTGGATAGTGATAGAGGATGGGCCACTCGCAAATCTTAAAGGTGAACACTTTGTAGAAGAAGTCTGCGGTGAAGGAGAAGAGGATGTAGCTCCTGGGACATGGTTGAAAAACCAAGAACCGAATGGACAAATGATGACGAGAAAAAGATACAACCTGGACAATGTAGCAAGGACATCCTTTACAAAACCTTGGACAAAGCCATGTTCAATAAAGTCAAATCATGCAAAACGGCTAAAGAAATCGGGACAAGCTAACATTGATTTGCGAAGGCTCGTGAGCAAATCAAAGAAAACAAATTATCGGTGGGTCGTACTGAAATTTGAGAACTTCAAAATGATCTCGGAGAAAACCTGGATCAACTGGATGCTCGATTCCGTAAATCACCAACGAGTTATCCGTGACTTGGAAAGGAATATACACAAGAAATGTGTATGAAAATTCTAAAAAGTCTCGGTGAATGGGAAATGAAGGTCATGGCACTAAGACATTCCATGGACCTATCAAAGACATCCAACCATGAACTATTCTCGAGACCTCAAAGCCTACGAGTTTGAGCCGAGAAGAAAAGACCAGGAAGAGACAAATTGTACCCCAAAACAACATTGCTCTAATTGTTAAATATGGGAAGAGAGTTGAGGTCAAAAAGTCATTGATCCGTAAGAAATAGCCACGATGGTTAAAGGTTCAACAAGTTCTTCAATAAGAACTATAAGAGAGAAAATGGTGAATCTTCCGAAGACACTCGGCTCCTCCAAATCAAGGAAGATAGGCCAACCAAGAGAACATATCATCAAAAAGCTGAATATCAAAAGTCGACAATCCAAGAATGGAAAGAGTGATCAAAGTGAATATCTATCTTTGAACTGTAGACAACCAAAGTCATTATGCCATTGATTTGCCCATATCCTGTAGTCAACAAATACGGGAATGAAGAAGAAAGAAAGATCTTGAGAGAAGAAAGAAGACAAGAAAAGAGAAAGGCAATGTTGGTGCAGAGATCTAAAACGGCCAAGTCAAAAGACATAGCCGATTGAGAGTGAAGGTGAAGCCGACTATTCAAGTGACTCGAAGAAGAAGCCCTGATCGCGCTTGATGGCCAAGGAACAAGATCAACCTGACCAAGAAGATGAGGTACACTCTAACTCATCAAACTCGGACTCTAGTGATAGTGATCATGACACACACACTTCATCACCCACTGATCTTTATGATTCATTAGCAAAATGATGAAAGATTTTGAACACATTAAATCCTCACACACACTATTAAATGAGGAAAACAAACCTACTCAAGAGCCAAAACTCAAAGCCGACTAAGGAGCCGAGTACTCTAAGTCAAATAGTGATGAGAATGAAAGTTTAAAAGTGAAAATGCTAAATTAATAGCGAGAAATTGCGCCATAGAGAAGAGGGAGAATGACCTCAAAAATGTTATTGCCTCATTCACTAAGGCATCTAAATCATTGGATGATCTTATTATGAGTCAAAGAGAATGTGGAGACAAGACAAGCTTAGGATTTAGTTCCTCCGTGCTATGTCAAACCTCAAAAGTAATTTTGGAAAAGGATCTTCAAGCCATGAAGAGTCTAAAAAATCAAAACTCTAAATGTTGCACACACATTCAATCCAAAGCACAATTACAAGCAAACTGGTCTTGGTTATAAAGGAAAAGGAAAATAGCCGGTTGAGTCGGCTGAAAGGACCGGTGAGAAGAGATTCGGCCGAGTTCCTCGGCCAAACTCCAAACAGAAAATACTCTGTAAGAGAAGAAGCGAGCTACCAAAACCCAGAAAATCCATAAAAGAAATACATATGATGGGAATGGTAGAATATATCCAAGCCAAGCTGATTGGAATAATGTAAACCATCAAAGATAGACTTATGGAATATAAGCCCAAATGGCAAAGGCCAGAACTCAAAGAAAGGCCATTCCAAAAGTATAAGAGCTTTTATCAAGACACACATATGCACTAGCACTACACTCGAGACACCACAATTACCCAAAGAAGGCGATTGCTAAAACTTATACAGGCATACGAGACAAAAGAGACAGTTGTATGAACCAGAATCCCCAAGCAATTTGCAGGGATTAATTATGATTATGGCGATAGATGGCAACCCCTTAGAGTCAAATCATTTGGCTATAAGTTGGTTGGATCATCTTACAATTCTAACCCCTCAGGACCCAGACAAGTATGGGTACCTAAAACTTAATTTCCTTGATTACAGGTTCAAGGAATAGCTGAGTGCCAAGGAACCTGGTACATGGATAGTGGTTGTTCGGACATATGACAGAAATAAGAAAAATCATCAAAATTCAAGGAAGTTAAAGGAGCAAAAGTTATATTTGGAGGAAATGAAGCTCCAGGTGAAATAAAAGGCATTGGATCCATCAAGAGGAACGGATTAGAAATCACAGATGTTGCATATGTCGAAGGACTCAAATTCAACTTGCTAAACATAAGTCAACTCGTGACAAGGGCTATAATGTTGGATTCAACATGGGTGTATGCCCAATCAAGAATATTGAATCGAATGAAGTTGTGTTGCAAGGTTGCAGACAAAAAGAACATGTATGTAGTAGATTGGTCAACCGCTACACACAACACCGTCTATTAGCAAAAGAGCACAAATTGAATCAAGTTGGCTGTGGCACAAAAAAGTGAGTCACTGAATTTCAAAACGATTAACAAGCTTGCCAGAAGTAGTCTTGTGGAAGGAATTCCGGACTCGAGTATACAAGAAGGAGAGTATATGTGATGCATGTCGAAGGGAAAACAAATCAAATCTTCATTCAAAGAAAAGACATGTCCATCTTCAACAAGAATATTGCATCGCTACATATGGATCTATTTGGCCCAGTGGAACCAGCCAACATAAGTGGAAAAGAAATACACCTTGGTGGTAGTAGATGATTACTCAAGATACACATGGACAATATTCATGTGTAAGAAGAAAGAAACTCTACGAAACTACCACACGGTGATGAAGAGGATTCAAAACGAGAAGAGCCAAACCATTATCAAAATAAGATCGATTGAGGAACCGAGTTTGTCAATGGAATAATAACTCGATTGTATTGAAAATGGTATTGGTCGAGAACTATCGGCAGACAAGGACTCCGCGAGAATGGAGTTGCGAGAAAGAAAGCAGAACTCTCAAAGAAGCGGCAAAGGACCATGTTAGCTGAAGCGGGGTTACCAAAAAGATTTTTGGTCAAGCAATCAACACAAACTTGCTACACTCAAAACAGATGTATGATAAGCAGGTGGTGACAAAGACTCCTATGAGATTTGGTGGAAGAAAACCAAATGTTGCATATTTCACAATATTTGGATGTAAATGCTTCATCCACAACAATGGCAAAGACAATCTAAAGGCTTTCGATGCTAAAGTGATGAAGGTATCTTCTTGGGATACTCCAAAAGCAAAGCCTACAGGTACTCAACAAAAGGACTATGGTTGCGGAAGAATCCATTCATGTGGTATTCGATGAGCCAAATGTAAATGGAGAAGACATTGAAGAGTCGGTGACAAGTGAATCATCCAACCAAGGCGGAAGAGTCCCTATCTTTCAAGTCAAGTGGAATTATAAACTCGAGAAGAAGATGAGATATTTGAATCTCAAAAACAAGTGGAAAATTTGCTAAGTGATTACGAGAGAGTGAACACAAAGAACCACTGGTACCGCAAGACGATCAATCAGCTAACTTACTCCAACTTTGATGTAAGATGGCTGAGAGACCATCCACCAGAACTTGTCATTGGAGATATAAGAGAAGGTGTCAAAACAAGATCCAGAACTCAACAAGAAGCCATGTTCACATGCTTTATCTCGCAAATAGAGCCCAAAGATGTGTTACAAGCATTGGACGACACACATTGGATTCAAGCTATGCAAGAAGAGCTGAATCAGTTTGAAAGAAATAAAGTATGGGAATTAGTTCAAAGACCCACACATCAAAATGTTATTGGTACTAAATGGGTGTTCAGAAACAAGATGAACGAGGAAGGTTCTGTGGTAAGAAACAAGGCAAGACTAGTAGCCAAAGGATATTGCCAAGAAGAAGGAATAGATTTTGATGAAACATTTGCTCCTGTAGCAAGATTGGAAGCTATAAGGATGTTTTCTTGCCTATGCGGCTCACAAGAATTTCATTGTATATCGATGGATGTAAAAAGTGCATTCTTAAATGGTTTATTGGAAGAAGAAGTGTATGTTGAACAACCTCCGGGAATTGAGAAGCGAGAAGACTCTTGGAGATAAGGTATACAAACTCAAGAAAGCCTTGTATGGATTGAAACAGCACCCGAGCATGGTATGATACTTTGTCACAATTCCTAAGCGAAAATGGATTCACAAAAGGAAAAGTAGATAGAACACTTTTGAGAATTCAAGACAAAAAGAGTATCTTTGCTTGTTCAAATATATGTGGATGACATCATTTTTGGATCCACAAACAAAGAGTGTGTGAAAAATTTTCAAACCTCATGCAAAGTAAATTTGAAATGAGCATGATGGGAGAGCTAACATTCTTCCTTGGACTCCAAGTGAAACAACTAAAGGATGGAACCTTCATAAGTCAAACAAAATACACGAGGAGACTTAATGAAGAAATTTGGTATGGAGGAGAAGTCTTCGTGAAAATACCAATGAATACATCATCAAAATGGACATGGATGCGGATGGCAAGCACTGTAGATCAAACAAGATCTGAGCACTTATGGATCATTGCTCTACCTTACAACAAGTAGGCCGACATCACCTTTCTTTGTAGGTGTATGTGCAAGATTTCAATCTGCTCAAAAGAGAGCCATATGACATGACTAAGAGAATATTGAGATACTTGAAAAGGAAGCCAAGAAGTGGCTTATGGTATCCAAGGAAGGTGGATTCAAGCTAATTGGCTATTCGACTACGACTATCTTTGGATGCGAGTTGACGAGAAAAAGCACCTCGAGGCACATGTCAAATGCTAGGAAACAAGGCTAATTTCTGGTTTAGCAAGAAGCAAAATTCAATAGCCACCTCACGGTGAAGAAGAATACATAGCTCTTGGCGGTTTGTTGTGCCCAAGTCCTATGGATGAGGCGGTGAGAGACTATGAAGTTGAGGAAAAGAAATCCCAATCATGTGTGATAACACAAGTGCAATTGCAATCACTCAAAATCTTTTGTGTTGCACTCAAGAACAAAGCATATCGATGTCGATATCACTTCATAAGAGATCATGTTGAAAAGAAGGACATCACCTTGGAATATATCTCAACCGATAAACAATTGGTGACATCTTCACAAAACCATTATGTGAGTCAAGATTTGAAGAACTCAAACATGAGTTAGGGTTAATTGAGTTGAGTTAACATTAAGAAGACTCAAAAGAAAATAAATGGAACACAAAAAGGGAAAAAGAGCTGAACTCACAAATCACTAAGTAAATCAGTGTATTGGAAAGACAGTTTATACCAAGTCATTTGCTAGCACGAGTCACTAAGAGAATCGTGAGAAGAAGAGTTAAATCGGCTAAGGGATAAGGTCGAGTCACTTATGAGCAAAGTGATAAAAACGCAATCGTTTTACTAAGCGGAATATTTTTAAGAATAGCGTCAAGATAATGATGATGTGTACTGGACATAAAGCCGCACACCAAGCTTATGATTGGATATAAATCTTTGCCGCATTAAATACGAGACATTAAATGCTAAATAGGCGTGCAAAATCTAAACCGTTGATTTCGATCACATTTCAAAAACCACTCGCACGTCCTTTCATAAACCATACTTAAACTATTTCCGTCCGTTTCTCTCTCACACTACCAAAACTGTTCATTTCTCTCTCTCAGAAGCAAAGGCAAAAAACTCTCTCAAAACCCTATCTATCTTCAAATCAATCTCTAAGTTTTTCTTTGATAAAATCCTGAAAAATGGCACCAACCTATGACTTTACCAAGTTAGGAAAGCAAATCCACACCGGCCCTTTGTGGATTTCGACGGCATGGTGAAACAGGTCCGATGACACCCTAGTGAAGAAAATCGCTGAGAAATTGGAAACACTGGCTGAAATCGTTTACGATCTTTGGAATATCCGATGACTTATGTGGAGGAGGTCGCCGCGATTCTACGTGAATCCGAGATTCACGATGAAGGATAAAGTCATCATTCACGGAAAGCGGCTCACTATCTCTGCCAAGGATTTGGTGAACACCGCTTTCACTACCGGAAGGAGCATCGAGAAATTAAGCTGATGTAAAACACGGCTGCTTTGCTTGGAAGGAAATAGCCAAACCCGACTATCTTTGATAAAATAGTTTACACGAAAAACAAGAGGTCTTTGAAGGAGGATTATCTGTCAAGGCATTGGACATAGTTGCCAAATGTATCGACATCAAATTTGGGCTTTGACCAAGCTGTCTAAACAAAGTTGATCGTAATGGTGCGATCATTGAAGAAAGGAAAATAAATCAGGTGAGTTTGTCTCACGGTATGCGAGAATGTAGGAACAAATCCTTCAAGGAAGATGGCACATTTGGAGGATCCTCAGGATATGGCCAGTGATTGGCGGATGATGGAGGTGAAAGAGTCCATCTTAGACATGGAAGGCGTTCCATGTTAACAAGAGGATGTTGAGATCAAACCTCTACAGCGCACGAGAGAGCCTACGCCAAGAGAGGCGACACGAGTGAGGGGAATTGGTGACCCTAAAGATATAGTTGTTTCTCTCACCGAAGAAGAAAAAGCCCCTCGGGAAGAAAGAGAGCCTACGCCAAGAGAGCCGACACGAGTGAGGGGGAATCGTGCTAAGACTCGATGCTCCTGAAAAGAAAGAAAGTCAACGCCCCGCTGCGAGTCACTGCCCACTGCGCAGCCGTGTCTCTGCCCCAGCGACGGTTGAGAAGGACTCTCAAATACCTTCTCCGATCGTCAAAAAGAGGAGATCGATAAGCCACGACGGCCAGCTCCTCGAGAAGACAGACACCCGGCCCCGCCGCCCCAAGACTCAGAAAAAGCTGTCTCCAAACTAGAAATCCCTCGGTACAAACTAGAAGGCGAAGAAGAATCATCAAGCGCTCAGAGCTTGAAAAACCCGAGTCGACCCACTCGAATTTGGAGCAAATACTTAAAGCTCTTTGAAGCAATCGAGTCCCAGGATGTAATTGGTGAAAGCTTGACTAAAGTCTCACAAGGCGATCGTGAGGCAACTGAAGACATAGCCGCGATCCATGCATTTGAGACACAAAAAAAGAAGGCGATAGAGTGATAGTGATGTGATGATCCTATCTCCACCTTACCCAGGACATCCAAAATCGTCTGCGTGAATGGAGAAATGGAAATTGAGTAAATCAAGGAAGCAGTTCCAACGGCCCGAGTTTATAGAAGAAGAAGAGGAACTTTTAAACTTCCTTGGCTTTAACCAGGCTGTGATCAGATTGGATGAAGACAAGCGCATAGATATCCCTGATTTTCAAGGACAAGGAGAAGGAAAAAAGACGAGAGGAAAGGCAGGAGGCACGTGAGAAACCCCGGCCTCCGCCCTATCTCGGCACCACAAAACACACACATCCTCTCCTTGATGTCTTCTACGGTGATGAGGATACGGACTCTCTCTTTGCCCACGGAAGAGTTGCAAATGCAGCAAGCATTGCACGAATCGAGAATCCTTCACGAGCAAAGATTGATGGAGGGACCAGGAGAGTCCTCGAACACGGTACCGAAATTGATCCAATGGGAGTGGTTCAGCAAATCGCCCTTTGTTATTCTTGCCACCACTTTGACTCACTCGGAAGAAGGCAATAAGGGAAATGGCGATGGCGGGATAGTGGGGACCCGGTCGAGCCAACCCCTATTGAAGGGGTTTTACCCACCTTTGAACGGTGAACACTCAATAGAAACAGCCGGGAGTTTGGAGATGAGTGACCCCATTCCAAGTCACTCGGTGGTGCGCTAGGCGAGGGAAACTCCCTCGCTGCGGTAAGGTCGGAGAAATCGCAGATGACTCAACACCGAATCCGAGGAGGCGAAGTGGAGAAAGTACAAACACTAAGCGACAGCAAGTTGTCATCAACGAATCTCGAAGCGATTGACTGTCTCGGTGAGTGCCAAGCTGCTCACGAAGGCTAATGACGCTGCTGATGCGATCGAGGCACGAGGAAGGAACAACCCTGGGGGAGTTAACACTGCAGGGCGATGAAAGTGCAATCCATGGGGTTGAGACTCAATGGATGCCACCACGAAAGACCCTAAGACAGCGACATTGTCAAAGGGAGGTCAAGGCCTGGCTGCGTCGAGGCTGCGGGAGGTAATGAAGGCCACGGGAGGTTGAGACTTCCCAGGGTAAAGAAAGCTGAAGTAGATAACCTCCTCCTACTTTCATTGACCCATCCCCGAAAAGGAGATAAGCGCGCTTCATGATTCCCAGGATAATCGATGTAACCTGCAGGATCGGAAGCGGCCACTAAGAAGTTCGAGTCATCCCCGTGTGCTCAAAAGACTCAGTGCGGATGTTCCAAGCCGCGAGCAAGTCGATCCCAAGACTACTCGTCAAACCTTTAATTTTGATGATGAACCACCAATGGAAATCTCATCATCGTCCGATGGACGCCACGATATGGCGAGGACCGATCCGCTCAATTGGAGAAACCGGTGAGACCAACGAAGCATGTTGAAAAAACAGATTGTGAGCTCGGCAAAAGCTGGTCCACTTCACAAAAGACCCCGGTGAGATAGAGTCCCTGCTGCGGGCTCCCAGTGCAGCGGAGTTCGACTCAAAAGGGACTTCACGCGCACCTCTCATCATTGAACAAATACCGATTGGCGTGATGATTCCTTTATAGAATCTTTTCCTTTCTCCCTGGAGGTACCCGACCTCTTGAAGAATCGAGAGAACGAGCGCACACGCTTCCATAGACCGGCTCTGTTATTCCATCGGTACCATTGTTCGGTGATTATGACTTTGTTGCATGGCCATCACCGCAACGGAAGAATCGGTGAAAGTCGCGAAGTGTTCAAGGCATTATTTCTTTGAGATTGAGCGGATGGAGAAGGCATCGAGGCCTCTATGGACATGCGGATGGACAACGAGAGATGCCAATCTTCTGGCGATTTAATAGCATTGATCGAGGATCGGGAATGGTGGCAACGGCAACAAACAATGCGTGTGGAACAAGTTAGATATTTTAGGACATTGTTCAACAAGGCTGCTTTGGTATGGGAAGTGAAAATCTTGATGCAAAAATGAAATTGAGAGAACATATTGAGCACATGCATGAAGCTCACACTTTGCCGAGATAAAAGCAGCTGCGAGAGCAAAATAAGAGTGATCTACGGCGTTTGGAAGAAAGCATGAATAGCAAATTCAGCCTTCTCATGGCTGAGATGAAGCTAATCTCGGCGTGAGTCAACGCCACTCGATCCGAATTTCGTCTTTGCATACTCCGCTTTGGACTCGAGACAAAACTCTACCATTAGCGAGGCTAGACTTCCTGCTCTTGATATGTTTCAGTGTCCCTCTCTCTTTTGATGATGCAAAAGGGGAAGAGGAATACCTTAAAGCAGAGAAGAGATCTGAAGCGAAAAAAGAGGATCATTTGCGAAGGAAAACAGTGAGGAAGTCTTGAAACAAAAAAAGGAAAATCGTTGAGGGGAAGGATCGAAAGATGTGACCTTGATGATTGCACAAACCCCCAACAAGGTCTTTATCACGGTGACATTATGACAAACTCCTGTGACTCTGCCACTCCAACACTCTGCTATATCTATGGTGAAAAGAGAAAGACAATTGAAGCGAGGGATGGAGGAAGTGGAAGGAAGAATGGATGCCGGGTTATGAACATCTTGAAACAACATGGAGGCATCGGTAAGACGCGAACACTTATGCCATCTCGGATGTCGGGACGAGCCACGATCGAGTTGATGAATTTAAAACGCTCGCATCGAAGGATACTTTGCAAATATGTCTATGGCTCAAGCTTGGGACTTATCTTGGGAAAAGGGTCTCACGTTATGTGAAGAAGGCGTGGCGACGAGACTGCGCGATCGCTCTGCTGGTCACTCATTTGGTCACTCAGTGGAAAGAAGACCCCGTACAATACACGCCCAGTAGAGGAAGAAGCGATGGTGGAGGAAGAGGTTTGGACCTAGGCCCTCTGCCCAAAAACATTGAATACGTAGATCCGAGGCAAGAAAGGAGGGATCTCTTGGTGAAGGTCTTGACCAAATAGCAAATTTGCAAGTGGCTAAAAGTAATCTTGAGTATGCAAAAAGAATAGAAGAAGAAAACAAGAGACAAACTCGGCTATGGGAGGAAAGACAAGAAAGATTAAGAAGAGATGAAGCTGCCGAGGAAGGCATATGAAAAAAGAAGAAGAAAGCGGTGCGATGAGAAAAAGAGAAAGAAGCGAGAAGATCTTGAACAAGATGAAAGAAAGGAAGGCAGCGAAGGAGATGAAGTGTTCTTTGTCCACCCCTTCATGTATTTTTATGATGTAAATACATACTATGTAAGTCTTACGTAATAAAGCTATAAATTCTTTATTTTTCGTAGACAAATGTTTGCTCACGATACACCTTGTGATTGTGTAAAAGAACAAGAATGTCATGATCAATAAAAAGATTGATTCTACGCATACATTACATGTGAATACACTATCTGTATGTATCTTTGCTATTTGCATCTTTGAATGGTTTAAGTTTTGGCATCATCAAAAGGAAATTGTTAGGAAATTTATTGTTTAGATTTTGATGAATGCTATGTAAAACTTAGAATAGGATGTTGGCACCCCATTTTTACATTTGTAAAATGCATTGTAATAAATAGGGATGGCCAAGTGAGTTAAGTCGGCTCATACTAACATGCAAGAAGACAATGGAGACTAGAAGGAAGACTCTGGCATTGCGAGGCAGTGAGTATGGCAAAAGAAGAGTAGCGGGAACTCTCTTGAAGAAGCGGTGAGATGCGGTGGTGGAGCATCAGTCAAGTCAACTCAAGAAAAGCCAAGTCTCAAGTTGAAGTGAGTGGAAGAGTCATCCAATGATTGGAAGGTGACTCTAAGTCAGGGGGAAAGCAAAGAAATGCGATCAAGTCGAGATAAGCTGAAAAAGATCCGTTGCCTGAAATCAAGAGAATTACTTAAACAAGTAATATCTCTATACCACCTTTATCGGAGTGCTCGGTCGGAAGCGTGCAAGAGGAATAAACGATAGGAAGCATTACATCGTGTCGAGAACTACGAAAAGGTGAAGAAAAATTCATACGAGGAAATGGCAATTCAAGGTTGCAACAAGACAAGCCAACGGCGCAAGTGACTTTCAAAAATAAGCCTATCTCTTTCGGGCAAATTTTTGAAAGATCACTATAAAAGTGAGGAGTTTATTTGAGAAAAATATACACAAGTGCGGACTGAACCAAAAGCGTTCAAGCAATTATTAGAAAATCTGAAATATTCTCAATCCTCAAGCTACACTACGAAGAACATCAATCCAACACTCACTTGTGAAGGAAAGATAACTTCAATCGGTTGAAGAGGAAAATCTTTGAAAAATCAAGGGGTCTACATTCCACGAAGGATTGTAGGAAGGTTCAAGGTCGAACCAAGTCTTGAGCTTTTGGAGGGCTTCGTGATCAAATCCAAGAGCTTGAGCAAGTGGTTGTAGTAGCAAAGGCAATTGCGCCTGTGAAGAAAGGCGAGTCGTGCGAGAAGCCGGTGAGTGATCAAGGCGTCTCGGTGAGTCCCAAAGGATCAAGTCAATTTGTGTGATCAAGACTTGTATACGGGTATTACCACTTTGTATCTTGATCAATACCTAGTGGATTCCTCCGGAGTTGGAGAAGAGAGGAGTAAAAGAATTACCCCGTCTTGAACCTCTACAAAAATTTCATTGTGTCATTTACATTTCGACACTTTAATTCCTGCATCTTAATTGTTTAAATCTGCTGATAAATTTGCTAACCACTTGATAATTTCTAAGTACTAAACCAAGCACTAAATCTTTGTTTAATCAAACTTAAGGGTGTTAAGTCTTCCGCTGAAAACAAACCACAGTTGAGTTAATTTAGACCCAACCAGTGAGTTATTCCATCAACGGCTCGATTGAGTGTTGAGAGACTAACTCTACTGATCAACTAAATTGGCTGTCCACCAAGGACACAGCTGTGTAGTATCAACTCTGAATATTTAAAAGGACTAAATCGAAAATTTGGTAAGGTTTATTCAACCCCCCCCCCCCCCTTCTAAACCTTACACTTACACCCCTTGGGACCTACAGGGCGAAAAATCGGATTTTTGGTTGAAAATTCGGATTTTATTAAAAGCGCAAGGCAGTGGGCTGAAGAGGTTGAGGCAGCGGTCGCCCTCAACGTCGGCCGTGCATCGCCCTAAGCAAAATTTTGGATTAAACCGTCTGTCTCATGCGCCTTAGTCATTTTAACCCATTTTTGCCATTTTTCGTCCCCTTTGCCAAATTCACAAATTTCACTCAAAATTTGTTTCCATGCATTCAACTCATATCTTGGACCTTATATAGCATGTTTATCATCATCATCGCTCATCTTTCCGCGTCGAATGGTAAGAATTTTCTTTTTCTTTGCTCAATTGGGTTGAACCCGGCTTGTGGCTTTCTTGTATATTTCTTGATGAAATTATCTTATGATCATGATGAGCTTAGTTGTTATATTGTATTGTATGATGTTTGATGTGAATTGGTGATGAAAATTTTGGCATGATTTATTTACAAGGGCTCTATACAACTTCTTTTAAATTTCGCCCACAAAGTGTTCGATGAAATGTCACAATGAAAATTTCAACTTCTCCATGATTCTCTTGCTTCCAAAAGTCTTAAATACTTATTGAGATCATGTCTTGGCATATAAAACAGCGTATGAACTCTTCATGATACATTTCTCCCATTTTCTTTAGATTTTAAGCTAAATTGTTCAAAAGTTGATAAACCGTTTCTTTGGCGCACTTTGATATAATTATATGATGTTTTTATCTTCCTAACATTCTTTTTGATGATTCCAAGGGGAAACAGGAAATTGGCTCGATTAGATAAAATAAGCTAATAAAAGCTCGCAATAAAAGCTATAAGCTATGGCTTCCTAAAGCGAAGTAAAGCCAAGTATACCTAGTCCATGGCTTGTAATATGGACTTAATTGCAATAGATTATAAGTATTTTTGACGGGGAGCTTCTTAGCTTATGATGTTTATGTGCATCTTATAAAAGCTTGTAATAGCTTGTGCTTCTAGCTTATGCAATATCTCTTGTTGATATGCCTATAAATAAGGGGAGCTTTGTGTTGATGTGCTCATACATGGGGAGCTTTGTATGAAATGTTTTTAACGGATAGTTCACTCGTAAAATAGGAAAAATAATTTGTTTTCAAAATCGTCCTCGAGAAAATTGTTTTGGTTTGTAATCATCAAAAAGGGGAGTTTGTTAGATAAATGTTTTTATCATGATTTTGATGATTTTGTTCAAATGAGTTTTAAACCAAAACAATGTCCCTAAATGTTGTCTAAATACTTCCGATCGATTTAAAATATTTTTACTATTTTTGGAGTATTTTTGGAGTTTATTTTCGAAAAAAATTGGACAACACATTTGTTTTAGGACTCGGCCGTGTACAAGCATATGGGGCAACCGTACTGAGTTGAGTTTTGAAGCGAGAAAAGGGGACGTAGAAAAAAATAAGGGAGAAGCGACAGTCGACCCACAGGCGACAGTACACAGGAGTGCCCTCTTGAAGCTTTGTCTTCTCTGTTTCGTATTTTAAACACCCCCAACCGGTCATGGTCAGGCGGCCAGTCGCTCCCCCTCCGAGCCCGGTCCCCCTGTGTAAAAATCGCGAGAAATTTAATTTCAATCTCATCTCTCCGGCAAAGGTCGCACCTGTTTTTATCGACCAAACTATCCGTTGCATTTTGAGACGGGTTTCCCTATTTTGAGGATTGAGGAAAATATGTCTGTTTGTCAGCGGCTAGAATTTCTTTGTCAAAAGCGAAATAGCGATCGGTCGCGCAAAAATAGACATTGAAGAAAATAGCGAGAAATTGCATAGGGCAACAGTCCGCATAGGGTTCGACCCGGTCGACCCATCTTGGCCATTGCCCTCAAGAAATAGCAATACGGGGAGTTTGCAACCTTCCCGAGACAGGTCGACCTGCGGTCGACCTCTGTTTTTTCTTGATCCGTTTTTTATTTTAACACATCTTCAGTGCGGGTTGCCTATAAGGCGGTCCAAACCACAACCAGGCAATTGTTGTCAATTTATATCGAAAATAAACTTCAAGAAATACTCAAAAATTAGTAAAAACATTTTAAATCGATCGGGAGTATTTGGACAACATTTTGAAACATTGTTTTGGTGTAAAAATACTTTAAAACAAAATCATCAAAATCATGATAAAAATATTTATCAAACAATCTCCCATTTTTGATGATTACAAACCAAAACAATTTTAAGAAATTTTAAGAGGTCGATTTTGAAAACAAAATGAATTTTCCGGGTCAAAACATAACTAGCCGTTTGAAGCAACAAATTTTCAAACAAAATAGCCACAAGGCGGGGAGTAAAGATTTTCAAGAAACCTTTTCAAAAGCTCCCCTATCAACATGCACATCAAGATAACTAAAGAAGCAACCATACAAAAGCTAAAAACTCGGCACTACGGTGTAACAAAAAAATCACGAGCTTAGAAGCTCATCAACAACAACCATTAAACAAGTATCACAAGTCCAAGATATATCTAATGGACTAATTTATATCCATAGCTTTTGGCTTTAAAGAGCCATAGCTTATAGCTTCTTTCGTGGGCTTATTTTAGCTTCTTTGAGCTAATGAGCTTATTACATGTTTCTCCCCCTTTGGAATCATCAAAAAGAATGTTAACACGATAAAAACATCATATTATCATATCAAAGTGCGCAATTTAATCGATTTATCGAGCATTTTGAACATTGAAGCTTAAATCCCAAATAAAAGGGAAAATTGATCATTTGATTTGCAAAAGCTCATTTGATTGATAAAACATGATCTCTATAAACTTGTAGGACTTTTCAAATCGAGAGAATAATGTAGGTGATGAATTTTTCATAGAAACATTTTGTCGAACACTTGGCGTGCGTTGAATAAAACAAGATATATATAACGCCTTTGTAATTCAATTAAGCCAAAAAAATTCATCACCAAATGCAATAATACAACATTCATCCATCAACAAACATCATATGCATCACACCAAAATACGAATTTCATCAAAATATCAAGATATGAGCACATTCTCAAGGATTCAACCCAATTGAGATTAATCTATCCAACTAAGCAAAATAAGAAAGGCATTACAAATGCCACCAAGCAAAAATTAAAGAAGCACTTTTACCATCAAGTACTTCATCAATATCATACTATTTAGGCAATATAACCAACCTAAACATCAAACAATGCCATCATGCACAAATAAGAGTATTTTTACCATCAAATACTCCAACAATACCATAGTCAACATGAACCATATGCAATCACTTGCTACTAGCACTCTTGCTAGTTCTTTCCCTTAGAAAAACAAACAACCAAATATCATTAGCAAAATAAGAGAAGTATAGTCAAGATAGTACATTACAATTTTTAAAGAAAAGACATGAAAATAAAGCAAGATAGAATAATAAGGCGTCACTCTTCATCGAAAGAAGCAAGCGGTGGGGAGGAGGTTTTTGATGAACTTCTTCAACTTTCCAACCGACTTCTTTAACTTAGAGTTTTCTTGGCTTAACACCTCATAACGAGCATCATGGTAGAGCCTTTGTTCGTCGAGTTGAGGCTTGAAAATATTCTGAGAAGTTTGGGCACGGTATTACCCCTCCGGATTGCCTTTGTCCTTCACCCGAAGCCATTCTTTCGGCTTCCTCGTCATCAAAGATATCAATAGGATTTTGGGATGAAGAACCTTGGCGTCTCCCTCTTGCCGTCTTTGTAGGGCGAATTGGCATATTTTTACGCATTCGGACAATTTGTAGTATATTATTGATATCAAGTCATTTTGAATAACCTTTGAATTAAATTCGATGGACGGTAAACCCGAATGCAAGAGAAGTTTGCAAATCCAATTCCCCATAGCAAACTTCTTGTTCCCCTGCGTGATAGACTCAATGACGCATTGAATTAAAATTGCACCAAAATTCAGCAATTCCCTTTTTGCGATTTGGTATGTCAAGAAGAAATCCATATTGCTCGGCAATTTCTGATTTTCCACAAATGCAATAAGCTACAATTGTAGAAATAATACGATGCTCAAGAGTCATAGACAACAACGTATAATTTGGCCACACACCCAAATAAGTCTTAATTTCCTCCAAAGAGACACCAAACACTTCATCATTCCAATGAGTGCAACCAAAGTAGTCCCAACCTCCTTCCCGAACGTGCAACAACCGACATATATCATTGGAAGTCCACCTAAAGTGGCGACCTTTGACAAAGCGAATTCATAGCCACGGGCTTTCTTTGATCATCAAATTCAATCCATAAATTCGAATGAAAATGTAATATCACATCATCATCATACAAGACAAATGGATGTTCCCATAAAAACATCCATCCTTGATACTCAAAAAAATTCCTTAATAGTAGGATATTCTCCGAAAAAGTGCCAAACCGCATGTCTTAGTACAGCCAATCAATTTGGTTGCTCATGTCCAAATTATCATAATAATACTCCATATTTATTGACAAAATTAAACACATTTGTGGGACGGGGAGCTTGAGAAATAAGAGATTTCTTACTCTTGGCCCAATGGGCATTGTCGAGTGAGATAGTGCCGCGAGCTCGGCAATTTGGGCCTGGGCGAGTTGGGGATTTTGATTCTCACCGTGTTCTGAGCCACATTCCTTTAGGTAGCTCTAATTTCGCACTGTTCGGCCTCTTCTTGGTGATTATTCGAAGTTCCTTCTTCCGCTCTTCTACGCTTGGACTTTGGATTATGGCCGGTAGAATATCTTGGAGGAGCCATAGATGTGAAATACTTGTAAAATAGAGGAGATTAGCACAACCAATTGGGAGATTTGGTGAAGAAATGAGATTTCTAGAGAAAGGGGAAGAAGAAATCGCTGCAAGTGGTTTGGGGTTTTTTTGTTTTTAAAATGAGGACAGGACGGGTTTAAAAACCAAAAATCCTTGAGAACAGGTCGGGGTTGTGTTCGGCCGATCGCTATACGAGGCGGCCAATCGACCCCCCTTTATTGGTTCCCGAGTGCAATTTTGTAGAATTTTCCAAAATCGATTTTGCACCCCAAAAGTTTTAAAAACGTGCAAAAATGCAAACATGGACTATATCCAATATGTACGAGCTAAGAAATATTTAAGAGACTCGATTAAAACACGATTGCGAATAGTGCCTTTCAAAAAATCGGAAAATCCATTTAATGGCACTTAAGAAAGATACTTTGAAATAGTTTGAAAAACAAGCACATAATTGTACGACATGAAGAATATCGAGTTCTAAATAATACGAGTGAAGCGTACCGATAGTTTATGCATCTCTTGATGAATTATGGAAAGATAACCATATATGTCCTACACAATTCTTAGAAAACGTTTTGCACAAAACATAATAATACAAGTGTAGGCTAAAAAGCAAAGAGATGTTACAAGTATGCTTATGCTATATAAATCCAAGAGATAATAAAACACATATGTCTTAGTAAATGCACAAGAGTTTAGAAAAACATTATACAAGGTCTTCTTATCAAAAGATTTAAAGAGAGAGACAATATATTGAAAACCTTAAAAATATTTTGAAAAATCATTTTGACAATTAAAGCAAAAATACAAGCATACATAATAATAGTAAAACAATATGCGTATATAAAATAGGGATACGGTTTACCAATTTCGCCATTTCACGGGTTGTGTCTTTCCCTTTGTTGGTAGTATCTTCCTCTTGAGAAGTCACTTTGTTGATGATAGCTTCTCCAATTACTCCATTTCCAAGGATTGTGTCCTTCCCATTGTTGATAATGTATTCCTCTTGGAAATTCATTTTGATGTTGTCTTCTACTTTGATCAAATGAAATGGTCATTTGATGTCTTCTTGGCGATATTAATTTTCTTTCAAGGGTACCTAATATGGCATTGTTTTGTGGTACCCTCAAGTGTTTGGGTCCTTTGGGATTAGCTTTGAGACTTTTAAGTCTCCAATAATAATTAGAGCTATTTCTAGCCCGACAAGTATTTAGCCGTATGACCCTTTTTACCACAATAAAAGCAAGTAATAATTTTAGGAGCATAATGACCAACATGCTTAAAGACTTTATTCTTTTTCATATGATTAATGACATTAGGCTTATGATCAAGTCCTAGTTTCAAGTTATCACAACTATGAACATTAACAAATTTGGTCATTTTATCGAAATTTTCAAGTTGAATTTTAATAAATCATTTTTTCATGCAATTAATATCCTCAACCAGTACTATTTTCCTTTTCAAGGATTATAACCTTATCAAGTGTGGTGGTGTGAGCACATGAAAGTGATTCATAAGAGGTAAATAATCTATCCTTATCATTTTTCAAAACATTGAATTCTTTTTTCAAATTTTTGTATTTAACAAGCAAGCTTTGGAATTCATTTTGTAGCTCATCAAAATCATTTTGCAAATCTCTATAATCATTTTGTAATTCATTATCACAAGAAGTAGAGGGTTTAGGACTTACCTCGTTTTCTTCTTCGATGCCCATAAGACATTGTTCGACTTCTCCATCATCGAAAGTTGTAAGAAGCTCATCCCATGTTGTTGGATTTGATGTTGTATCCAATTGAGAAGTAAATGCTTTTGAATAGCTCTTTTCATTATGCATATACTTCATAGATAGCTTCTAGTTTTCTCCATACTTTATGTGCCGATCGAATTTCTACAATATGATCATATTCCGAAGTGGTAAGTGAACAATAAATAATATTAAGAACTTTACCGTTTAAGGAGATGATTTTCTTCTCTTCATCATTGAGTTCCTTGAGGACTTTGGAGGTGTGAGGTGTGTCTTTCATCGGAATTGATTCTCCATTAATGACCGTGTTCCAAATATCGAACCCGCAACTTTGTAAATAGCATTCCATTCTTTCTTTCCAAAATGCATAATATTTGGAGTCGAATAGTGGTGGTGTTGGTGGAGGCGCTTGATGAGATAGACTTCATTCGTAGCCAATTATCGTTCCTTTACTCACGATGTTTAATGAGCTTGCAAAGAGTTTGGCTCTGATACCACTTGTAAGTCCAAGCGGCTACGATAATCTAGAGGGGGGGTGAATAGATTATCTCCATTTTCTCGATTATGCCCTCTTTTTCGAATCAAACAAGCCAAGACAAGAATGAAGGTGCGGGAAGTAAACAACACGCGTCAATTTATAGAGGTTCAACCCACCTAGGGCCTAATCCTCTACCACCCCAGTATCTCCGGGATGGATTTCAAAAAGAAAAAAGATTTTATTAATTACCACAATTAATACAACATCACCTTACAACACCTCTTTGAGATTACCACAATCTCCCTTGAATATTACCACAATCTTCAACGGCACCTTGTGAAGATTACCACAATCTTCAACCTTGAAGAACACCAAATTCTTCACCACCTCAAAGAGTACCAAACTCTTCAATAAGAAGATTACCACAATCTTCTTGCTCCTAACACCTAGATCACCCAAGTGTGTTCTTACCACAAGAACACTCACAAGGATATCTTGTGTTGAATGATGACCACAAATTCAAGATTACAACTCGATAATGAATAATACAATTTGTAAGTCAGCAGCTCACGATAATCTAGAGGGGGTGAATAGATTATCTCCATCTTTTCGATTTTACCCTCTTTTTCAAACCAAAGCTCAAAGAAAATAATAAAGGTGCGGAATGTAAACAACACACGTTGATTTATAGAGGTTCAACCCACATAGGGCCTAATCCTCTACCACCCCAGTATATCCGGGATGGATTTCAAAAAGAAAAAAGATTTTATTAATTTACCAAAAATTAATACAACACCAACTTACAACAACACCTTGAAGAGCACCACACTCTTCTTCAACACCACCTTTGAGATTACCACAATCTTCCTTCAACGGCACCTTTGAAGATCACCACAATCTTCAATCTTGAAGAATACCAAATTCTTCAACACCTCAAGAGCACCACACTCTTGAAACACCTATCACCTAGATCACCCAGTGTATTCTTACCACAAGAATACTCACAAGGATGTATTGTGTTGAATGATGACCAAAAATCAAGATTACAACTCAATAATGAATATTACAATATGAGTGCAAAGTGTAATCAAGAATAGCCTAGACCTCAAGGATGTGAAAGTGATAAGTTAGGCAAAATTACAACAAGAATAATAACTATGAAGAACAAATATTTGCTTAAAGTGTTTCTTGTTGTATTGTATCTCAATTGTTGTATTGGTTGCTCCAAAACTTCCTCTATTTATAGGAGATGATTGATCAAGCATAGGCTCTCTTGGGGATTGAAAATCTCAGAAAAATACAATTAAAATCAAGAATATAGATGTTAGAAATCAATCCCACATTTTAAGGAAATGTTGTCCAACATCAAACGGTCGATTTTTTTTGTCAAAAGATAGAGCGGCCGGTGCCAAGACTGATAAGAGAAAAGAAAAGAACACATCACATTTACAAGGGGTGACCGGTCTACCTATACCTCGGCAGGTCGACCATCACTCCAACCGGTCCCCTCATGGGTTTTAGGAGAAAAACAAGTTCTATTTCAATAAAACATTAGTGCAATTCGACGAGTGCGGACCGGCCGACGCCAGTCGGCCGACACCGTCGACTGACCAATTTAAAGTCTGTCTCATTTTTGTTTCAAAATCCATCTTGATGCGGGTTGCCTATCACGGCGACGGTTGACCTTGAGGCAGAAATGTTGTCCAATTTTTATCGAAAATAAAACTCAAGAAATACTCAAAATTTAGTAAAAACATTTCAAACCAATCGGGAGTATTTAGACAACATTTAGGAACCTTGTTTTGAAGTAAAAACTTGTAAACATAAAATCATTAAAAGTGTTGTCCAATTTTATCGAACTAAAACTAGAAGAAATACTAGGAGAATATTAAAACCATTTTAAATCATTTAGGAGTATTTGGACAACAATTAAAAACATTGTTTTGGTGTAAGAATAAAATCATCAAAATTAAGATAAAAACATGTATCAAACAATCTCCCCCTTTTTGATGATTACAAACCAAAACAATTTTTAGAAATATTGGGAGGACAATTTTAAAACGATTTTCGGTAAAAACATCTAACCGTTTAGAAGCAACCAAAATTTCCAAAAAAAAAACATAAGCAACCAAGTTAGGGAGTAAAAATATTCAATAATAAGCACAAGCTCCCCCTATCAACAAGCACAATAAGAATAATGAAAAAGCAATTAACCATAAGCCAAAAGCTTAGCTTTTACATATTGTTCAAGAGCTTATAAGCTCCCGTGTCAACAAAGCATCATTAGACAAGTATATAAGTCCATCAAACAACAATTGGATGAGGACATAAGTCCATCAAGCAACAATTGGACTAAAAATAATTCACAACTTATGGCTTTTAAGAGCCATAGCTTATAGCTTTTATAACAAGCTTTTATTAGCTTTGAGTTAATGAGCGATTTTCTGTTTCTCCCCTTTGGAATCATCAAAAGAATGTTAGGATGATAAAAACATCATACAAGTATATCAAAGTGCGCCAACAATACGATTTATCAACCATTGAAAGAATTAAGCTTAAAGTCCAAGGAAAATGGGAGAAATGTATCATGAAGAGTTCATACGTTCGTTTTAGTTGCCAAAACATGATCTCAATAAGATTTTAAGAAATTTGAAAATAGGAGAATCATGTAGGTGATGAGTCTTTCATTGAAACATTTTAACGAACACTTGGCGGGCGTCAAAATTTGAAGAAGATGTATATAGCCCTTGTAAAAGAAATTAAGCCAAGTTTTTCATTTCATCACCAAAAGCAATTTTCAACATATATTCAACAAATAATAGGCCTAAACAAAGTAAATTCTCAAGGGTTCGACCCAATTGAGATAATATTAGCCAAAAAGATCAAGGCATTACAAATGCCATCAAGCAAAAATTAAAGAACCATCAAGAAATACATGTCAAGCATCAAACAATGCATATTAGACATTACAAATGTCCCAAATTATCCATCTAAACAAAATGATCAAGGCGCATCTCAAGTGCATTTAAAAAATTAAAAGAAGCACTTTTACCATCAAGTACTTCATACCAATTACCAAACAATGCCAAACTAGAGTATTTTTACCATCAAATACTCCATCAATATCATGATCATCCACAAGTCATTATCAACTTGCTATTTTAACCCTTTCAAGAAAACAAGCAAATCTCATTAGTGCAATAGAGTTTTACAAGATAGTTCATAGAAATACAAAACAACATGAACAAAAGAAAATGCTAAGATAATAAAGGGGTGGGGACATCATTCTTCGTCCGAAGAGAAGCAAGTTCCGGGAATAAGATATTTGATGAATTTCTTCAACTTGCCGATTGATTTTTGCATTTTGGAGGTCTTTTGCTCCAAAGCCTCATACCTAGCTTCATGATATGTTCGTAGATCATCATACTCGGCTTAGGTGTACCTCTGAAGACAGTTGAGCACCGGTATTACCCTCCGGATTGCTCGGTTCGCCTTCCTCCGCCAATCTCATGGCCTCGGTATCATCAAAGAAGTCGTTTGGATCTGGGGAATCTTGGCCTCTTCCTCTAGCCATTTTAGTAGGTCGGATGTCCATATTCTTGCGCATAGTGACCATTTGGGAGATGTTATCAATGTCAAAGTCATTTTGAAATACCTCCGAATTACATTAAATGAAGCGATCCAATTGTATAAGAAGTTTACAAATCCAATTTCCATAACAAACTTCTTATTTCCTTGAGTAATAGACTCAATTAGACATTGAATAAGAATAGCGCCAAAGTTAAGCGGTTCCCTTCAAAGCAATCTTATAAGTCGAGAAAATAGTCCATGTTGCTAGGCATTTTACCCGCTTTTCCACAAATACAGTAGGCGACAATAACAGATATAATTCGGTGCTCAAGTGTCATCGCCAACAATGAATATTTTGGCCATACGCCCAAATAAGTCTTAACTTCTTTCATAGACACCCCCAACATCTCATCATTCCAAATTGCACAAGAAAAATAGTCCCAACCACCTTCTCTTACATGTAGAAGCCGACAAATTTCATTAGGAGTCCACCTAAAATGACGACCCCTTACAAACGAATTTACCGCAATAGGCTTCCTATCATCATATTCCACCCACATATTTGCATAAAAATGTTGAATAATATCATCATCATCATATAAAACATAAGCATGCTCCCATAAAAACATCCAACCTTGCTCTTGAAGAATCCTCTAATAGTAGGATATTCATTAGTAAATGAATTAAATCGACAAATTTTAGTGTGAGCAATCGATTTTCCACCCATTCCCAAATCTTCATAGTACCACTCGCATATTTATTGATGAAATCTAGAACATTAATAGAACGAGGAGCTTGAGGTATAAAAGATTTCTTACTTTTTGCCCAACGGCAATTTTTGAGCGAAATTGTTCCGCGGAGCTCGGCAATTTGGGGCTTGGAGAGTACGGAATTTTGAATGTCATCACGTTCTTGAGCCACGTTCCTTTGGGCGGATCGAATATCCCTTTGTTAAGCCTTTGCTTTGATTTCTCGAAGAACCCTCTCGCCCTTTCTTTCTCTTGGAAGTGGGATTTTGACCGGTAGAATTTCTTGGAGGAGCCATATATGTAAGATTCTTTCAAAAATAAGATGATTAGCAACAAAAATCACAAATATTGATGAAGAATTGAAGATTTTGTGAAAAGGGGGCGATTTTCGCTGGTAAGGGTTTGGGAGAGTTTTTGATTTCTGTTTCAAAATGAAGAGCAGACCCGGTTTAATCTTGAAACATTGCCCTGGGCGACCGATCGACGTGCAGGGCGACCGGTCGGCCCTGCCTTGACCGTCCCAGTGCGATTTTTCATTCTTCAGAATTTTCCAAAATACGATTTTTCACCCCAAAAGTTTTAAAACTTTGCAAAAAGATAATTATGGAATAAATCCAACAAATATGAGTCATGAGAAAACACATATACAAGAGAAATGAGATTTAACGAGTAGTGCCCTTTTAAGAAAAATTTACAAAATTATTTAGGGGCACTTAAGGGGTTGAAATGAAATATTTTGAAAGACATGTGCATAAACATGACATAATATCGAGTTCTAAGAATAATATGAGTGAACATACCTCGATGGTTTAAGAATCTCTAATAGACGATAGCCAATGAATAGGAGAAATATAACCACAATTCTTTAGACAAATTTTGCAGAAGATATAATAGCACAAGTGTAGGCAAATAATAAGAAAAAATTGCTTATGCTATAAAAATCCATAAGAGTTTAAAAGCAACATATAAGGTCTCATTTTTCAAGGAATTTTAAAAACACAAATATTTATTGAGGACCTTAATTTCAAAATTATGAAAACACATTTGTAATTGAGACATAAATAAAAACATGCATACTAATTAAATAAAATGCATATTTAAATGGGAGATACGGTTTACCAATTACGCCATTTCCATGGGTTGTCGTTCCGTTGTTGATGATATCTTCCCCTTTGAAAATCATCTTGTTGATGATGGTTTCTCCAATTACTCCATTTCCAAGCATTGTGGCCTTCTCTTTGGAAATCATCTTGTTGATGATGTCTTTGCCATTTCAAGATTGTGTTCTTCCCATTTTTGATTATATCATCTTCTTGGAAATTGACTTTGTTTTCTCCTTCTTTGATCAAATGAGATGTTCATTTGATATTTCCTTAGCGGCATGAACTTTCTTTGATTATTAATCCGCAGTACCTAAAATGACATTGTTTTGTGGTACCCTCAAGTGCTTGGGTCCTTTGGGATTAGTCTTGAGACTTTTAGGTCTCCAACAATAATTATAGCTATTTCTAGCCCGACAAGTGTTTACCGTATGGCCCTTCTTACCGCAATAAAAGCAAGTAACATCACTAATATGCATAGGAACTTGATTCTTTTTCATATGCTTGACAATATTAGGCTCATGATCAAGTTCACTTTTCAAGTTATCACAACCATTAACATTCACAATATTGGGAAATTTATTGGTACTCAAGTTGGGTTTTGATAAATCATTTTTCATGCAATTAATATCCTCAACAAGAGTACTATTTTGTTTTTCAATGTTTCTAACCTTATCAAGTGTGGTGGTGTGAGCACATGATAGTGATTCATAGGAAGTAAATAAACTATCCTTTTCATTTTTCAAAACAATGAATTCCTTTTTCAAATTTTTGTACTTAACAAGT
Source organism: Rehmannia glutinosa (assembly GCA_016081115.2). Taxonomy (NCBI): domain Eukaryota; kingdom Viridiplantae; phylum Streptophyta; class Magnoliopsida; order Lamiales; family Orobanchaceae; genus Rehmannia; species Rehmannia glutinosa. Next base: position 36,032 of record JABTTQ020002297.1, read on the forward strand.
AAACCTTGGAATTCATTTTGAAGATCATCAAAATCATTTTGCAAATTACTATAATCATTTTGAATAACAATATCATAAGAAGTAGAGGGTTTAAGACATACCTCGTTTTCTTCTTCGATGCCCATAAGACATTGTTCGACTACTTCATAGTTGGAAGTTGTAAAGGTTTGTTCCTTAGATTTGAACTTGTATCCCTTTGAGAAGTAGATGCTTTTGAGTTGCTCTATCATTTGCATATACTTCATGAATGGCTTCTAATTTTTGCCATATTCCATGAGCCGATCGAATCCCTACAATATGTTCATATACCAAATTAGCAAATGAACAATATAAAATATTGAGAGCTTTACCATTTAAGGAGATGATTTTCTTCTCTTCATCATTGAGCTCTTTGAAGCCTTTGGAGGTGTGTGGTGTGTCTATCATCGGAATAGATTCTCCATTTATGACGATGTTCCAAATATCGAACCCGCAACCTTGTAGATAACATTCCATTCTTTCTTTCCAAAATATAAAATTTTTGGAATCAAATAGTGGTGGCTTGGTGGTGGAGGTGCCATAAAGATGAGCTTCGTTCGTAGCCGACGATCGTTCCTCTTCACTCGCGATGTGAAACGAGCTTGCCAAAAAGTTTGGCTCGATACCACTTGTAAGTCCAAGCGGCTACGATAATCTAGAGGGGGTGAATATATTATCTCCATCTTTTCGATTTTACCCTCTTTTTTTTTTGAACCGAAAGCTCAAAGACAATAATAAAGGTGCGGAATGTAAACAACACACGTTGATTTATAAAGTTCAACCCACCTAGGGCCTAATCCTCTACCACCCGGTATATCAGGGATGGATTTCAAAAAGAAAAAGATTTTATTAATTTACCAAAAATTATTACAACACCAACTTACAACAACACCTTGAAGAGCACCACACTCTTCTTCAACACCACCTTTGAGATTACCACAATCTCTCTTGAAGATTACCACAATCTTCCTTCAACGACACCTTTGAAGATCACCACAATCTTCAATCTTGAAGAATACCAAATTCTTCAATACTTCAAGAGCACCACACTCTTGAAACACCTATCACCTAGATCACCCAAGTGTATTCTTACCACAAGAATACTCACAAGGATGTCTTGTGTTGAATGATGACCAAAAATCAAGATTACAACTCAATAATGAATATTACAATATGAGTGCAAAGTGTAATCAAGAATAGCCTAGACCTCGAGGATGTGAAAGTGATAAGCTAGGCAAAATTACAACAAGAATAATAACTATGAAGAACAAATATTTGCTTAAAGTGTATCTTGTTGTATTGTATCTCAATTGTTGTATTGGTTGCTCCAAAACTTCCTCTATTTATAGGAGATGATTGATCAAGCATAGGCTCCTCATGGGGATTGAAAATCTCTGAGAAAAATACAATTAAAATCTAGAATATATCTGTTAGAAATCAATCCCACATTTTAAGGAAATGTTTATCTTTGTCAAACGGTCCGATTTTCTTTGTCAAAAGATAGGGCGGCCGTGTCATCGATAAGAGAAAAGAAAAGAACACATCACATTTACAAGGGGTGGCCGGTCGACTATACCTCGGCCAGGTCGACCATCACTCCAACCGGTCCCCCTCATGGTTTTAGGAGAAAAACAAGTTCGTTTCAATAAAGCGTTGCATCGGGTCGGAGGTGTGAGACCGTCGGCGTCACCGGTCGACGCCTGGTCGTCGGCCGGTCGACTGACCAATTTCATGTCCGTCTCATTTTTGTTTCAAAATCCATCTTGATACGGGGTTGCCTATACTACGGCGGTTGACCTCGAGGTAAATGTTTTCCAATTTTTATCGAAAATAAAACTCAAGAAATACTCGAAAATTTAGTAAAAACATTTCAAACCAATCGGGAGTATTTAGACAACATTTAGGAACCTTGTTTTGAAGTAAAAACTTGTAAACATAAAATCATTAAAAGTGTTGTCCAATTTTATCGAAATAAAACTAGAAGAAATACTCAGGAGAATATTAAAACCATTTTAAATCATTTAGGAGTATTTGGACAACAATTAAAAACATTGTTTTGGTGTAAGAAAAAATCATCAAAATTAAGATAAAAACATGTATCAAACACAATTTTGAGTGCAAGTGTAATCAAGAAATAAGCACAGACCTCAAGATGTGAAAGTGTAAGACCTTAGGCTATTACAACAAGAATATTGAAAATGAAAGAACAAGTATTTGCTTGAGTGTATCTTGTTGTGTTGTATCTCAATTAGTTGTCTTGTTGCTCCAAAACTTCCTATTTATAGGAGATGATTGATCATGGATAGGCTCCTCTTGGGGATTGGAAATCTACAAAAAAATACAATTAAAATCAAGAATATAGCTGTTAGAAATCAATCCCACAAATTAAGGAAAATATGTATGCTGTCAACGGCTAGAATTTTCTTCAAAAAATGATAGCGGCCGATTGTCGCGAAGTAGACGTTGAAGAAAATAGCGAGAAATTGCATAGGCGGCCGGTCGCATAGGGTTCGGCCGACATGCTTGATCGGTTGCCCTCAAGAAATAGCAATACTGAGAGAGTTTGCAACCTTCCGGACAGAGTCGACCTCTATTTTTTTTTGATCCGTTTTTTGTTTCAACACACATCTTGAGATGGGTTGACTATAGGGAGACCGGTCCAACACGAGCGAAGTGTTGTCAATTTATATCGAAAATAAACTTCAAGAAATACTCCGAAAAATTAGTAAAAATATTTTAAATCGATCGGGAGTATTTGGACAATATTTTGAAACATTGTTTTGGTGTAAAAATACTTTAAAACAAAGTCATCAAAATCATGATAAAAATATTTATCAAACACTTACTTACGCCGTCTCAATATCTAAAGCTCCATACCGCATGGATCCATCCGAATTGAAAGAATTGAAGATACATTGCGGGGAGTTGCTAGATAAAGGGTTCATTAGACCTAGCTTCTCGCCATGGGGTGCTCCAGTCTTGTTTGTACGAAAGAAGGATGGTACGATGAGATTGTGTATTGACTATAGAGAACTGAACAAGTTACAATCAAGAATAAATATCCATTACCTCGAATAGACGATTTGTTAAGTTAACTTTAAGGTGCTGCAGTATTTTCGAAGATGGAGCTTGCGATCCGAGTACCATCAATCAAAAATAAAAGAAGATGATATCGAAAACAACATTCACTCGAGGTATGGACACTATGAATTCTTGGTGATGCCGTTTGGTTATACTAGTATCTAGTAGCTTTCATGGACTTGATGAATTGAGTATTTAAAGATTTTCTAGATAAATTTATTATTGTGTTTATCGATGATATCTTGATCTACTCTAGAACAAGAGAGGTGCACGTTGAACACTTGAGAATGGTACTAGAGGTTCTGAAAGCAAAACAATTATATGTCAAATTTAAGAAATGTGAATTCTGGCTAGATCGAGTAGTAGTGTTGGGATATGTTATATCCAGAACAGGTATCTTAGTTGATCCAAGTAAAGTCGAAGCTATCAATAATTGGCCACAACCTACAAATCCTTCAAAAGTATGTAATTTTCTAGGTTTAGGTAGCTACTATCGCCAATTTATGGAAGGATTCTCCATGATTGCTACGTCTTTAACGCAACTAACCAGAAAGAGTGTCTCATTCAAATGGACAGAGGCATGCGAACAAAGCTTTCAAGAACTGAAAAAGAGATTGACTTCAGCACTAATTCTATCAATCTCATCAGGTACTGGAGGTTTTGTAGTTTATAGTGATGCTTCAAAGAATGGGTTGGGATGCGTACTGATGCAAAACGGTAAGGTGATTGCGTATGGACATAGAAAAGAACTATCCTACGCATGATCTAGAACTTGCTGTAGTAGTTTCTGCTCTTAGAATATGGAGACATTACCTTTAAGGATAACGGTGTGAGATCTATATAGATCACCAAAGTTTAAAGTATTTATTCATACAGAAGGAATTGAATATACGACAATGACGATGGTTGAGCTAGTGAAAGACTACGATTGTGTGATCAATCACCCTGGTAAAGCGATGTCATAGCGGATCGTTGAGTCAAAAATCAACACAAAGCAACGCAATCGCTATTCAAGTTACGAAACCGAGCTAATGGAACTCCAAAAAATGAGCGTGGAGATTGTATCACTAGGGTCCATTAAAGCTAAGTTGGTAGCGTCACTACGGCCGACCTTAATAGATAGAATCAAGAGGTGGTTAGGCTTCATGGTATGCCACTATCCATTTTGTCGGATAGAGATTCTAGATTCTTATCTACTTTGCGGAGGAGTCTCTGAAGGCACTAGGAACACGATTATCGTTTAGTCGCTTATCACCCTCAAATCGACGGACAATCGAATGAACGATACAAACTTTAAAAGATATGCTTAGAGCGGCGTTCGGATTTTCAAGGACAATGGAGTAAATATCTACCTTTGATAGTATTATCATATAACAATAGTTATCAAGCCACAATCAAGATGGCTCCTATGAAGCGTTATACGGTAGAAACAGACGGATCGTCGGTCGGCTGGGATGAAGTTGGTGAAAAGAAACTATTAGGTCCAGGACATGATTCGAGAAATGACGAGAGATCGTGATGCAAATTCGACGAGAGGATGGAAAGCATTTCGAGCGATAGAAGAATTACTTAGACCAAAAAGAAGAAGAATGTTAGAATTTTCTACAAGAGATCAAGTATTTCTTAAGGTGGCACCAATGAAAGGGGTAATGCGGTTTGGAAAGAAAGGAAAGCTCAGTCCTAGGTACATTGGTCCATGTCATATTACTGAAAGAATCGGTGATGTTGCCTATATGCTCAATTTGCCCGTGTCAATGGCTCACATGCACTATGTTTTTCACGTATCCATGTTGAGAAAATATATCTCAAACCCATCTCATATTTTGAAATGCGAACCAGTAGAATTAAAAGCCGACTTGAGCTACGAAGAGATACCTATGGAGATGTTGTGACGAGAAGTAAAGAATCTCAGAAATAAGGAAATTCCCTTAGTTAAAGTACTTTGGAGGGATCAATCTATAGAATACGCTACGTGGGAAAGAGAAGATCAGATGAGAGCTAAGTACCCTTATCTATTTCGGTAAATAAAATTTCGATGACGAAATTTTTATAAGGTGGGGAGAATGTAATACCTGAGCCTCTCACTACTCACTTGGCCAATATAGTTCATGCATTATATGTGATTTATGTGTTATTTACATTGGTATCGACATCATATATTTCATTTTAATTTATAGAGCATGAATATTTGCACACTTTCCAAAGTTCTTAAATAGTGTTAGTTGTCGAGCCCTAATTTAAGTAACTAAATGTTCATTGACATAGAAAAGTCCACCTAGTAAACTATTAGATACCATCACATTATACGTGGTAAAATTAAAAGTATGAGAATCATTAGGTCACACGTGGTACAATTAGAGGTGAAATGTAGCATTGACGTGTCTATAAGGATGGGGTATAGTATATGAATAAAAATAATAGTAGTAATATAAAGGGGGTAAATTCAATATTAATTGGTAAAGGAGGGCCTTAATGATAAATATCATAAATATAACCTTTCTTATATAAGCATATTAATAACTTATTATATAACTAAACAGAAATGTGATAATATTGATATGTATATATATATATATATATATGTATATGTGTGGTGAAATGTAATCTACTATATATATATATATATATATATAAATATGTATGTATATATAGAAGGAACACCCACGCACACATTAACTAATACATAGATATATAGTACACATTTAGAAATCATGACATAGTGTGATAAATAATCTAAATAATAAATTATTACCTTAAAATCTAAGACAAACCCATTAACCGACTTACTTTAATTTATTAAACGGATGAATGGATATATATATATATATATATATATATATCATTAACTCAATGGTATTGTTTTCATATTGTCGGGGTTGAGGTTTCTTGAAATAGAGATTCTTACAGAAGCTTTGTTGAGGTAATTTCTTGGTCTTGTCTTATTACATAATTATCAATTTTCAATTAGAAGTATGAGGTTGCTTAATTAATTTAGAGAAATAACATATTGAAATTCTGGATACATACGGTTCAGTTGTAGATAAACTTTTGTTATTTCTTGAGTTAATTAATTAACTGAACCTCAATAGAAAATTTTGAGAATTAGAAAGATGTAAATTTAAAAATTCGCGGTCTTAAAGGAAAATTAATTTTCATCTTCTTTACCTATGTAATTAGTGAAGTGGAAAATTTGAAAATTCAATCTTGGATTCAATGATATGTTTTCGGAACTGAGCTAAATATCAAAGGTATATATGGTGCTTCAAATTGTTAAAAAAAAATAAATCAATTAAAAAAAAGAAGAAAATAAGAAAGAAAAGGTAGAAGAAAGGAAATGATGAATTGATTAAAATCAGTTGGGAAATAAATTGACAATTCTAGTTCAATATGGGCTTTACATGTAGTTTAATCAACTGAGTGAATTAATACCCTGATTATTACAGATTATTCACTTCAAAGATTGAGGAGTAACAATTAGTGAACTTGTAAGTAAGGCACAACCACTGCAAAGGTAAGAGGAAATCCATCTGCAACTACAATGCATGAACATAGTATTTCCTACTTTATCGATACTAAATATAATTCTTGTATCTTTATGGATGTATGGGTACCTTGACGTCTATATGTTGTTTGGATGATATTGGAACGTGGTGATTGTCGTTTCATTGAGCATGTTATCTTTTAGCATTTGCACGTGCATGCAAACATACGAGCTTTGTTGAGATGAGGCATGCACGGCATAATTTTCTTTGAAAAGAAAAGGTTTTGGTTGGCCACTGCTAGTGCACCGAGGCATGTGAGGCATTCTTTTATGATATATTTTTAAGGTGCGGTGGGTGTTACTTCTCAAAAGATCATAGGGGTTGACGGTGTGCCTCGATGGTCACATGGGGTGGACCACTTGATGTATCCCTATTGACACGTCGGGAAGACTCGAGGATCATTGGGAAAGATAGGGAGTGGACATCGGTGGTCTAGAAGATGGCCCTGGCGATGTTAATTTGATTATGGCCATGTGATTATTGATATTGCGCTAAGCTCTTTCCGGTGCATAGCGAGATGGGTCGAGGCCCAATGAAATGGAATGATTAGAATAAAATGTTTCAAACTGATTTTGCGCACTTCTGGTAAAATATCTTGGGAATGCATTGCATTTGTAGTACATTATTCTTTCAGCATGCATGATTTTCGCTTACTGGGAATTAGCTAACGTAGTTCATGCATTGTAGGTGATGCTGGATTTTATGAGCTTACTGGGCAGGCTACTAAAGCTCCTACAGGTTACTGAGGACATTGTACATGGATGACGACCTATTGGGCTATGTTGATGGGTCACTTTTCCCTTTTTGTATTACATTTTGGTTTAGGGTTGTACCCTCTTTTGAGAACTCTGATGTAATATGTACATGTAAATATATAGCTGGGTGATGTGGGTTATGCGTTTGGTCACCTGGATGTTTGTTTTGTTTAATAACAGGGTTTTTATCTCTTTTGCTGTTGGACATGGTTTGTCATTTCCTTATAATTAAAAGGATTTTATTGGTTTGTTGTTAAAATGGTAAAAAGATAATATGTATGTACAGATAAACAGGGTCTACGTCGTCGAGTTGCACATTTCATATAGTTAATGTAGTAGTAAGGGTGGGCGTCACAGGTTCCAAGTCACGCTGCGAGCATCTCCCTGCACAATGTGGTAAGCTTTATGTTTATTGTGATTATAATTACGTATGTGTCTCTATGAAATGTGTGTTTTATGTGAATTTTAATTGTTAGCTTGTTTTTAATAGGTGATGATTGAACTTCATATATAGTTAAAGAGACTATTCTAAGATTTTAGAACATAACTATTGTTTTTCGTTTGATTAGTATTTCTTATCTTCATAATATATATATGCGTGGCATTATACGTACCCCACTAAAGGTGAATTAAGAACTAGAACAGGATAAAGAACGTGAATTCAAATCTATAAGATGAAACCCCATCACAAGGGCTTGTACAACACTTTCGAGTAATGGAACAAATGAGCGATCACATTGCCTTTCTCAAAAGAAATATAGGGCCTATGTTGGAAGAGATCAAAATATGGAGAGAATCATTACCCCGAGAATGGCGAAACTATTTGATAAGGCTAAAGTAAAGTCGGGGACATGAAAGCTTGGCAAGGCAGTTGAAAACACTTTAAAGCTATGGGAAGAGAAGACTAGCTCATAAGACTTTATTCTAGAAGTTCATACGAACCAACGAGAGCTAATTAAGGAGAAGCAAGTCCAAAGTTAGTAATGGGTTTAGAGTTTTAAGAAATAATTAAGCATGTTTCAAGAGGTGTTTATGTAATGGTTAATTTCTTTTCTTTTTCGGCATGATTGGTATGAATGAATGGAATTGTTGGAATGGAATGAATTAGAATGAATTTAGGAATGGAATGATGATGTTATTCTTATGATTGGTATGTACAATGAATGGAGAAATGAATGGATTAATTTGATTTAAATATCTTGATTTAAATATTTGATTGGTAATTATAAATTAATGATGTTTTATTTTGTTCAAATTCTCTTAAATAAGATTTTTTAAATTTTTATTAAATATGTTATATAAAACAAAATTATTTTAATGTTTAAATAATATATATTATATATACATATATATATTTTATAATGATATCAAAAATATTTTTATAATATTTTTAGGGATAATTACAAAAACATTGAGTTTGGGCTAATTACAAAAAAATGGATGTTTTAAAATTACAAAAAATAAAGGTTTGATTATATGTTAAATTTAAGGGGTAACTAAGTATTTTTATAAATATCAAGGGGTTTTGATATTTTTTGTTTATAAAGGGGAAAAATGTAAGACAGCTAATCAAACCTCAAGGAGTTTTTGCGGGTTTTTATGTAATTATCCCAAACCAAAATGGGTATTTTTGTAATTATCTCTATTTTTATAACAAAATATAGAAAATCAACAAGAGAATTCTATATCAAATTTTTGATTTAACTATTGAATATTGATAGAAATTGACTATGATTTATTAAAATATTAAATATAACTTATATTTAAATTATAAATAATTTTTTTATTTATAACCTTTTCGAAAATATAGATTATATCCAACATTTTTAGTCATTTTATAGAAAGATAATTTTATTAAAAATAAAATTTGAGTCATTCTTGATGATTGAGAATAGCTAGGCCCATGGGAGAGAGGAGGAATGGTCATTCCCTTACTTTTGGGAATCGGACTTCCCATGGAAATGAGTATTCCCATTACTAAAGCATACCAAGCATGTGAATGGGAATGAAACAAGGAATGCTCATTCCATTCCTACCCCATTCCCACATACCAATCGAAGGATGTTATTACAAAGGATTTTCTTTTACATATTATAAAACAAATTATGTTATTTTCTTTATATTCCAAAGTGCAATTTTTATAAAGATGATTTTATACTATATGGTATTGTGTTATGCTTCAATGGATCAATATCGGAATAAATTTATTTATTATTGCAATTATTTAACGATGTGAACCTATAACAGCTAACCAATCATGATGCAATAGGTGATACACAAAATGATGGTAATGGTACCAACAACAACAAGTTTGAGGGTGACGAGGCCCTTGTTCAAACATTGGCTACTTATGGGGACTATTTAGGTTTACGAGGAAAGTCTTTAATGATAAGTATTTTCCCGGGCACCAGTATCGAAGGTGAAGGATGGCTTACGGACAAATTGAACCGGGAGTTAACTATGCGATGTTAAATGACCGCAAGGTGATGCACATGTAGTGGTGGAGGATGGTGCAACGTCGATTGAGGGTGACACGCGTCCTTTTACTTGGGAGAGGTTTACGAAAGTCTTTAATGATAAGTATTTTCCAAGTTATCCACCAAATGAGAAAGCTCGGAGTTTTAGTTTCCAAAGTGGCTCAAGATGAAGTCAATTTGCTAAGTTATCCAAGTTTGCTCCTGATTTAGTTTCCACTGAGGAACGAAGGCCAGAAGATTTGAGGAGGGACTGCGGCCAAAAATCAAGCTTGTAGTGGCACCGTTTGAGCTTACTACGTACCATGAAATCATCAACAATGGTATGTTGGTAGAAAGGGCTTATGAAGTTAATAGAGAAGAGATTAGGATTCATCAAGGAGGACCAAAGTTTAAAACTGGAAACACAAAAGTGTGGAATAACAATGGTCAGAAAAGGAAACGAGTGCAGACCCCACAAGGTGTGTAGGTCCCAAGGGTTGATGTGTAAAATTTAGAAGTGGGGGTTGAATAAATTTTACCAACTTTTCAATTTTAGTCCTTTTAAATAATTTCAGAGTTAACTCAAGTCAGCTAAGTCCTTGAGGGACAACTAGGTTGGCATACACAACAAAGTTACCCACTCAACAGACTCGACTGAGCTGTTGATAGTATAACTGAGTTGTTTTCATCTAACACTTAAAAATACAGTTGACTTGGTTTTACCAGCGGGTGACTTTCACCCTTAGAATTTTTGCGTACGTTTTTCAACACTTGTTTTAGCAATCTTATTATCAGCAGACTTAAGCAATTTAACTTATCAGCAGATACGAAAATAATGCGAGAAATTAAGTGCACTTAAAGTAAATGACATAAGCAATTTATAGTGGTTCGAGGATGGGGTAATTCCTCTAGTCCACTCTTCTCCAACCCCTGGAGGAATCCATTAAGTAACATGACTTGGTTACAAAGTAGTTAACAGTACGAGTCAGCTTTGATCACACAGTATGTTGGTCCTGGGACTCAGCTTCTTCACAAGACGATTGTCCTGCTATTTCAGCTTTCTTCAAACCTTTGGACTTGATCACTTAGCCCTCCAACAGGTTCAAAGCTATGGTTCGATGGAACCTCACTACTTATCCTTCAACCTTCGAGAGTAGAACCCTTGTTCTTGAAAATAATTTTTCCTCTTCAACTTATGAAATTTTCTTTCCTTAACTGAGTGTGTTGGATCGATTTCCTTCGAGTTTTGACTTGAGGATTGATGTGAAAGCTTGAGAGATATTTGCAAGTTATTGCTTGAATGCTTGTATGCTTGTGTTAAACTCGGTAACCTTCTCTCAAATGACTCCTCAGTCTTTTATAGTGTACGTTTGAAAATATGTCCATTGAAGAGATAAACATATTTTTCAAATAGCACTTCGTAGGTTGTTGACTTGTCTTATCTTGCAGCATTGATGAAGACCGTACCTTGAATTTAATGCGCTGCAGCCTTTCCTTAGCCTCTGTAGGATTTCATGTACATCTCATTGGTTCCTTGCTTTTTGCACTCTTTCTGCAAAACAACTTTATTGATGGCAGCCTGACACATGCCTATTTCTAGCAAAACAATGACCTGTTTTGACAACGGATCTCTTTCAGCTGTCTCGAGTCTTGTCTGTTGCATACCCCTTTGACATTCGATTACAATCATTTTGGAATGACTTTGCTGTCAGTTAGCTGACTGAGACAACTTTTCTGTCACTTGATTGATTCTTCTCTTCACTTCATTCAGCTTCCACACAGCTGAGTATTCTCTTCAATCTTCAGTCGAGTCTTGTAATCTTCAACTTGGTTGTCTTCAACTCAGCTCATATAGTCCTATCTATTAGAAGTTGAATTACATTTGAAATGGGGTGCCAACTTCCTAATCCAAGTTTTACATGGTATCATCAAAATCTATACATAAAGTTTCCCAACAATTTCGCCCTTTTTGATGATGCCAAAACTTAAATAAACATAGCAAAGTAAATAGTGCAGAAAATAAAGAATGATTATATAATATGTCATTTTATTGAACATATCATTCTTTGCACTTTACAACACTTTTACAATTTACAAACTTTTACAAAGTATCAGAGCATTACATGCATCAGAGCTTCAACAACTAGTATAAGAGCATTAAAGTACATTACGACATATACAGTGTACTTAAGTGAAAAGTCTTCCGCTGAATCAAAAACCAAATCAACTGCTATTCTAAGTGTTTGCTGAAAGTAGTTAAGTTATACTATCAAAAGCTCAGTTGAGTTTGTTAAGTGGGTAACTTTGTTGAATAAGCCAACCTAGCTATCATGAGGACTAAGGTGATTTGTGTAAACTCGAAAATATTTTAAAGGACTAAATCGAAAAATTGGTAATGTTTATTCAACCCCCTTTTTCTAAATCTTACTTATCACCCTTTGGGACCTACAACAGGTACCTGATGTACTTTTCATGTCCACTCTACATCCAGCATAGTCTGAGTCTAAGTAGCCAACTAGCTTGAATCCTCCATCCTTTGGATACCAGAAGACAACTTCTTGGCATCCCTTCAAATACATTACGATTCTCTTGGCTGCAGTCATGTGACTTTCCTTTGGTACAAATTGAAATCTGGCACATACACCTAAAACAAAGGTGATGCCTGGCCTACTTGCTGTCAAATAGAGCAATGATCCAATAAGGGCTCTATATCTAGTTTGATCTACAGCTTTGCCATCTGCATCCATATCCATCTTGATTGATGTATTCATGGGAATCTTCACTAATGACTTCTCTTCCATATCAAATTTCTTCATTAAATCTCTGGTATATTTGGTTTGACTTATGAACGTTCCATCCTTCAATTGCTTGACTTGAAGACCTAGGGTAAAAGTCAGCTCTCCCATCATTCTCATTTCAAACTTCCCTTGCATAAGGTTTGAAAACTTGTCACACAGCTCTTTATTTGTGGAACCAAATATGATGTCATCCACATAAATTTGGACTAGCAATATATTATCCCCATCTTGAAATCTGAAGAGTGTTCTATCAACCTTGCCTTTGGTGAATCCATTGTCAATGAGAAACTGAGACAATGTGTCATACCAGGCTCTTGGTTCTTGTTTCAATTCATACAAAGCTTTTTTGAGCTTGTAGACTTTATCTCCAATAATTTTCTGCTCAAAACCTGGAGGTTGCTCCACGTAGACTTCTTCTTCCAAAAGTTCATTCAAAAACGCACTCTTCACATCCATTTGATACACAGTGAATTTCTTTTGTGCAGCATAAGCAAGAAACATCTTAATTGCTTCCAATCTAGCAACAGGAGCAAATGTGTCATCAAAATCTATACCTTTCTCTTGGAAATACCCTTTGGCTACGAATCTTGCTTTGTTTATTAAAACAAATCCTTCCTCATTCATTTTTTTCTAAATACCCACTTAGTACCAATAACATTTTGGTGAGTAGGCCTTTGAACCAATTCCCAAACTTTGTTTCTTTCAAACTAATTCAACTCTTCATGCATAGCTTGAATCCAATATTTGTCATCCAATGCTTGTGATACATCTTTAAGCTCTATTTGGGAGATAAAACAAGTAAACATGGCTTCATGTTGGGCTCTGGTTCTTACTCCATCTCTAACATTTCCAATGATTAACTCAGGTGGATGGTATCTCAGCTATCTCACATATGGTTGGAGTAAGTCTGTTGGGTTCAGTCGTCTCGCAGCTAAGTTGTCTTGAACAACTTCTTTATCATCATTCAAGCTGCTGGCCTTCCAGTTGTCTCTGAGATTCATCTATCTCATCTTCATCGGGGTTGAGTGCTCTCACATCTGCTTCAGTATAGGGACTCTTTAACATAGTCCTTGCAGTTTCCTTGAGAGTTCTGTTCCTTCTTTCAGCTACTTGATTCTGCTGTGGAGTTCTTGCATCTGACAACTCATGAGCAATACCATTTTCAACACAATACTGAGTTATAATCCCATTGACAAACTCAGTTCCCCTGTCAGACCTTATCTTTATGATTGTTTGACTCTTTTCATTTTAAACTCTTCTCATCAGCTGAGGCAATCTCTGCAAGGTTTCCTTCTTTTTACGCATAAAGATTGTCCATGTGCATCTTGAATAATCATCCACCACTACTAAGGTGTATTTCTTTCCACTGATACTAGCTGGTTCAATAGAACCAAATAAATCCATGTGCAATAAATGCGATATGGTTGAAGAAGGATTTGGCTTATCCTTGAAAGATGATTTAATTTGCTTTCCCATATGGCATGCATCAGAAATAATCTTCTTCTTGCATACTGAGTCAGGCATTTCTTCCACAAGATGACTCCTTACAAGCTTGTTGATTGTCATGAAATTCGGTGACTCAACTTCTTATGCCACAACCAACTTGATTAATTTTGTACTCTTCAGCTATGAGACATGTGCTTGGTGTGATTGACCAATCCACTGCATACATGTTCTTCTGCCTTGATCCTTGAAGCACAATTTTATTTGATTCAGCATTCTTGATTTGGCATACGTCCATACTGAATCCAACGTTATAACCTTTGTCCGCGAGTTGGTGATGCTCGCCTGATTGAAGTTGAGGCCTTCAACATATGCAACATCGTGATTTCCAATCCATTTTCCTTATGGATCTCGTGCCTTTGATTTTCCCTAGAAGCTGCATTTCCTCCCAATATAACTTTTGCACCTTTGATTTCCTTGAATTTTGTGATTTCTCTTCTTTCTGTCATATGTTTGGAACAACCACTATCCATCTACGAGGTTTCTTGGCACTCTACTCCCTAAACTGCAATTAAGGAAATTAGTTTTAGGTACCTATACTTACCAGGTCCTCGGGGTTAGTCTTTATAAGGTGTTCCAACCAACCAATAGCCGGATGATCGACTCAAGAGGGCTACCACCTATCAGTTCCATAATCATAATGCACATTAGCAAATTTCTTGGGGGCTTTAGGATCATACATCTATCTCTTTTGTTTGTATGCCTATGTGTGTTTTTGAGCATTTGCTTTCTTGGGGTGATAGTGATATTTCTATGCATGTTGGGTTTTGTTATTGGGTGCATATGTGTGCTGATTATAGCTCTTTTTCCTTGGGAATGTCTTATGATGAGGTTGAGGTCTTTGCCACTTTGGCTTATATCCCATAGGTCTTGGCTGATATCTCATTTGGTTATTCCAATCAGCTTGGCTTGGGTAGTTTCTACCATTCCCATCATATGATTTTCTTTGTTGAAATCTATGGGGCTTTTGGTAGCTCTGTTTAGATTTTACAGAGTATTTTATGTTTGGAGTCTGCTGATGGACTTTTCTGAATTTAGTTTCAGTTGTCCTGTCAGCATACTCAACTGGCTTCTTGTCTTTTCCTTTGTATCCAAGGCCAGTATGATTGTGATTATGTTTTTGAGTGGGTGTTGGTGCAACATATAGTGCTTTGGATTTTTGGATTCTCTCATTGCTTGAGGATCCTTTTTCCATAACCACTCTTGGGACTTGGGCATGCACGGAGGAATTAAATCCAATGTTTGTCTTGTCACCACTTTCTTTTTGGACATTATAAGTTCATCCAATGATTTGGATGCCTTACTAAATGAAACGATCACATTTTTAAGATTTTTTCCCTCTTTTCTGTAGCAGCTAAGTCTGCTTGAATCTTGGCAATTTCAACCTTCAACTTAGTGTTATCATCAACTATGTGACTCAGGGTACTCATCTCTTTGGTCAACTGTGAGTTTTGGCATTTAAGCTGGTTGTTTTCTTCATTTAGAAGTGTGTGAGAGGTTCTTATGTGCTCAAAGTATTTCATCATTTTGCCAATTGAATCTTAAAGATCTATGGGTGATGAAGTGTTTGTGTCACTATCACTATCACTAGAATCAGAATGAGATGAGTTAGAGTGTACCTCATCTTCTTGATCTTTGGATTCTTGTTCTTTGGCCATGAGGCATATCAAAGCCTCTTCCTCTGTGTCACTTAAGTAGTCTGCTTAACTACTATCTGAGTCTGTTGGTTCCTTGCACTTGGTTGTTTCAGTAGTCTCAGCAGCCAGCATGGCTTTCCCTGAAGACTTTTCTATCCTCTTCATTTTTGTATTTGTTGACTGGTGGATAAGGACAGTCAACTGCAAAATGTCCTGGTTTCCTGCAATTCCAACACAGGTTCTCAGCTCTCTGCAAGTCCGCTCTATCCATCCTCTGATTATCAGCTCTCTGATATTCTGTTCTTTGATGTTCAGCTCTCTTGAGCGATCTGTCCTCTCTTGCTTTAGAGGGTGTTGAGTGTCTTCTTGAAGATTCACCCTTGTTCCTTTTATAGTTCTTATTGAAGAACTTGTTGAACCTTTTTACCATTAGGGCAATCTCCTCTTGGTCTATTGTCTCCTTGGATTCAGCTCTCTTAGCTTCACCAGCCATGAGTGCAGCTGTCTTGGGTACAATCTGTTGTCTCCTCTTGTTCTTTTCTTCTCACTCAAACTCATATGCTTTGAGATTGGAGAACAACTCATGGTTTGATGTCTTGGTGAGATACATGGAATGTCTCGGTCATGACCTTCATTTCCCACTTGGTGAGAGAACTTAGGATCTTCATACACATCTCCATCTGTGTGTACTCCTTCCCTGATTTGAAAGCTCATTGGTGATCTCTGTGAATCTGGCATCCAACTGATCCAAACTTTCACCTGCAATCATATTAAAATTTTCAAATTTTTGGACTGCAACAGTTAATTTATTTTCTTTGATTTGATCAGACCTTTCACAAATCAAAGTGAGTTTTTCCCAAATCTCTTTGGCTGTTTTGCAAGATTTGACTTTATTAAACATTGCCTTATCAAGAGTTTTGTAAAGAATATCCTTGGCAACATTGTCGAGGTTGTATCTCTTTCGATCATTATTGGTCCATTCACAATGAGGTTTGTCCACCATGGCAGGTCTGGGCTCTGCTGGTGCATCATCTTCTCCTTTAGCAGGAGGTGCCCTTCTCACATCAGTGTGGACCTTTAGGATTTGTAGTGGCCCATCCTCAAGCACTAGCCACATCTCATCACGCATGGCGGATAGATGAGCACGTGTGCGAATTTTCGTCAACAAACTCTTCCACAGTAAACATTGGAATGCGAGTTAGATTTGATTCCATGATAATAACTTTGCCTTTTGTAATAAAAGCTTTAAAAACTCAAGTGTTGATTCTTTTGAAAAAGAATGAAATCTAGTTCGATAACCGGTGCGGAATACTCGGTGAACCAACCGCTCACGATACCACTTGTAGGTTCCAAGGGGTGATGTGTAAAGTTTAGAGGGGGTTGAACAAACCTTACCAACTTTTCGATTTAGTTCTTTTGAAATATTTTGAGTTAACTCAAATCGGCTAAGTCCTTGAGGGATGACTAGGTTGGCTTACGACAAAGTTACCCACTCAATAGACTCGTGAGCTACTTGATAGTATAACTTAGATGCTTTCGGCCTAACACTTAGAATTCTGATTGATTTGATTTTTTCGTGGAAGACTTTTCACCCTTATGATTTTTAAACACGTTTTACAACACTTGTTTTAGCAATAGTTATTATCGTGAGTTTAGCAATTTTAACTTAACAACGGATATATAATAAATGCAAGAAATAAATGTCTTTGGAAAGTAAAGTAAGACACAAGCAATTCTATAGTGGTTCGAGAATGGGGTAATTCCTCTAATCCACTCTTCTCCAACTCTTGAAGGAATCCACTAAGTAACTTGATCTTTGTTACAAAAAGAAGTCAACCAGACCAAGTCGAACACACAAAGATCATGTCTTTGCTCCGGGACTCGGCTCCTTCACAAAACAGGATGTCTTGCTACTTAAGCTCCTTCAAACTCTTGGATTTGTTCACATAACCTCCAACGAGTCTAAAGCTTCTAAAACTAGAATTTCTTACTACTTCTCCTTCAACTCTTGGAGAGTAGACCCTTTTGTTCTTTAAGCAGTTTTCCTCTTCAACTAATGAAGTAATCTTTCCTTCTGAATGTGTTGGATTGAATTCCTTCAAAAACTGAGTATTTCTTTTGAAAAGCTTGAGAGAATTTTCAGGTTATTGCTGTTTGTATGCTTGATAGTCTTATGAAAAGTAGACCTCGTTTTCTTCTTTTGCTTTCGTTTTCCTCTTTAACTAATTTGAAATTATGTTTGTTGAATGCAATTCCTAGGTTATTGGCTTGTCTTGTCTTGCGGCATTGATGTAAGTGTGTTGGATTAAATGCTTCCTTTCCAAAAGGTTTTTAGGTACATCTCATTGGTTCCTTGTATTTCTTTCAAACAAAACAACTTTATTGCTTGAGAGACACATGCCTATTTCAAAGCCAAAACCTTGCTGTCTTGACAACGGATCTTTATGACTTTCTTCATAGTCTTATGAAATTGCATAACCTCGTGACATTCGATTCCAATTATTTTGGAATGACTTGCTTCGATCGGCTAACTAAGACATCTTTTCTATCACATTTGAAATTATGTTTGTTGAAGAGATAAAATCAAATTGGGTCTCACTTTGATCTTGTCAGGTTGTAATCTTTATCTTCATCTTATACAAGCTATTTATTACAAGTTGAATTACATAGAAAATGGGGTGCCAAGCTCCTAATTTAAGTTTTACATGGTATCATCAAAATCTAAACATAAATTTTCCCAACAACCGTGTTGCTCTGGTTTGGCCACCCTTTGCTTCATTCCACACGGGCGTGTGGTTTGTGTCTTTGCTCATTGAGTCCGGTGACTTGGTTCTCATTGGTTTTGAACTATTTTTTTGGAACCCGAGTTTTGACGCCTCTACACAACTACTCACAAAACCAAACACAACTAAAAATTACGTTAATAACAATAAAGAAAAATGGAATTCAAATTTTATTAAATCGAAGGTGATTAAAAATAAATGAAAATAGGAAATAATTTGGGTTGCCTCCCATAGGCGCTATGTAAGTCAAGCGGATCTACGATTTCTAGAGGGGGTGAATAGATTATCTCCATCTTTCGATTTGCCTCTTTTTACAATCGAATGCTCAAACACAATGATTGCGGAATTCGATTTAAAGGGTTCAACTGGGGCCTAATCCTCTACCACCCCAAGTATATCCAGGGATGGATTTCGAAAAGAAAAGAATTTTATTAATTACCAAAATTAATACAAATTCTTACAACACTTGAAGAGCACCACACTCTTCTTCAACACCACCTTTGGAGATTACCACAATCTCACTTTGAAGTCAATCTTACTTCAATGGATCTGTGAAGATTACCACAATCTTCTTGAAGAATACCAAATTCTTCAACACCTCAATAAGAAGATCACCACAATCTTCTTCACCTATCACCTAGATCATCCAGTGTGTTCTTACCACAAGAACACTCACAAGGATATCTTGTGTTTGAATGATAACCAAAAATCAAGATTACATCGATAATGAATAAAAATTTGAGTGCAAAGTGTAATCAAGAATCTAATTTAGGATTTGAAAGTGATATCATATTTACAAAAGAATAATAACAATGAAAGACCAAGTATTTGCTTAAAGTGTATCTTGTTGTGTTGTATCTCAATTGTTGTATTGGTTGCTCCAAAACTTCCTCTATTTATAGGAGATGATTGATCAAGCATAGGCTCTCTTGGGGATTGAAAATCTCTGAGAAAAATACAATTAAAATCAAGAATATGTGTCTAGAAATCAATCCCACAATTTAAGGAAATCGCATGTCAAACGGTCATATTTTTCTTTGTCAATACACAGGGTGACCGGCCGCACGAAAAATAAGAGAAATAAGAACACTTTGAAAATTTCAACAGGCGGCCGTCGACATAGGCTTCGGCCGTGTGATGTGTTTCAACCGGTCCCCTAATTAAAAAGACGAAGAGATATTGTTCTGTTTTTTTTAGAACCCGACCTGAGTTTGCCATGACTTGATCGGTCGACGCCGAAGCGGCCGGTCGACCTGCCCATTTTTACTTCCGTCTCATTTTCTGTTTCTAAAAACATCACAAAACCAAACACAACTCGAAAAATGTTGTCCAATTTTTGTCGAAAATAAAACTCAAGAAATAATAAAATTTAGTAAAAACATTTTAAAATTCAAGTATTTAGACAACATTTAGGAACTGTTATAGGAGTAAAAACTCATTGATATAGGTGATTAAAAATAAAATGAGGAAAATAGGAAAATATTAAAGCCATTTTAACTCATTTAGGAGTATTTGGACAACCTTTAAAAACATTGTTTTGGTGATAAAATAAAATCATCAAAATTAAGATAAAAACATGTATCAAACACGCTAAGTTTTACGTCTTGACCGGACTCCATATTTCTTGTTCTACTATCGTTAAACTTGGTCAGTTGAAATCTTTGAGCCCTCGTATTCTGTACCCATGAATGGCATTGCACTGTTCTCTCGGATTTAGTTCAGTGTCACTTAGGAATTTACCTTTTTGATGTTGGCCTCCCACTGCAGTAGCGATCTGGGCTACTTGTGTTTCTAGAGATTTTAATCTTGCATTTACGTTTGTGTTCAACTGAGTGACTTGTTCCTCAATCCTGTCTATCTTTACTTCATCCTTGTTCAGTCTTGCTCTAGTTTCTCCGATAAACGAGGATAGCATCTCTTCTACAGATGTTTTCTTGTCACTTGACTCTGCTCTGTCTTGTTTACCCACATTAAATCTGGGAGGTGGCTGCAAAACGTTTTTGTTATTAGCTAATGAAAAGTTCGGACATGGTTTCGCAGCCCCGGATGATAGTAATTGGGTGTTTGACTATTTCTATAGTTGTTGTTGAAGTTCCTTTGTTGTCCCACAAAGTTTGCCTCTTCTTCAACAACCGCGGGATCTCTTGGAGCCACTTGTTGCATCGCATCCAGTTTCATATTTAGCACGGATACTTGTTTTGTGAGGATGTCAACTTTCTCATCCTGAACCTCTGCCAAACGTCGGACATTGTATCTCTCGGATGGCCATTGGTAACTATTATTTGCCATCTTCTCTAACAATTCCAGTGCCTCCTCTGGATATTTCCCTAGCAGTGCACCTCCAGATGCAACAGATGTAATAATTCTCGTGTTGCCACTTAAACCATTATAGAAATACTGAACCTCTTGGTAATCGGGATATCCATGTTGAGGGCACTTCCTTAGTAATTCTCTAAATCTATCCCATGCCTCATATAATGGCTCTGAATCTAACGGCCTAAACTGGGCGATTTTTGATTTTAACTGCAACGTTTTACTAGGGGGAAAGTATTTGGCTAAGAACCGCTGACAGTTCAGCCCAATCTGATGCGGGTGGTGTCAAAGAACATAACTATCCCTTAGCCTTATCGCTCAGAGAGAATGCGAAAAGGCAGCATCTAATGATGTCTTCAGAAACACCATTCATTTTGACAGTATCATAGATTTCTAGAAATCGCGCCAAATGCGCGTTTGGATCCTCAACGGCTCTTCCCCCAAACTGATTATGTGAAACCATCTGGATCAATGCAGGTTTAAGTTCAAAGTTGTTTGCATTGATCGGTAGACGGGTTACACCCCCATAAGTTCGACTAACTTCCGACTGGAAGTAGTCCCTAATTTCCCTTCTTGCGGGCCTTTCCACAATCCGGTCATGTGCACCCATCCCAGATGGGCGTTCTTCATTGTTTCTGTTATCCCGACATTCTGATTATTCCCATTCGCCATTGCTTTAGATCTTTTCCTTAAATGCTTCTCTGTTTTCTCTATTTCTAAATCAATGGGTATTGGCTGGGGATATATGGAAACGCGTGATCATGCACTATCTGCACTTAACTAAAATAATGTTAGAACCGAAGTAATAAAATAATTCTACAAAAATAAGAAAAAAATTAAAAAAAAAAAATAATTATTTACAAAAATCGAAAATAAAATAAAAAATTAAAATTATTTACAAAAGCTTCAATTAAGATTGAACTACTTATTACTATATCTAAGTACAATCTTTCAATCCCCGGCAACGGCGCCAAAAACTTGTTCGCCAAAAATATTTGGATCTCTATCTTGCAAGTGTACAGTGTAGTTTACAGGATAATGGCAAGCAAAGTCGTTTTCCTCAGGGATTGACTACGAAACACTTAGGCTATAATAACATCACATTCCAATTTTATTGAAGCAACCAAATATCAAGAGTTTTATAAAAAGAATCGAAAATTAAAAAATAAAAGAAATAAATTTCGAACCCCACAAGTATTTTCAATAAATACGAAAGTAACCCTAGGCACATAATCTCAACATGCTTCTTCAATATTAAATCCAATCAATGTTTTAAAACCAATTCATGTATTTCTATGGATTCAATTCCTAAACTAGTTTATCCCCCTACCAAGTGGCGCATAAACAGTAGATTAATAATAATTGAGGTCTCCCGATGAATCACAACTATTATTAACTCCCAACAGATCTTTGAATTGAAATACTCCCCACAAACAGATGTAGTCTCCCGACGCATTACCCTATTTATGTCTGAATTCGATTTTTGTCTTGCTAGAACTCACCTCCCGGATTATGGACTAACAAGTATGACATGCAAATTATTGATCAGATAATCGGTAATTAAATGTAAGCACTCGAATTCATAAAATAGAACACATAAGTCAATTAAGAAACAATCAATATAGATTTAACTTGAATCTACAGTTTTGATTATTCCCTAGGATCCGAAAGATTACCCACACATTGATAACAAATTCATAGACAAACGTAAAATCAACATTGTGACATCGTTTAAGTACAGACAAGAGATCTAAACTAAGAAAGAAAACCCCTTCTTATCAGGATAGATCCTCCTTCCAAGCCTTCGAAACTCTTGTGCTTCCGTAGATGCGAAAGGCCTTGTGGTATTCTTCGTAACCTAGCCCTCCTCTCTCAGAAGACCTTTGATCTGTGTAATCCTGTGTATTTTGGTGTTTTGTATGTTGTATAAATGATGTAAATTCGTGTAAGCCTTGGTCCCTTCATATAGGTGCTTGGAGAGATCACTTGTAGAGTTTTGGTAGGAAAAGGACACAAACTTTCGCCACGCATGGGCTGTGTGGTTTCACACGGCCACACCACACGACTGTGTGGTCCTACACAGGCCGACCATGCGGCTTGGTTTTGCCCCTGTTTTCTCCCGAACACTTCACACGGTTATGTCGCTTTGCGCGGATATGTCACTGCAGTCGTGTCACCTACACGGAGCTGACCGTGTGATTGGTTTTCATTCGTTGTCTTCATCTTTTCGATCTTCTCTTTGCACTCGTCAATCGTGGTTGGGCCTTCTAACTGATATCTTTCCATTTAAGCTCTGTTTTTGTAAAATGTTACAAGAATACGCAGTATCATGCCCTTCTAAGGAAACCAAGTAAAACACACTTAATATACATGCAAATGCATCAATAATGTAGTAGAATAAGCCCTTAAATGCACGTATATTTTACACGTATCAACCGTGCATATTACAAGACGTTAACGACCGTGCCATTTTATATACAAAACAAAACAAAACTCCCCATATGAAATACCAATGATGAGCTGAGGGAGAAGGATGAGAATCTAGTTGGTCCACATTTGATCCATGCTTTAAACTTCTGCCACACTCCACAGATCAACTTTTATCTACAACAACTAAAAATTGGCAACATTGCATTTGGTGAGTTGCAAGCTCAGCAAGTATAATCCAATAACAAGTTATTCAACATCACACAAGCACATACTCATAACCAATTCACACTCTTTGTTCATAATATTCATAAACGCATGAATGAACATGCTTGATCATATTATTTTACTGTTATGGGCCAGCTAATACCAAGAATAAATCGTGATCACGTAGATGGCCATCACATTCTGTAATTCTTAATTCACGTAGAGTTCAGTGAACTAGGGGTGACCATACGGTACTCTGTAATCCAAAATTTTTGGATATCTGTAATCCTGAAACACATGATTCAAGGTCATTAGCGGCCATAACAGAATCCATTAATTTCTGATGAATGCATTTTCTGTAATCATATATCTCACTTCTGTATCAATAACATAAATATAGATCACATATCTAAATACCATTTCAATCTCATCATATAGAGATCATATACCTCAATTTCATCTCAATCTCATCACATAGAGATCATGAATCTCGATTTCATCACAATATCACAAAAAAAATCATACAATTCACGTTTAGAGCACGATAAGTTTTTAATCAATATAGTCAAACAAATAGGTAATTCATTCCAACACATCAATTATACTCACAAGTGGGTGTCCTTATCTCGATGACTTTTCCTAGCTGGCCTGGTTTGCTTCTTTATCGGGACTTTGTCCTATTAGCATGTCAAAATGTGTAGCCAAGTTTAAAATCATATATTTAACATTAAATAATGACATCATGTATAGCATATTTATAACCTGTACATGTAAGGGAATCCCAATTGGTATGATTCTTAGCTCAATAAAGTAATTCTCTCTATTTATTTCCATTATCCTATATTACAGTACCTACAAATACAATTAATATCTTTATCTTGTTATACATTAATCTGTCATTAGAAAATTAATTCATTATTAATACAATTCTATATCATATTGAAATTTTAAAGATGTATATATATATTTAAATATACCAGAATCATAAATATTTCAAAAGTTATCTTAAATTCACTAACTTAAAAGCAATTATCTATAATTAATAGGTTTGACTTTACTGTATGAACCAAGCTTTTTTTTCTTTAATTTCAATAACTATGAATCGTATGGCATGGGAAAATAATTGACTGTACAATTGTTTTTCAAGAAGATATCACTCAACTTAAATTAAAAAAAGCATTTGCCGTCGTGTAGCGTGGTGTGTGTTTCTAATATAAATCTGCTTGTTATCTTTAATTCATATCATTTTATTTATTCTTTCATTTTCTAATCTTTAATTAAAAGGTGTAATTAAAAAGGGTATCAAACAAACAATGAATTAATAACTTTATCTACTTTAGGCGTTTGGCCCCTTAAACCGTTACAAGAATTAGATTCATAAATCCTATTTCATAGCCATAAATATCAATACCCTAGTTTTTAAATTTATTAAAAGTGCATGGACTATGCCTCCAAATTATGAACTCATGTAATTAAACAATTGGCATCAAGAAGAGTTACCTCCACTACAATAGTGTTTACCCGACAATCTGATTCACAATAAGCTAGGGCCACGTTCAGAGTGATGTGCATGTGTTTATGATATATATATATATATATTATGTTTATCTTATTAAGTTGTTTGTAACATCAGGGTATTTGTGCAAGTTAGCAATAGATAAGTATAAATGCTTGTCATTATCCTTTCCCAAGCTTAAGGCGGTTAGGAACTAATACATATATTATATATCCCATTTACAATGTTAGCAATTGTTTTTCTTGTATAACGTCCACACACATATATTTATATATCTTTAATAACTTATCATTACACACTCACACAACACACTGTGTTTTATATATATATATATATATATATATATATATATGTGTGTGTTTATTTGTATAATACAAGTACATGATTTTATATTTACCCATTAGACCCTAATTTTTAATCATATCTCGCTCAAATAAGCATATGATCTTTCGCCTCTAAGTTTTCCACGTGTATCCTATCTATATAAAATATATTGATATCTAACATAATATGCTAGAACATGAAATTTCATGATTTCACTTGTACACTAATATGAATGTGAAATGTCAAATGCATGTATCTATGTTTATGAATGATTAGTCAGGATAATTAAAAATGTAAACTTTCGGGTTATGACAATTTTCACGATCAAGTTTTTGGTGTCGTTGTCAAGGATTGAAAGATTTTACATAGATATAGTAATAAATAGTTCAGTCTTAATTGAAGCAATATTTTTTATTCTTTTATTCTTTATTTTTTTATTTTTCTGTTTTGGTTCTAACATTGCTTCTGTTGAGTGTAGGCAGTGCATGATCACACGTTCTAGATTTTTTGAACCGATACCCATTGACCTAGATATCAAAAAGACAACAAAACAATTAATGAAAAGATCTAAAGCAATAGAGGATGGGAACGGTAGGGACGGTGTGAACAACAGAAATAACGAGGAGCGACCACCAGTGGCGAATAGGCAGAACGAGATTGAGAAGAGGCCTATTAGAAGGGCAGTTAGAGATTACTTCCAACTGGAAGTTAATCAAAGGTATGGGGGTGTGGCCCATCTGCCGATTAACGCAAAAAGTTTCAAACTAAAACCTGTGTTGATCCAGATGGTGTCGCAAAACCAGTTTCGGGGGGAGCACCGTTGAGGATCCAAACGCGCATCTGGCATAATTTTTATAGATCTGCGACATAGTAAAGATTAATGGTGTTTCCGAGGATATCGTTTGATGCCGCCTTTTTGCATTCTCTTTATGCGATAAGGCTAAGGGATGGTTATCTTCTTTGAACCACCCAACAACAGATTGGGCTGAACTAAGTCAATGATTTTTGGCTAAGTATTTTCCTCCGAGTAAGACATTACAATTGAAAAGTGTAATCGCTCGGTTTAGGCAACTAGATGCAAAGCCGTTATATGAAGCATGGGACAGATTTAGAGAATTGTTGAGAAAGTGCCTCAACACGGATATCCCGACTACCAACATGTACAATATTTCTATAATTTTGAGTGGCAACACGAGAACTATTATAAATGTTGCATCTGGGGGTGCTCTACTAGGAAAATATCCGGATGAGGCACTAGAATTACTTGAGGAGATGGCAAATAATAGTTACCAGTGGCCATCTAAGAGATCTAATGTCAGACGTGTGGCGGAGGTCCAGGATGATGATAAGGTTTCCATGCTCACAGAGAAAGTGTCCGTGCTAATATGAAACTGGATGTGATGCAACAAGTGACTCTGAAAGATCCTGCAGTTGTTGAGGAAGAGGCGGACTTTGTGGGGAAAAGGAACTTCAACAACAATTATCAAAACAATCAGACACCCACACATTACCATCTGAGGCTGCAAAATCACGAGAACTTTTCTTATGCTAATAACAGAAATGTTTTACAACCACCTTCGGGTTTTAATGTGGGAAATCAAAACAGAGCGGAGTCAAGTGAAAAGAAAGCATCTGTAGAAGAGATGTTATTGTCGTTTATCGGAGAAACCAGATCTAGATTGAATAAGGATGAGGCTACGATAGACATGATAGAGGAGCAGGTTACTCAGTTGAACACGAACGTAAACACAAGGCTGAAATCTTTAGAGACGCAAGTGGCCCAAATTGCTACAACAGTGGGAGGCCAACATCAAAAAGTCAAATTCCCAAGTGATATGGAACTTAACCCGGGAGAACAATGTAATGCCATTCATATAAGGACTGGTACAAAATACGAGGACTCAAAGACAACAAATGATGCAGTTCAACAACAGTAGTAATAAAATCTGACGTCTGGCTGAAAACATAAAACTTAGCGCTTTTGGGAGGCAACCCAAATTTTGAATCGTCTTTGTTCAATTTGAATTTTATTTTTACTAACTTAATTTTTAGTTTTGTTTGTTTTTGTGAGTTGTTGTGTAGGAGGCGTCATGACAAACTCCGGGTTTTATCGGAAAAAAAAAATGAAAACTCGAAAATAAAATACATGACCGTGTAACCAAATACACAGCCGTGTGAATTTAAAGAACAGAGACCGAATACACGGTCTGGCCGTGTATTCGGTTGAAACAGATCAATCACCTGTTGCTCAAGTTTAGCAAGATAAGCCTCAGGCTGAGAGGAATAGGCCGGAATCCTCTAGGCAAGGAGGTAGGCGGCAGGGGGACTTGAGTTATATGATGGAACGGTTGGAGATCCATATAGGCTCATTGATGGATGACACCTATCGCTCGGTTGTCGGCCTACAAAGTGGAGGAGTATATCACCGAGTACTTGCAACATTTTGACACCATCACCCCAGCGAGTAGGAGGTGTACGCGATGATGGCTCATATGGACGATGGCATATCCAAAGAAGGCCACTATCCTCCACCTCCTCCACCACAAATGTGAGCTATGTAAGTACTTGTCACACATTCTTTTTCTTTTGATAATTTCCCCATATGTTGGGGCGAAGCATGATTTAAATTTGGGGGTTTGTCAAGAATGCATGATTTTGTACTCTTGCATGTTTGCATTACATTTGGGTGGCATGTAGAAGCATATAAAATTTGCATAAAGAATTTTTAAAAGTATTTTCAATTTTTTTAATTTAGTTTTATCACGTTTATTTCTTTGTGTGAGTTAGATTTAGAAAGTTTGAAAATATTTTCGTATAATTTTACTATGAGCACTTGGTTTCATGAACAGAAATAATTGGTGAATGTGTGATGAATTTTTGAAAAGATATCTTTTGCTTATTTGGTATTGATTGAGAAAGTTGGGTATTTGAGCATGATGCGAAAATAAGCCTCATGAAGTTTTTGTGCCTTAAAACTGCTTTTGTAATATGCGTCTTATTTTTTCTTGAGTGTGTCATTCATGATTGTTAGAACTCTAGAACTTGCAATGATATATTTATCAAAACCACTTGTGTGTGTGCAATTTTTGAAGATGATTTAAAACCATTTTTGTTTTAGCCTAAATAGCCTACCTATGAACTCATGATTCCCTAGTTAGCCACGTTGAGCCGTAACTTTGTTTATTGTTAGCCATATTT
The DNA here is from genome assembly GCA_016081115.2 of Rehmannia glutinosa. Taxonomy (NCBI): domain Eukaryota; kingdom Viridiplantae; phylum Streptophyta; class Magnoliopsida; order Lamiales; family Orobanchaceae; genus Rehmannia; species Rehmannia glutinosa. Next base: position 64,590 of record JABTTQ020002297.1, read on the forward strand.
TGAGCTTTTAACATAAAATATTTTATCTCTAAAACTTGAACTTATAGAGATGTTTATTTTGAGGGAGATGTGATTTAATTTTGAGAAAGAAAGAATGTTGGCAAGGGGGGATGGGCATTTAATAGGTGAATGAATGATGAAGCTCGAAGAGAAAGCAAACTGTAATGAAAATAATGAAAAAAATCGAGCAAAAGAAAAGAAAAGAAAGAAAGAAAAGAAACGAAATTCTGAGAATTTGAGAAAAATTGAGAGCTTAAGGCAATGGTCTAAGATTGGAAAAAGAAGAAAAAGGGTAGAAAAGGAGTTGAAAAGAAAATAACCTGAAAGAATATTTCTTGAGATGAAATTGGGTTGGTGAGTTGAAAGTCTGTGTACTTAAATTCTATTTGCTCAAATTGTTTTATGTAATTTTTGACTCTCGATGAAATAATGGAATTTTTTTTATATATTAGGTTAAGTGTTATTATTTCTAAGACACTGTAAATAAGAGACTTTAAGTGTTATGATAAATTATTGACTTTGTTATTAGAATTAAAATAATATATGAAAAGTTTTTTTTTACGTATAAATGTATATTGCAATTTTTGTTTTTTACATTTTTATAATTGAAGAACTGAGAGAAAATAAAAGAAGTAAGCACAAGAAGTATAAGAATTTGATTAAACTTTATTATTTATTTTTGAATTAAATAACAATAACAAATAAAATGATGATATTATGTTGGATTTTGGTATAGAATTTATTTAATAAATTTTTTAATTAATGTGATAACTTGTGATTTATTAATCAATACCTTATAAATTATAAGCTAAATTGTTTGTCTGGTTTTTTAAAATACATCCAATGCTAGAAGAGTTCAAAGATCAATTAAGAAAAAAAGATTTTTCTAGCCATCGAAATTGAAAAAACAAAAAGATGATTGATGAATGTGATCCCAAGCTAATATAAGAACTTATTTTTTTTATTATACTAATTTTAAGTTTTTTGTGGGATTGAGTTATTTAAAATAATTATTTAATATCATATCTATCAATAATTACAGTAACACAAAATATATATAAGATACTTTGAAATATTTAAATTTAGAAAATTTGAGGATTTCATTGATATTTATTTCTTTGTAAATAACTTTTTATTATTTTAATATTAATCAATAAAATTATTAAATACTATAATTACTTTAGTAAAGTCAAGTGGATCACGTGCGACACATGTGTTTCTTTGTAGTTCAACTAAATATTGTTATTGCATCGAATATGAGCTCTAACAATACACCTGGATATTTGTTTGCACAAATATAACTTAATAATACCAAACACTTCCATAAATATGCATTCTTTCAGTCCCAATCCAAATTATACTTACACCAAATTTGAAGTGACCCTATTAACATAAAGAAACAAATCTGGTTTCAACAGATAATGATTTGAGCGGTACCAAAAATAAATCTATGTTCAGACTCACCTTTGCGGTTGATGGGCAATAGAACTTTCCTATGCGTTTGTGTACCTTTGAAAAACATTGACGAAACAACGGTTTAGTAATTTTAACTAGACACTCCAAATCGTAAGAGTAATGACATTACTCAAATGAGTAACAAAGACAAATAATATTCTCCAATCTCCAAATCTTAACAACAAATAATTTTTTATTTTTATTTTTTCTTTCAAAAACACGAAATCATTGTCATTTAAGGTATTTGTGTAAATTTTGAAATTGTACTAAGAGAAAACATTGTTGGAGATGAATTAACTGCAAAATGGATATGACAGATTGGAGATTAAGGATTCAAACATTACCCGACGGTGGTAGGGTTTACGGAAAGAAATATGAACGATATTTATTTGTGCCAATCTTGTCATCAAAGGATGCGATGAGGGCATACTGAGATAATCATCATGACAAATTTGAGGGCAAAAAAGTGGAAGTAAGTCCAACTTAAGTCAGGAAAAAATTATCTACGGGGGTGGGCGGATAAAATATCAGGCATTTGGAGGATAACATCACGAGGCTTCATTAATTATCATGGGCAATACACAAACATAAAACAAATTATAGCTAAATTGGTCAATCCCATTGAATTTATTAGTTCAAACGAGCGAAATTGTTATCAATCATATCCACAATACCAAATGAATCGCATGTATTTGAAATAACATTCAAATATAAGGTGGTTGTGGTTATAATAATTCGTTTCTCATATGAAAATTTGGCACTGTCCATTTAGTGCATGCAACTCCAAATTTTGGATTCCACAATCTTAATTATATGATAGTAATAAGTTATGCTACATTATCATTCATTTCATAAAACCAATTGGTATCCATTTGATTATATTATTTTTCCGACAAAAACTCGTATAAGACCATCTTACATGTCTAAACTTGTAAGACGAATCCTACTTACCCTACCCGGTGCCCATACCCCATTTTTTCATTTTTTTCTCTTTTTCTTTTCCGTTTTAATTAGAGTGAAATCTTCTTTCATTTTTCTCTCTCTTGTTCTCCGTTACACATTCCTTGTTCTCCGATGACCACTTCTCCCTTCTTCTCCGATGATGATGATTTTTGTCGCTATTTTTCATTATCTATCGATCTGTCTTTCTATGTGTCTGTGATGTGTCTCAGTTCAATTTCTCCCTCTAGGTTTTCCGATGTCGTGCCAGATTCATCACTCGGATAAATATTTTTCCCATGTATCTTTTGTGCACTTTTAATATTGAACATATATAACTTTGCATGCTAGTAGTATCAAATGTTGCTTAAAAGTATCAGAAATTGTCTTTAAAGTACCGTTTTTTATGTAACTGTATTTGTTAGAATTTTGACTGAGGTGTTTACTGTTTTTTGTGTTTGACTGTGATGTTCACAATGTGCAGGTTCCTTGTTAAGCTTTATTTCATTTATGTAGATGGCACAATAGAAATATAATTAATATGTCATAGAGACAGTGGAAGGGGAAATGGCAACCCCGGAAAAGAGAGTCCAAGAAAAATTGTTGAAAAAGTTGATGAAAGAGAACAAACACTGGTGAAGGAGAAGGTTGTTGCAGTCGAGTGGATAGTTTCATGTTTAATTCATTTGGGTGCTTTATAGCTTGCAAGTTTGTAGTAATTGATTCATTTTCTTATGTCTTTTGGTCTTGGAATATTTCATGTCCTTTAAGTATCTCGGATGTGTAACATGCAGACATTTGAAATCTAAAACTTGTATTTCAACATTGCACATATATTATATCATATAGAAGTATTATTTTTTATATTTGAAAGTATCAGAAATTGTCTTTAAAGTATCACGTTTATGCAACTGGTAAATTTCTAATGCTTGTAAGTATAATAAATTTATGGTGCTTGAAAATATCATAAATTGCTCGAAAAGTATCATTTTGTACAGCTAACAATTAATTCAACTCCGACTCAACTAACAACTAACTCAACTCAGCTGACTCAAATAAAACCTAGCTCAACTCAGCTAACTCAACTAGCAATTGAAAGTATCATAATTTATCTCTAAAATAACCGAATATTTGGAGTCTTTGAAAGAAACTCCTTGGCTTGAGAACAGTGAGGCACGTCACAGGGCTTCTTCTTGTTCTTTTCGAAACTTCCCTTTATCATTTTTCTTCTTCCTTTTGTAATGGACGAGTAGGATCTTGTAAAGTATTAGATGTACTTGAAACAACAGATGACTCATTTTGTTGGTGATACTTTGTGCATTCTTCAAGATGGTAATGGAAAGAAAATCCGATCACTAAACTCGAGTGCACGACTATGATCACGATATAATTTATCCATATCTTCAAGTGTCTTTCTTTCAACCTAACCAAAGAACCAAATATATCAACAACGTCATTGGTATTTAGGTCAAGTAGTATATCTTGAATCCAAGATTCATCTTAAAACATGTACATTGTAGAGGGAAAAATAAATATGGTAGAGTTAAAGTAACACTTTTATGAGCAAATGTATCCATTTTATGAGCAAAAATATATGTTTTCTAAGAAAAATGTCATGTTTTCAATACAATCACAAATTAGTGATTCAATGCATTGTAGAAGAAAAAAATAAATATGGCGAGTTAAAGTAACACTTTTATTAGAAAAAGTATATATTTTTATGAGCAAAAGTATCTGTTTTCTAAGCAAAAATGTCATGTTTTCAATACAATCGCAAATTAGTGATTTAGTGCATTATAAAAGGAAAAATAAATATGGCGAGTTAAAGTAACACTTTTATGAGCAAAAATATATGTTTTACGAGCAAAAGTGTCATGTTTTTAATACTGACCATAGATTAGGGATTGAGGTCATTGTAGAAGAAAAAAATAAATATGACGAGTTAAAAGTAATATTTTTATGAGTAAAAGTATCATGTTTTCAATACATTAAAAAGAATAGGGATTGTAGAAGGAAAAATAAATATGATAGAGTTAAAAGTAATACTTTTATGAGAAAAAGTAACACTTTTAGCTTAAAGCAAAAATGTCATGTTTTCAATATAGTACATTGTAGAAAGAAAGATAAATATGGCGAGTAAAATAACACTTTCATGAGCTAAAGTAACACTTTTATGACCAAAAGTATCTAGTTTCTCAGTAAAAATATCATGTTTTCAATGCAGTCACAAATTATAAATTAAACATCAAAATAAATATCACAGAGTTTAAAGTAACACATTTACGAGTAAAAATATCATTCTACATAACGAAAGTATCATACTTAATATCAAAAGTATCACTATTGGCAGTACAAGAATTATTTTTTACAGTAAAAAGCATTTTAGTTATGAAACTGGAATGAGTACATTATCTTCCTTCATCAATGAATCGAGTTCGTCTTCATTCTGCATTTGGAGAAATCCTCTTGTGTAACCAATCCAAAATATTTTCTAACCAATGTTTTTGCAGCGCAGTGGAGGACGCACATGTGTTTGCAACGTAGTGGAGGAATGATGATGAAGCTTTATGTAGCAGTGCCATTGGAGACTTGCGGGAGGGACAAAGGCATGTGCATATTTGCTATAACGTAAATTTCAGATTTTGGTGCGGGGAAGAGGAAGAGACATGTGGAGCGTGTTTTACGTAATAAGAGGCAGCGGTTTTATTAGGTTTTAGTTTTTTTTTTTTTTTTTTTTTTTGATATTTACCAGATCCAGGATCATAGGATCCATCTTACGTATCGATTCTATGAGAGACCTACTCGAATCCGAAACAAGGCCCAGGCTACAAGTATACATGTGTCACCACCACAATCCACAAAACTCAATTTGAGACTCCACCCAACTTGGCAAATAACCATTTCGATAACTCAATGAGAATAAACATAGAGCTATGCTCTCTTCTTCATCGACAATCACTGATTTCTTCTCCAGAACACTAATCAAGCTCAATTCTCCCTCACTCTTCATCGTCACAATGAGTCTCCATTCTCATGTCTTTGCCGGCAACCCTATAAGATCAAGAACCCCAAAACCAAGTGAACCCCTCTCTCCACAATCTGCGCTCCAAACCCTTAGGACCCTGCTTTTAAGCCAAACCAACGAGCCCATTTCGCCTGATTTCAAGGTATTGCCTTTCAGGAAGGGCAGACCTTTGGCTGGCTCTAAGGCGGACGGGCTCAAGTGGCATCTCGGATGGTTGAGTTTGTCCGAGTGCAAGGCATACTTGGAGAATTCTGAAGTGGGTCTGAGCGATGATTCTTTGGTGTATTTGGGGTGTGAATATGAGGATGATATTGTGTATTGGGCTATCGATGTGTCGGATGCGAGTGGGTTGGTGAGTGAATTGGGAGCTAGACAGTTTTGCTTTGTGGAGTTGAGGACTCTTATGGTGGCCACTGATTGGGCTGATTCTAAAGCCATGGGTGAGCTTGCCGTAGCTGGACATGTGAGTTTTGGCTTTCCAAATGGCCTGCGTTCTTTGTCTCGTGCGTATATATTCTTTTGTCAAATAGACAGCATGTTAATTAAACCCATTTCACTTGAAAGTTTGTCTCCAAGATTTTGTCCGGCTTTGCTTACTGATGAACAATATGCAGTTATATATTAATTTGTTTTAGAATTCTTGTCCACCTTGTTGGTATCCTTTATCTCTCATGCATGGCCCATATAGGTGGTAGTGGTCAGGGGCGGAACCAGGATTTGATACAGGGGGGGCGATTTTTGCAGCCTACACCTCTTAGAACCGATTTTTTGGCCGCATGTCAAGCACCTAGACCGGATTGTTTGACCATATAGGCTGATTTTTAGCCAACACGATTTTTTGCACCGATTTTAGCAAAGCCGGCTGCCTAGGCCGATTTTTACAACACTGTTTTGTATTAAATACAATATCAATATTCTTCGTTAAATATCCCAAAATACATAATTACAACACAAAATTGACGTACTTTTTCATTTTACTGAGAAAAAAATGAGGTGGGCCAAATAGAATTAATCCCAAAATTTACATATAAAAAATAAAAAAATAAAAATATTCGTGCCCCCCTCCCAACCAAGGTAGGTCCGTCCCTGGTAGTGGTGCATTAGAATGAAAAGAGAATATGATTACCTATTGTTACCTCTGCACATCCATCCCTAAAGGGGTCCTGATAGGAAGGCAATCTTTTCAGCATGTTTACATTGTCCAAAGGAGCCCTGTTGTGAACTAGGGATTTCCTGATTGAACTCTAGTATTAGTTAAATCATTAACTTTCATGAATCCCTGTAGTGGTAACTTCAACTTCTAAATTTTTTGCCACAGAGAACTGCTTGTTGGGAGCTCATGCCTCTCTTTATTGCTTCATTTTCTTGGGTCGAGTGTCTCCCTCTGTTCCTACATTTACAAATAGCCTTCCAGTTCTTGGAATTTATTGCTGTTGCAAAAGTAGCTCCTCTGGATAGAGGATGATAGTTTGATGATCATGTTCAAATTTGAAAGTTATAGTGAGAGGGGTGGGGGGGTTAAGAAAGTCTCAGGGAAGCTAGGCGAACTTCTGAACTAAAATGGAGCACTCATTTGGGCAACGGATTTTGATGCCAAAGTTGCTACGTTGCTTTAAATATGTTGACATTTTCCCTAATTGTTCCAGAAGAGAATGCTGTATTCTCCGTTGAGTTTTTTTCCACACCATCAGCACCAAACTTTGTTTTAGGAACTTTCTGCCCTGATGGATTTTGGAAGATCTTCCTGACAGTAAGCTTAATGAAAATTCGACTTAGTTTGAAATATCCAATCTTGGAACCCCATGTCTTCCCTGACGTAAGCATTATATACCATATTTACTTTTAGAACTGACATCATGCCCACGACAATTAAGGTAAATGCCATTATCCCTACCAAGAATTTTGTTCTGAGATGTTGTAGTGCTACAATTTTGACCTTTTTGTGCACTCTCTTTTTGACAATTGTTCAAGGCATAGTAGGCTGGTTAGAATTCATTGAAAGTTTGAAAAAGGTTAATCAAATAGATATTGTGTATAGACTAACAACGTCCAGTTAGAGCAGTTCCATAATTTTGTTCTTCTTTGGCCCTTATATGACAAATTATGAATTAGAGAAGGCTATTCAGAAGTCAAAGAAAGATTGAGGAAGGAAAACTATAAGGATACTTATTGTAGTTTGCAGTTAAGAGTAAAGTCCTTAATTTTATTCTCCTTTTGGAGACTCTTAGTGTTTATTTGGAATAGTTTTAATTTACTCGGTCTGGTAGCATCAGTTCTTATCAAAACATCCCAACCCATTATTGGAAAAAAACAGAAATAAAAAAAGAAAATAAAGTTAGAGGAGTTCTTTGCTTTCGGCAAAACATCCATCAACTCCAATTACCAGAAAATATTTCGGGTTAAGAAAAGTTTTCTAATTCGTTTGGTTTTCATGCTCTGCTGGCAGGTATGTAGCTTTATGGTGTTTTGCTATATGGTAAAGATGCATACTATATTGTTCTGTAGGAGAAATATGACTTTTTTATTCTTAATAATACCGATCAAAGCAAAATATCATGTACTGATGTTATTTCGGATGCTATATTTCCTGTCATCCTGATACTTGCACGTCTGATCTCACATTGTCAGGCCAGAGCTTTGCTAGAATGGCATAATACAGCACGCTTTTGTGGACATTGCGGAGGTAAAGCAGTCTCTATGGAAGCTGGGAAACGGAAGCAGTGTTCAAATGAGTTGTGCAAAAGGAGGATTTATCCGCGTTTAGATCCAGTATGTGATGTAATCTTATTTGTCTTAGGGGAAAACATTGGCATATTTGAAACTGACTGTCCTGTCTCCCTCACATTACTGTGTCAACAGGTTGTTATTATGTTAGTTATAGATAAAGAGAATGACCGTGCATTATTAAGTAGGCAGTCAAGATTTGTGCCACGCATGTGGAGTTGCCTTGCTGGCTTCATAGAGGTCTGTATCCCTCTTAAATTTCCTGCTCCAGGTTTTCTAAGTTCATCATCTCCTCATGTTTCTTGCCCCCTTCTCCTACTTGTGCATACTCATCCCTCCTCCCCTTTATGCGTTTCCAAAAGTAGCCAGGAGAAAGCCTAGAAGAGGCAGTGAGGAGAGAAACATGGGAGGAGACTGGCATTGAAATTGGCGAAGTTGTCTATCACAGTTCTCAGCCATGGCCTGGTATAGCCTCTCCCTCTCTATCGCTCGAACTTCTGTTGTGGTTCCTCTGAATTGATGGATGCAGATGATATACAGTGCAACATAATAATGCTTTATACTGCTATGGTGAATGGCACTGGATTTGTGGTCTCTCGAGTGAGGGATAAAGTTAGCCAAAAATACAGGATAAAACTATGATCCTAGGTAGTGTGCTTTAAGGACTGACTTTTTCTTTGAAGATATGCCTTGCAATATGTCATGCTTTATGGTGAAAACCAAGAGCGAGAGAGGTGGTTGGAGTCTAGCTCAAAACTTAAAATTCTGTGGCAACTCATGTAGCTTTCTATTATTTATCTTTGACCTTTCTGCTGTCTTCTGCTGTATGTCTACACCGATCAAAAGCACCCTAAGAAATATCCGATTATAGGAATATAACTTGAGTAGGAATTTTAACTTAGCAGTTGTGTTGAATTAGATGTCAAAAATCACCTTGATTAATCTTTCTTATCATTTCTCACTCCTCATCGTTTTGTTGGGTTAAGGTACATCAAACTTGTAGAGAGAAATCACGATGAATAGTCCTCGAAATTGGCAGTATCCTATATGTTGTTGCTGTGAGAAGCATCGTGTGTGAAAATAATCCGAGGAGCCTCTTTCGAAGTATTTCAACTCCTAGACATACTTAAAGACCCTGTTAAACACCTGGCTAAGTGACCAAGTGTTTCTGAACAAGTTTTAAAATCAAAGAGCAATAGAATTAATATTTAAATTATAGCTAATATAGTGACGATAAGCAAGATATTGAGATTTGGAACCCATTAGAGGCGCCATAAGCTGATTGTGTAGTTCTTTGGGGAAGTTCATTTTCATCCTTGAGGTTTTATATGTTTTTCAAAATCTTTCCAAAAGTTTTAAAATTTATCAACATTGCCCCTCTGATCACATCTCACCTAGAATTTCAGGTGTAATAAGGATATTTTAGTATGTTTAACTCGTATTTTTTGTGGAAATTCTTAGTTCACTCAATTTTGAGTTAGTGGCAACAGAGCTACTTACATATTCACAGTTTGCTATCGAGCATCTGCAGCTTAGCAGCTACTGAGCTATAACATTTTTCTCCTTCAAGGGAGGGGAGGGGAGTGCATTTTGATTCCAGAATTTCAAGATTTTACCTTTTAGATCACAATATAATAAAATAAAACTTTCAAGATTTGTAAATGATCATTCCTTTTTGTTTCTTATTCTTCTTTTAGTTTTATTTGTTTTCATATGAAAATAATTCTTCTCTTTCAATTTATTGAGTTTTAAGTTTTAATTTGATTCACATGTATGCTATATCGTACTTTCTAATATGTATCATGTATGCCAACTTTTATCTCAAATAATGCTACATAAGTTAATATAAAGTGTCAATAGGCCCCAACATAGTCTTTCTTTCTTTCGTTTTGTTCCTAATTACAAGGCCAACATCAAAGGGGTTGTAGTTTCTCTTTTCTTCCTATATTACTTCACCAGTGCAAATACATGTGAGTTTTCAATAATGAGATTACCAATAATCTAATATTGCTTTATTAATTCAAATTTTTTTTTGACCAAGATAGAATTTAATTTTTTATTCAATTTTTAATTTCAACTGCAATGCTAACAAAATCATTGACTTGTTTGAATAAGATTGCAAATCAATATATTTATTAGCCTCAAACTTCTGTACAGATCATATGTGGGAATAATGTTGGAAGAACTTGATTAGGCTGACCTCATGTACTGTCAAGTACATATTTGGATAGCCTCATAGTCATACTTAATGCTTTGTGTGATGTTATAATGTGAGTTTGATTTTAGTTTTGTGGTTGATGAAGCTTAAAAAACTAAATTTCTTTGTGCCTTTTTTGGGTGGCTGATTTAATATGTAAATTAGAAAAGTACAATGAAAAATAGAAGGATTATCGTTAAAAGGAATGATTTTTTTTTTTTTAAGTATTTGGTTGTTTAATATGCGAAGTAATAACTTAGAAATGGCAAAGTGCTCTACAATAGCACGTCGACAGATGTCATATTACAATGTTTTAGTAATGCGATTGAATACAATTATTAGATCGAGATTGGATTTTTGGATATGTCATCATTAAAACAAGGGCATTGCAGTTCTTTTACCAATAATTCATTTTGTTGCTGGAAATACTGTTTGGGATGTCATCATAGGGACAACCGGACACTGTCTAGAAATTTGGAACATCCGGAATGATTCCAAAATGAATTGAAGCCTCGCAAATGAAAATGAGTTTTCCCTGAACGCCGTATACTATAAGGTTTGGCCATTCCTAATTCGGGCTTGCCAGTTAAGGACATGGAAAGAACAAACACACTCTACTATCTATATTGAATTCTTAGGAGAATGAATTTTGAAAGTATTATGTTGACCCATCCTTGATTTTCATTGTTCATTAACTTCATTGCTGCTAGTAACTTGGTATTATCAGTATATAATGTAAATAAATGTAAGGTGCTGCAGGAAAAATTCATTTTCCTCTTGTCCTGTTATCAGAAACCTTACAAACTTGCTTGGGAGAAAGCATTTCAGCGGAGTGTAATGCATTCACAATCAAAAATTATCCTTTGAAGTGGTTGCTTGAAAACAAATTGATTACACTAGTTTTGATTGGTGGATCTTTGTTGTGGTTGTGTTTGGTAGTTGAATAATGTTCATGCATGCGCTAATATATTATTATCTATTCAAGGCATAACAGCCCAACGGTTATCTGAAAGAGTTTTGACGATTTTTATGTCCATTAAATTTTACTATTAAGCATAATTTCACCTATTGCGGGATTGAAATATGTTCAGCTAGCATTTCAAAATTTCTTGAATAGCTCATTTGATTGAAGGTTACTATGAAATGATATTTCAAGCTTATTAAATAACATATCTTTTGTCACACCTTCAATTCATTTACTGGAAACGGTTGATACCAAAGCATTTTACTTTCCAAAAGTTGGTAGTTTGCAAGTTAGTTTATGTTTTTCGCCATCTAAATATTTATACCACTTTGCTAAATTTCATTGCACGATGATGATAGAAATATAATTCAGATCCCATTATTTATATTTGGGGTTAAATGTGTCAGTTGATGTACTTAAAATGTTTCCACATTTATCTCACCCATGTGCCAGAATAATGTACTGCCTGTTGTGCTCATTGCCAATTTTGTGGCAATCCACTGTAGTTCACTTTATAATTTTGCTAAAGTTTCAAAGTGAAACCATCCGTGTCCCATTTTATGGGCCAATGAAATGATTATTGTTCTTATTATGTACTGTTTGCAAGTTACCAGCACATTTGTTAATTGACCTGATTTACAATGTTGAAAAGCATGGTAATAGTTGACTTTCAAAGCATGTCAATTACTTGGCAGTCAGTAGGAGGGAGTAGTTGTGCAACCACCCTTGTTGTTGTTTTCAAACTAGACCACAATAATTGGTTGATTGTTCATAACTGATGGTTTAAATCCGTTCTGGACGCCTTATAGGCTTAGATTTTGTTTGAATATTATAAACATTTAAGTTTACAATGAGATTGAAACAACAACAGATAGAAGATAACTGAAGTTCATCTAAACATGGTTTATTTGGCATAATAGAATCTAGAAAACTAGTTGCCAGTTTTATGCCTGTCCATAAAATTTTACTTTACGCTTAATGTTACTAGTTGAAGGAATCATCTATTGTTATTTTGAACTTAGTAGCCAATTTTCATTTTTTTCTTTTTGGTAATACGAAACTCAGCTTTTTATTCGTCTCGTCAATTCTGAAACTTGCTTGGTTCACTTTACTGCGGACATCTTGTTCTCTTAGGAGTAGGCCTTGAACTAGTAACGACAGCCTTTCCTGCTATTTTTCAAATTAATAATAAATGCTTGTTTCCTCAGTTGGACCCAGCAGCATGCCATGCCAGCTAATGATTGGGTTCTTTGCGTATGCTAAAACACTTGAGATAAATGTGGATAAGGAAGAACTAGAAGGTACTTTCACACAATAAGAAGCAGAGTTGTTGGTTGCATTTCTTTTTTTCATTTTGGGGAATATAGTTGCTGAAAGTATCTCAGCTATCATGTGATGTAGAGGTGTTTTTGTGTGTGTAGATGCTAAATGGCATAACAGAGATGATGTGAAGAAAGCTCTTACATTTGCTGAATACAAAAAGGCACAAAAGACAGCAGCAGCTAAGGTAGAGCAAATGTGCAAAGGGGTGGAGAAAGGACAAAACTTGTCTTCAGATTTCAATGTGGAAAGTGGGGAACTTGCTGCTATGTTTGTACCTGGACCTTTCGCGATTGCTCATCATCTCATCACCTCTTGGGCCAATCAACAAGTTCTTAATGGTGTTCAAGTACAGAAACAAGCCACTAGTTCACTTTCAAATTTGTAGTTTCTTATATATTATATGTATATTAAGCATGGAGTAAAATACTTGGGAAAACCACATGAGATAATACGAATGGATAGCTCAATGGTGAAAGGCAACTGAGAGACTGGAAATGGTTTGCATCTGAGGACATTTGACTGACGCGCATGACATGTCCGCTGAGAATCCAGCTTCTAGAAAGTCTCACCCCATGTTTCAATCTGCTCTAACCATCTTTACCTATATCCACAATAATATATTGGAGTCTAGCTTTGTCTTTGTTGGGTGCTGATGGCCTCCTCTGGTCAATGAATTTTCATTCCACCATTTTTATTGGAATTGTGTTGTATTATTTTCTTCTAAAATCTTAAAATATGTTTGAATGATTGAATGAGGCGTAAATATATAGACTTGAAATATTTGTATGGTCGAGTGAAGCCTTAAAAGTTTGCATCCATATTTGAGGAGTTCTATTTGGATGGGTCTTATCAAAAAAACCTTTTATATTAAGATTTTCACTCAGATGTGAGATGATATATATATATATATATATATATATAGGGATTAGATCAAATGAGACCGCATAATTAGAGTGAGACAGTGTGGACTAATCTTGTCCACAGATTTTAAATTTTAGATGGTTGAGATTTGGCTGATTTAATAGCCTTTTTTATTTATTTTAAATCAAATAAAGGCATGTTAGTCATTTTTTTATTAATAGTTTTCACCCCCAAATGGTAACTCTCCCAAATGCCCCCAAATCCGTCATCTCTCCCACACAAAACGTTGGTGGTTTCTGGTGGCTGAAGGCCGTGCAAAGTCCTCTATGCGGAAAAGGGAGAGAGAGAGACCCGACGATCCAGATGACGACGCCGACGAGGGAGAGTAAAAGGGAGATGAAAGTGAAAGGAAGGCCCAATAGAAAGCCCAAAGGCCGACATAGACAATCATCGCCACAACAGCATATAGCATATTTCTCCAATTTTTCTAATCTTTGAAATTTTTAGGAGTCTATTTGGGTTTTGTTTTGTGTCATGAGGGCCGGCCAATCTTGAAATATAACCAATTATTGAGACTCCAAATTTACAAAGAGCCCATCAGTTTGATTTCTATGAATATCCCGAGGTTTCAAAATTAATGGATGATTGGTGAAGAAAACGATGTTGACGTGGAGAAAACGAGAGCCTACGAGGAGGCAGTTAGGATTATTGTACACTTATATATTTTTCGATGTATACTTAGATGTGTTTTGCTGTATAAGTAGTTAATTTTTTATGTATGTATTTATGTTGTTGTATACTTATGTTTTTTGTTGTATACTTATATGTGTTTTGCTGTATACTTATATGTGTTTTGTTGCATAATTATATTTTTGTTTGACATTGTAATATGCAGTACAAAAATGTTAAATATACAACATAATAGTATTAAATATACAACATAATAGTGTTAAATATACAGTATAATAATGAACGTGATTTTCTCTCTCTATAATTGATTTTACTTAATCCACGGTCCCCACATGTTAATGAGCGTGATTCTATCTCTCTCTCTCTCTCTAACTGGTTCCTTGATTCACGGTCCCCACATGTTTTTGTCTGACCATTTTAATATGCAGTAAAATTATGTTAAATATACAGTAAAATAATTTTAAGTATACAACAAATATATGATAAGTGTACATCATACTGCATGGCAGAGCACATGCATGATTTTCTCTCTCCAGCCCGATTTTCTCGCGGTTTTCTCTCTCCCCACGCGATTTTCTTTCTCCTAATAACTGATTCCATATTTGGATGGTCCCCCACATGTTTGTTTTGACAATTATACCCTTGTTTTGCCTTAATTAAATGTTTAATGTAATTTTAACCCCTATTTATCTTAGCCATTATAGATAAGGGAGGGTTGAGATGAGTCCACACCGTCTCACTATAATATGGGGTCTCATATAACCTTCCCCCTATATATATATATATATATATATATATATATATATATATATATAGGGATTGGTTCAAATGAGACCAATCCCTTTAGGTTAGTCCATAAGAACACTTATGGACTCTTGATTTAATATTTTGGATGGTGTAGATCATTTTAGTTAATTTAGATATATAAGGGTATAATTGTACTTTTATATTTAATTAGTTATGTTAATTGACGGTTATTAGCTATTTTTAAGGAAACACAATCCTACCTTTTAGGTTACTCCAATTTTTTGGGAGGAAAAATCATCAACTTCAAGTATTTTTTCAAAATTGATACTTATTTCCGCCATATTTGTGAGAAATCGTTTTATTGTATACTTAGTTCGGTGGACTTGTATACTTAGTCATGTTTTATTGTATATTTAGTTCAGTAGATTTGTATACTTGGTTCATTGGAATCGTATTCTTAGTTATATAAGTAGTTTAGTAAGTAGTTTAGTAAATGTGTATACTTAGTTCTGTGGATTTGTACACTTAGTTCAATGGAATTGTATACTTAGTTATATATGTAATTCAGTGTAATTGTATACTTAGTTAAATATTTCTGTATACTTAGTATTATTTTAATGTATAGTTAGTTCAATGTAATTGTATACTTAGTTGAATGTTTCTGTATACTTAGTAAAGTTTTAATGTACAGGTAATTTAGTGTAATTGTATATTTAGTTAATTGTTTATGTATACTTAGTAATGTTTTAATGTATAGTTAGTTTAGTGTAATTGTATACTTTTCATTAATTGTTGCACGATTTTGTTGCCATATTTGAATAAATTGCAGGTTCGGATAGGAAGGGAGAGAAAGGAAAGGTGAATCGCTTGATTATGGGGACATGATCAATACAAAATCACGTCCCTAATTTTTAGGAAACGGTTACTATATTTAATTTCCTGGATTCCTATTTTATCCATTCTGTTGTATACTTACTTATGAAATGTTGTATATATTGTAATATATCTTGGCCATTGATTTACTATTTGGATGGTGTAGATTTGGTCTTATGGACTAACCTAGGAGGGTGGTCTCACAGGATCCCCTCCATATATATATATATATATATATATATATATATATATGAATATGATTTTTTTTATTATTTAGATGATTTTTTTGGCATATTTAAAGAGTATTTGAGTAATATTACAATTAATTAGATTAGTCAAAGATTTATTTTAGGTAATTTATAATCAATGTTTAAAGGAAAATCCTAATTTTTAGGAATCAACATATCTCTTCCCTAAACCTTAGACCCCACAACCCACGTTTCTTTTTTCATTGAATCTTCAACCCATCTCTTCACAGAACAAAAGGACGGGTCGGCTTCACAGAACAACCAGAATCAACATATTTCTTTTTTCATTGAATCAACATATCTATTCCCAGAACAACCAACCGGACATAGGGCTTCTTCACGCCATCTTCAACGCCATCTTCACATATTTTTAGTCCCTCTTCACGCCATCTTCATGTAAGTCTAAGCGGCTATGATAATCTAGAGGGGGGGTGAATAGATTATCTCAATCTTTTCGATTACACCCTCTTTTTCGAACCGAATGCTAAAAGATAATAACAAAGGTGCGGAATGTAAACAACACACGTCGATTATAGAGGTTCAACCCACCTAGGGCCTAATCCTCTACCACCCCAGTATATCCGGGATGGATTTCAAAAAGAAAAAAAGATTTTATTAATTTACCAAAAATTAATACAACACCAACTTACAACAACACCTTGAAGAGCACCACACTCTTCTTCAACACCACCTTTGGAGATTACCACAATCTCCCTTTGAAGATTACCACAATCTTCAATCTTGAAGAATACCAAATTCTTCAACACCTCAAGAGCACCACACTCTTGACACACCTATCACCTAGATCACCCAAGTGTATTCTTACCACAAGAATACTCACAAGGATGTCTTGTGTTGAATGATGACCAAAAATCAAGATTACAACTCAATAAAGAATATTACAATATGAGTGCAAAGTGTAATCAAGAATAGCCTAGACCTCAAGAAATACTCCGAAAATTCAGGTACGGGTTGCCCTATAGGGCGACCGGTCGACCAAGAGACAGAAATGTTGTCCAATTTTTGTCGAAAATAAAACTCAAGAAATACTCCAAAAATTTAGTAAAAACATTTTAAACCAATCGGGAGTATTTAGACAACATTTAGGAACCTTGTTTTGAAGTAAAAACATATAAACACAAATTCATTAAAAGTGTTGTCCAATTTTATCTGAATTAAAACTTGAAGAAATACTCCGGAAAATATTAAAACCATTTTAAATCATTTAGGAGTATTTGGACAACAATTAAAAACATTGTTTTGGTGTAAAAATAAAATCATCAAAATTAAGATAAAAACATGTATCAAACACTTCACATATTTTCGAAGGGTCCGAAAATTCCACTTATCTACACTGTTTTTGAGAGGTATGTTGTGTTTTTTTGCTTTAATTTGTTTTCGATTTTTAACCTAGGTTTTCTGTAACTTTGATTTAATTTTGAGATTGTGTGTTTAAACAATTTAATTTACACTAGGGTTTTCTGATTGTGTGTTTCGAGATTGTGTGTTTTTGAGATTGTGTTTTTGAGAATAGTAATTCACGGTTGTGGGTTTTTGAGATTGTGTGTTTATTGAGATTGTGTGTTTATTGAGATTGTGTTTTTTTTCATGAGTAAACTAGAAAATAATCATTACTAGAGCATAATTTTTGAGATTGTTTACATTCGGATACCTGAAATATAGTTGACAAAGGGAGACAAGGTTATTGGGAATTTTATCCTTCATACACAACACAGTGTGTGTTGGATTCTATCATAATTGAAAATTTTGCGGCACGATCTGTTTGCTGTGTATAATATGGGTTGATTTCTTAGTACTTTTTTATGCTTCGATAGTACATGTTTATTCTTTTATTATGTAGTTGATGTTTGAGTGTTATTTCTTTAATGGTTGATTGGTGTTCTGGTATATGTAGTTGTTTGGAGCATGTATTTATTCCTTGTGTTTTCTCAATTTTATATGGGGTTACTTATATGAAGTTTGGATTGGCTTCTTAGCGAGGAAATTATGCTATGATGGTACATGATTTTTGATTTCATGGTATATTTTGATGTTATATGCGTTCTTAATTTTTTTTCGGTTTTTATTTTAAAAGTGTTAATTGGAATGACGAAAGGTAGCTGGAAAAGGAAGGTTGTATCCAGTAATGAGAAACACGATGGGGGATCACAGTGGTGTTGGGAGGGGGAATATGTTTTATTGTACACAAATATCGACCCTTTAATAGTATATGAAGTTGTGATTGCTTCCATATAGTACATTTTATTTGCTTTCATGGTACATAGTATATGTTTTGCTTTTTTGGAATAGTTATTACTTCAGTAGTACTGTTTTTGTGCTTCAATAAGTCATCTTTCTTGCTTTAGTAGTATATGAAGTCGGAATTGCTTCCATATTAATAGATATGCTTTTATAGTACCTTGTTTTTGCTTTCATGGTACATAGTATATGTTTTTGAATTTTTGGAATAGTTATTGCTTCAGTAGTACTGTTTTTATGCGTCAGTAGGTCATTTTATTTAAGTGATAATTTTGCAAGCATGATGTACAAAAGAATGAGAATATAAAATTAAAATCGCATTACAAAAATAAGTGATCAGAAATATTTTAAACCCAAAAAATACACGATTCCAAATTATAAGCCAAAGAAGCAAAGTTAATATGATTAAAAAGTAGGTTTGTAAAACTGAAGTAGCAACTTAAAAATATTGATGAATAAAATTAGTTAACGGTTAAAATTATCTTTGAAGCAAAAAACCAATATTAACGAAGCAAAAAAGCATTACTATTATTGCAATGATTTATAAAGTTGCAATGAATTAAAGTAAAGATAGATGAAGCAAAAAAACAATAGTAACGAAGCAGAAAATCATTACTATCGTTGTATACTAAGGAAACATAAAATCATTACTATCGTTTTGGATAAAGAACTGTGAATGGCTAGAGGTGAGAGAAATCACAAATCTTTTCCATATCCAAAATTATAACCGTCCATAAATAAAATCAACTGTTTTTCGACTTTGACTTTTCTTACCTTAATGAAAAACTAACGAAGCAGAAAATCATTACTATCGTTGCAAAAAACCAATACTAAGGAATCATAAAATCATTACTCCGTGAATGTCTAGAGGTGAGAGAAATCACAAATATTTTCCGTATCCAAAATTGTAACCGTCCATAAATAAAATCAGCGTTTTTTTCCGTTTTGACTATTATACCCTTAATGAATAATATTTATGGGAAAAATAGAGTAAAAATTGATTTAATATCATCCACAGATTGAAAGAGTCCAATGGATAGGATGTGTCCCTACGTTCTTACCTGGGGACCCTGGACTCATATAACCTTATCCATATATATATATATATATATATATGATCAAATGTGGCAGGGGGCTTACTGTAAGGCAGTGTGGACTAATCCTATCCATCCACTCCATTTGATCAATGGTCCATAATCCTATTAAAAATTACATAATTAATCAATTAATTATAACCCAAAAAGGGTAAAATAGTAACTAGAAAAATTCTGTAACTGTCTTTCCATAACAACGCCTTACAATCAAGGGATATGATTTCTGATTTCATTCCTGCTGTCAATTCTCTCTTTCATTTGAAACATTTCAATTCTTTTCTCCCCCTTTTTCTCTCGAATGGCAATTTCTATCTCCCATATTTTCATCCATTTTTTTTGCTTACTCGACTAAAGGTTTCAGTTCGATCTGTGAATTGGTTTGTTCTTCAAGGTGTTTTGGTTGAGGTAAGTGTTTTTTGACATATTTTTTTTGGTTTATGGTGTAGATTTTTTTTTTGGTTTTTGAAATGTGTTTCTGGGAAAGATTTTTAGGGTATTTATTTCTTGTTTTTTGATTAGTGTTTTGGTATAAATTTTAACATAAACACTGCAAATTTATATATTGTTTGATGCAATTTTTTTTTGGGGGAGGGGAGGATATGCGTACTGATGTTTGTGTAGGTAGGGGTATTATTTGATATAAAGATAGATATATTATAGTGCATAATTAATTTTGGTTTTGTGCATAAGTAGACAAAATGTATAAACACACATGATGCGTCAGTAGTGTTTTTTACAGCTTGCCTGATTAAGTTCATATAGTGCATAGTTAGTTTGTCATTTGTGTTTGTAATATATTTTTAACATGGACATGTTTTATATTTCTCTGGTTTTGAGGTGTGCTTATTTATTTATTTTTTGCTTGTTGTTAATGGAAGGTTGATAAGTTTATATGGCTAGAGGAAACCAGAAAAGACAAGCTTCTGGCGGGTGCAGATGACGGGGGATGAAATGTTAAGAAGAGGGCTAAGGTAGACAAATGGAATTATGGCCTTGACAATATTGATGTTGCTCTATTCACACACCTGAGGACGTTGTATTTCCAAGAGAGGGAAAGTATTTTAGATTTGGCCAAGAAATTCTTCAATGAGAAGAAGAAAGCATAGGGATAATTTTTGAAATTTGATGTGATGTTTTTTTGTACTTGAAACTTTTTTTTTTTGTATGGTTTTTGTTATCTTTTGGTGTAGGTTGTTTTGGAATGATGATGTAATTTTAACAGTTTTAATGACACAATTTGAATGCAAGTGCACAGTTAGTAGCTTTTTGGCACATAGTTAGTAGTTTATTGATGCATATATATGCTTCGACAATGCATTTTTTCTTTATGCAATACATGTCCATTAAACTGTGCATTAAATAATGAAATGTGGAGATTAAAAATGCATCGAAACAGTACTAAATATACGTTAAGTAATAAAACATTGCATCCTTATAGTTTTTTTAGATGATGTACAATTAGTTATACAGTACGGTTCAACTATTAAAATGGTACACGTTTAGTTATGGAAACGCGATCTTTATCACATCCATGATTGTAGGGTGTCATTATGGGAAGGTAGTTACACTATTTGTCTTTATAGGTTTTTAGATGATACACAATTAGTTATACAATGATGCACTGTTAGATATAAAATGATGCACAGATTCGATTATTAAAATGGTGCATAGTTCAGTTATGGAAACGTGATCTTTATCACATTCATTATTGTAGGGCGTCATTATGGGAAGGTGGTTACGCCATTTTGTCTTTATAATTTTTTAGATGATGTACAACTAGTTATAAAATGATGCACTGTTAGATATAAAATGGTGCACGCTGATTCGATTATTAAATGGTGCGATTCAACAATTAAAATGGTGCACAGTTCAGTTATTGAAACGTGATATTAATCAATCCCTTGATTGTAGGGGCGTGATTATGGCAGAGGTTGTTACACCATTTTGCTAGTTACTATTATGCCCTTCCACCTATTAATTAATTGATAAATCATATAATTTTAATAGGAATCTAGACCATTGAATAAAAGGTGTGGATGAATGGGATTAATTCACACTGCCTTATAGTATGTGGCTGCCATACGAGATCCCATCCATATATATATATATATGGATTGGTTCAAATGAGACCAAACCCTTTAGGTAAGACCGCAAGGATACATCTTGATCATTGGATTAAATTAATAACGGTCCAGATTATTGGCCTTTTTTTAAGTAATGGCGCCTGTTTTAAGGGCATTCATGTATTTTCATTATTTATGCCAGGGATAAGATTGCAATTTTATTATTAATGTTTTGGTAACAAAAATCCTACTATATCTAGCTTCCGCGATTTAATGGTTAGTTGTTTTTCAAAATTGTGACAGACGCCTTTCGCTTTTTTTCTCAATCAAACTTACGTTTCTTTCTCTGTAAAATTAATGCAAATTTTACTTGTTTTGTTCTAAGTATACACATATATAAACCTATACATGCAATATTCATATTATAATTAAACACATTATTAAAATTAAATTATGCAAACTATTTATTACGCAAAGTGAATTTTAATATAATACACTTTGTACATACTAAGTATGCAGATTTGGAACACTATATACGCAGAACATAAATATGCAATATGCAGGGTATAAATTGTAAGGACCAATGCCTATTGTATTTCAATATTTTACTTGTTTTATTCTAAGTATACACAATAACAAACCTATATATGCAATTTTTCTTTTCTAAATAAGCACACTATTAAAATTTAATGTAATACACTTTGATCATACTAAATATGCAAATTCAAAATACATATATACAGAACATAAATATGCAGTATGTAGGATATAAATTATAAGGACCAATGCCTAATGTATTTCAATATTTTACTTGTTTTGATCTAAGTATACACTATAACAAACCTATATATGCAATATTCATATTCTAAGTAAGCACACTATAAAATTTTTATGTAATACAGTTTGCTCATACTAAATATGCAAATTTAAAACACTATATATGCAGAACATAAATATGCAAAGATGCGGTGGTATAAATTATAAGGACAAATGCCTAATGCATTTCAATATTTTACTTGTTTCGTTTTAAGTATACACAATAACAAAACTATATATGCAATATTCCTATTATAAATAAGCCTATACAATTAGCTTACATGAACATTCAATTAGCATATTCCATATATGCAATATTCCTAATATATGCAGGAGAGAGGAATGTTGTTAGCGTGATTATAGAAATGTGATCAATAACATATCACGTCCCTTATTGTTAGCATTAATTAGCTGGCAGTTATTTTTGGTCAAATATGTGATACCTATTATACCCACGGGCGATTTTTTGCCTATTTTTTAATGCTACAAAAATTTCCTAGATCTTGGCCTTTCGTTATTTTTTTTGGATGGTGTAGATGTGACCTTACGGTCTCACCTAAATCTATGGTCTCACATGATCTCTTCCCTATATATATATATGTATAGATATCTCTTCCTATGATATCGGAATAATTAAAAACAGAGGTCTCTTACAGAATAGTTGAGAAAAAACGTCTTACCCTAAGAAATGAATAATCTCTCCTAAAGTTTCTCTACGATTTTTTTTTTTTTTTTGGAGCATTACCAAAGTTCTTCAAGGGTTTGAGGTGTACACATCAAAATAAATAACTATAGTAGTTATTTACACTAACGAGAAGACAATTTGTGATCTTGTTTCGTGGTCCAACCAATCTATGAGGTTTCTTCGTTGTTCACGGTTCAATCAAAGAAGGCTTGTAGATGGGCTTAATTCTGGAACAGAAGAAGGCTTGTAGACGGGCTTAATCTTGACTATGTGGATGGACAGTTCTGCTGCAAATAAGTATACTCAATCTACTTAATATGTGCAAATATGTGATTTATATTTTAGCCCATATTTGCTAATAGTGGTATCAAATACATAAGGGTTTGTTCTTGCATATTTGATGCGTTTGAGTTTGTTGATAAATGAGATTTGATCTTTCATCTGTACTTCTGTTTTATGCATGCAAGATTGACGTCAAATTGGTTTGGCAGTCAACTAGCTGGCGCTCAGGTGGCGACATTATGGGAGGCGCGCAGCTGGCAACCACAAGGACATATTTTGTATTTTTTTAGCCTGAAATTGACTAATTACTGTAACCCATGTTAGTACCCAACTCCGCTTTGGTCGGGACATATATCCCATTTTGAATTTTTTATTCTAAAAAAAATAACATGCATATGTCATAATGGAACACTTGTCACAATCAAAGGGGAGTTGGATACTATCCACTTGGGTAGCATCTCATTTCCCTGAAATTGAACCTCGCTGGAGAAAGCCACTGGTGTCAGCCAGCCAGCGTTGATATGGCGATGTGATATGATCAACCAGTTGGCGCTGATGTGGCAGCGTGATGGGAGACGCGAAGGTGGTAGCCACTAAAATTGTAAAGGAATCACATCAACCAATTTACCATACCCTTTATAAAAAAATAAGTGTAAATGATGCACAATTGGGGTTTGAAAAAGAATGCACCAATGGGGTTTGAAACCACAACTACTTTATACAGAAATATGTACTCTTCCATTGGACCATTAATGCTTGTTTGTTCATGTATGGCAGTTAACATTTTATTATCTAGAGAAAACAAACAGTTATGTGATTTATTTGTATGATTTAATTGCATATTTATATTCTTATGTGGTGTTTACTCAGTTGGACTCAGCAGCATGCCGTGTCATCTAATAATTGGGTTTTTCGCGCATGCAAAAACCCTTGAGATAAATGCGGATAAGAAAGAACTTGAAGGTACTTTCACACAATATGAACCATTATTGTTGGTTGTATTTCTTTTTCCATTTTGGTGGAATATCGTTTTGCTGAAACTATCTCAGCTCAGCTATCATGTGATTGAAAGATGTTATTTTGAGTGTGTAGATGCTAAATGACACCGAGATGATGCGAAGAAAATCTTACATTTGCTGAACACAAAAAGGCACAAATGACAACAACTAAGATAGAGCCAATGTGCAGAAGGGTGGATAAAGGACAAAATTTGTCTTCAGATTTCAATGTGGAAAGTGGGGAATTTGCTGCTATGTTTATACCTGGACTTTTGCGATTGTTCATCATCTCATCATTTGTTGGGCCAATCATCATCTGCTTAATAGTTCACTATCAAATTTGTAGTTTTCAAAGGAGACCGGACAAATGTTCAAATTTGTCTCTTTTTCACTTGGCCTACTTTTGTAACGAAAAACAGGTTTGGTATTTTAGGTATAACTTTGTCTATAAAACTTCAATCAACATGATTCAAGCGACAAATAAAAGCTCAGACAATAACCTATAATTTTTATGTGGACATTTTATCAAATTTAGAACGAAAAATAGTCAAAATAAAGTTAGAAACATGAGAATATAATTTGTCCTAAAAGAATAAAAGAAGAAAAAGCAGAAATTAGAATCATTCTATTTAATATTTTGAGCCAAATCAACACTAACCCATACATAAATTTTATTTTATAAGTTTAGTACTAACATAGACATGATTCATAAACATGCTTAAATCAAAAGTCAAAAGAAGAAAATAAAAAAATGGAACAGACATTGTTTACCTTGCTTTGAAGTTGTCTTTGTAACTTGAAGATATTTTACTAAATATGAAGTGGTGGTAGAAAAGTGTGGTTAAATTGATATTTATTAGGTTGTGAGGTTTGAGTGAGAAATTTAGTACTAACATAGACATGATTCATAAACATGCTTAAATCAAAAGTCAAAAGAAGAAAATAAAAAAATGGAACAGACATTGTTTACCTTGCTTTGAAGTTGTCTTTGTAACTTGAAGATATTTTACTAAATATGAAGTGGTGGTAGAAAAGTGTGGTTAAGTTGATATTTATTAGGTTGTGAGGTTTGAGTGAGAAAAAAACTAAATTACCCCTCTTCTTAACATTACTAAACCTCCACATAATTTAAGCACTATCTTTACTAAATAAATAATGGGTGTCGCAGAGCATTATCAAATTTCATATCTATTGCCATAAGGATAATATTAGCTATAATATAAAATTAAATTAGTAGTGGTGATGTAATTTCCTATTTATTAGTTAAATAAAAATATCTATTATGAAGTCCAAAATATCCTTAATTGATCTTAAAGTTAAATTAAAAACATTTCTAAATCCAAAGATAAATTCTAGAACCATAATTCCGCTTTATTAAATCATTTAATCACCTGAAGTTCGATTCCTACACCTTCATAACCCAAAAGTTGGGAATATAACCCTGAATATATCATCACACGATTAGTATATCTGCTAAATTTCTTTTCGAGTAATCTAAAGAAGTTAAATTTTCAAAATTTATGTGTTTGCAAGTAAATCTAATATAAAAAGTTCTATCATTAAAATTCCAATCATTGTTTCTTTAAGTTAGGGGCGCAGTTGGTTCCCGATTCATATAATAAAATGCTTAAAGCGATATATAAAGCATATGAAGTTAAATAAAACATTTTATGCAATATCCTGTAGTGCAAATTGTTTAATTTAAAAAACATGTATACTTGAAAAGGGTCATGTCACTACAACCTCCCCCACAAAAAAATTCGTCCTATCTAAGCTAGTATGCTAGGGTTATTGGTTAGGACTTCTTTGTCATGCTCCCAAATGGCTTTCTCTTTACGGTGACAACTCCACTGCACCACCGCTATTGGAACTCCTAATTTTTATTAGGGTATGAACTTTCCTTCCCAAGTAGGAATATGGCTCCTCCCCATAGGCAAGGTTACTATTGACTTCCTAGCGGCTAATGACATGGTTCAAGTCTGCTGGGCACTTTCTATGCATATACATATGGAAGATATTCTTGGTTACTATTAAAAGGTCCATTTTATTAAGTCCATATGTGTATCTCTTTTGGCCAAAACGTGCGGTATTTATCAATTTATTAGCTGAAGAATCCTAATACATATTCATTATATTTAGATAGAGTCCAGCTTTTATCATGCATATCCATTAAAACTTAACCATATACATGGCAACAACAAGGATGACTCTCAAACCTATATCTATATACATAGTTACGTATATCCAAAACTCTAATTATTCACGTTCAGTTTTCCCCATGAAATCTCTCAATTCAGTTTCACTCGTACCCACATACCCATCAACAAACTCAATGTTTACAGCAGATCAACATCTCTTAGTCAAGTTCTCACGTTCAAAATTCTTGGAATTTTCAAGCAATCTGTGAATTCTTCTGTCAAGATAACATTTGCAATTCTTTTAGTTTGTATGAAACCTAAATACCAGTTTATAGTAACACCAAAAAGAAAATCAAATACCAAACAGATGTAAGTCCATGCCAGTTCATTAAACACCCAACACGCCAACACCATCGCACGGCCCGACCAAAAATCCTACAAAAATAATCCGATTATCAGTCCGTCGGAGAAACCAAAACCCACTGAAAAGCTTGAACACGCCACCACCAAACCCAAGTGTGGCTTAATTGCAAAATATGCCCTGTAACTTTAGGTCATTTACATTTTAGGGCTTTTTCTTTTTGCCTCTGCACATTTGGACTATAATTTAAAAATACTGCATATTGAGGATACTTGTCGCTGTAAAATCCCAAATTGATTGGAAATACTGACGTGGCTCCCGATTTCGTGGCCCACATGCGAATTCTATGATTTTCTGGTCAACAACTGATGACATGGGCTTTAATATTATTTTTCTGCCAAATAGGACCAATTTGGAGGGAAACTAACTAGACATTAATTACATTCCCTCCATTTCACCAACCCCATATCAAATACTCCTACAATTCGGCCCCAATTAAAAACAAGAAGAACCCTAATTTCTTCCTCACATGTAACGGGTTATGTGGATTGCTACTATGGTCGGAGGGCTGTGCTTCGGACTTCATGAATGGATGACAACCCTGGTAGGAGGTTCCAATCGTTCCTGGAATACAAGGTAAGTTGAGGCCTTCCATTTTCTTATTTTTTTTTTCATTTTTTCTGTTTGAAAATTGATTTGTTTGTTTTTCTGTAATAGAGATGAGGATGTAATTTTTTCTCCTGGGAAGATCCTCCCATTTGTAGCAGAGCCAAATCAATAATTCTCGGACTGTTGCGTAGGATTAACTCTATGAAAGAAGAAATTGAGCAGCTGAAAATTGAAAAATGAAGACTGCAAGAAGATTGTGTGAAAGTGTGGTCCCTAGTGAAGAAAATTCTGGTGTTTTGTGCTGTTGGATTCTGGTGTTTTGTGCTGTTGGGATATTATGCATGCTTTGGATTTTGAATGTCAATGTTGTCTCTGAGTTGAAGATGATAGCTTGATATGGCTTGGTTTGAGAGAGATGTATGGTGACTGGCTAATGAAGACACAACTAATAGGGGTTGATTGGTTTTTAGTTTGATTATGTCTCTTTTGTTTGTAATATAGTATGGATATTTAGTAGTTGGTTGTGAGTTATTTCTACTCTATTAGGAGTTGTAAAAGAAATGTTATTTCTCTTGTTTCTTGTAATGATTGTGATGTTATTTATTAATACCAACCTCTATTGTATGAATTTTTATATTGTGTACAAAAACATGACACTAACAAAGTCATTAACATGCACTTTCAATCTTAACTGTTACATGAACCAGAAATAAATAACACAACCATTGTCTCAAACAATAAAATGCACTTTCATTAACATAACAAAAAACACAACCATTGTCATTACTTTAAAAAAGCCACAACCATTGTCTCCAAAAAATAACCCTGCCTAGTTCCAAACAACAAAATGCAAAACTAGCAATGTTTTGGGTTACATGAACAGAAATTATATCAAAAACAACCTGCGAGAGTTATCACAAAAGTCAAGTGCTAATTGTCATGCACTTTCAATCCTTTGAAGTATTGCCTAGTCCAGAGAGGCTGATGAATTTCTTCATCCTTTTTTGTTCCTTGTGATAGGCTTGGACATCTGCAGCTGATCCCACACTGATGACCCTTCAATGTTTGGCACTTGGTTTGGTGGATGCACTTGAGAGTGTTGTGGCCACCAAATTGACATCCTCTTGAGATTCATGATGCTCAATTGATTCTTGTTTGGTGGGAGGATGGTTGTTGATGCATTAGGGGCTGGTCTTGGTGGGATGAACAATCTCCTCTTGAAACTAGCTGGTCCTTGATCCTATTGAGTAACCTGCGAATATAAAGAAGTAAAAGATTCAGTTCCAGGCATCAAATATTAGAAGTAAAAATTGAATTGCTTACAGTTTCAGTTGTCATTGTCTTCTGAGTTGGGTTAGAAGATCCTTCAGGTGGCTGATTTCTCACCTGTACAAAAACATGAGACAAATTACAAAACAACATTAATTAATTAATTACAAAACTATAAGTATTTAATCTTACCAAGTTTCATTTCCTTTCATTGGCTTGTCCTTCAGTTCCACTCTCCTCATTTGGACATGTTTTTGCATTGTGTCCAGTTGTTCCACAAACCCACATTTTATTGTTTTTTGTCGTCTCCTTAATTTCATTGGCTTCTTCCCTTTGGTTTTTTCCTTTTGCTTATTAGATGACTCATCATCTTCCCTTCTCCTTGAGTTTGAAGGTCTACCAACCCCCCTTCTAAATTGTGGAGGCAAAGGTGGAATGATCATTGTTTCACCCCCACAAATCAATCCCACTGACCCCATAAATGATCGCAAAGATAGACCCTTTTGTATGTCTCTTTGTGTAATATTCATCTACAAAATCCTCGGATCCATTTACTGCAAATATTGCATTACAGGCATGCTTGCGGGTGTTCCAGATAAACTCCACATCCTGCAACTACAAGTTTTGCTGCCCAAAATCACACAAAACTGCCCCCATCATAGCATGATATCTCATAGTTCCAGTCATCTGACATAATGGGCATGCAATCAGTGTGCTTTTCCACATGCTTCTCTAGATTTTTATTTTTATTTTTGGGCACAATCTTCCTTTCCACTTTGCTGCCTTGTCCCTGTTCTCTTGCAACCTTCTCATCTTATATTTTCTTATCCACTCAACCATGGTGATTATTAGCTTTTCCCTAGCTTCTAGAATTCACATGTTAAAAGTTTCACAACAATTATTCAAGAGCATCTCACATTTAGATTGTTCACTAAAATGAGACTGCTCCATTGACTTGGTGGCTCCTCAGCAAGCCATTCCCATGCACTTTCATTCAAAGCCTTCAACTCCCTCATCCTCAAGTTGAACTCTCCCACTGTGCTTGCCTGAGCAGCTCTCCATAATGCATTCTTATATGCTTGCCCCCTAAACCCTGCAGACTTAAAATTGTTGTGCAAGTGTTTTACACGTAACTCGTGCTCACCTGGGAAGACTTCACCCATGGC
Source organism: Rehmannia glutinosa (assembly GCA_016081115.2). Taxonomy (NCBI): domain Eukaryota; kingdom Viridiplantae; phylum Streptophyta; class Magnoliopsida; order Lamiales; family Orobanchaceae; genus Rehmannia; species Rehmannia glutinosa. The sequence continues at coordinate 94,376 of JABTTQ020002297.1, forward strand.
AAGGATAAATCCCTTTTGTTTGTCAAACATGAATGTGTATTCATGATCGTTAACAATGTTAAGATCATTTTTCAACAACAAGAGGAACCACTCCCATGCCTCCCTATTCTCTTTGCAAAAAACAACATATGTAATTGGGAATAAGTTGTTTTAGGGTCACCACTAAATGCAGTAAGTAGGACTCCCTTATGAGGTCCTTTCAAATGACAACCATCTACTCCAATTATATGCCTACATCCATCTAAGAATCCCTGTTTTAATGCATGAAAACAAGTATAAAACTTGCTAAACCTATTTTGCCCTTGGTCATCTACTTCAGTCCCAATTATAACTATGGATCCTGGATTACTCTTTCTCACTTCCTCAGCATAATCCCATAATCTAGTGTATTGAAATTCTGGGCTTCCTTCAAGTGTTTTCAAGGCTCTTCTTTTAGTTCTGTAAGCTTGATGTTTAGAAACATTACATTTCAATTCATTTATTACATCAAGTCTGAACCCTTTCACACTTCTATTTGGGTCAGTTTTAAATTTCTGCAAGTATTTCTCACTTAGCCAAGGTGCTTTAACATTCTTTACATTGTAAGTTTGTGGACAACTGTGATTAGGAATGAATTCTCTGATTTTAAAAGTCTCCTCCTCATGAATCTTAATCAAGTTTATCTTAAAAGAACAGTCCTCATGAATACATCTCACATAGACTCTATGTTTGTCACTCTTGGTAATTCTTGTGGACCTTTTAGTTGTAACAACATATGAGTTCACGCTTTGTTTTAAACTTCTTTCGCTAAATGTCATGTCAATCTCAAACGCAGGATCATAAAGCATTGCAGGATTAAACACAGGTTCATTAGGACCATCATCACCCTCTTCATCACTAATCTTTATTTCATCCAAGTCCACTTCAAACTGCATCAATTCTATTTCTCCATCATCACTATTCTCACTTTCATTTGATCCTAAGGATTGACACTCACCAGTTGGATCCTCATCAACATTTTCATCAAATAGGATATCATCTTCTTCACTGTCATTCACATTGTCATAATCACTATCATAAAGGCCCTCTGATTCCCCATTCCCATCACTTTCATCTCAATCCTGCCCCCTACTTTCATGAACCTCATTGCCATCATTTTCAGACTCAATATGCCCATCACTTTCCTTTCTATCCTGCCCCTCATTTTCATAAACCCCCTGCCCCTCATTTTCATCTAAAATATGAACCTCATTTTCATATAAAACCTGCCCCTCATTTTCAGACTCAACTCCACTCCTAGTCAGGTTCTCAACATCACCATCTCTACTTTTTTTTGGCTGAAAATCTACATATAAATGCAATTATTTCAATGGAAGGTGCTTAATGCACCATTCCTTTACTTGGCCATCACAAAAAGTCCTCTATATTACCTTACTTGCATGTTTTTTCATCCACGTAATCAAACACAATAATATCACCACCCTTATAGTATGCAATAGGGATATATTTGAACTCACCTCCATAATGAATAACCAAAGTCTGATTCACACTTCCACGATATGTACAAAATCAGATTTTTTTTAAAAATAAATAATAATAAAAATAAGAATAAAAAATTAGTTTTTGAAACAAAACCCCACACCCAACCCCACATGTCTGTAAATAACCTAGCATGGACAAAAGATCTCTGAAAAGTGAAGAATCTTTTGTATTTTTCACTATTAACAACAACACATGTTAACCCCACCCACATACGCCCAAACCTGACCTAAACCATTTTAACAAGAGCAAAGGCACTCACCATATAGAGGAGGAGGCAAGTTGTTGTTCCTTTTACTACGCAAATAAACCATCAAATTGAAGCCCCTTCAATATTGGTTACCAGGATCGAAGATGGAGAGTGTTCTCAAGCTAGAAGTTGAATCGATTTGTTAGGGTAGATGATAGAGTTTTTTTTCCTCTTTATTTACTAACTAACAACTGCAAAATTCGATTTTAGGGGGAAAAGGGCTTGAGGACAAAGGTGTAATTTCCCCCATTTTCTCGCATGTTGAATTATGTGGCATTTGTAAAAATTTTGTTTTTCACAAAACTATTCCAACTCAGCAAATATTTGCCCGGAAAGCCCAATAACCCGAAATTGGGGACCTCACGTGCACATCACGTGCAATTTCTGATCAATTTGGGATTTTCCGGCGACAAGTATCCTCAATGTGCAATATTTTTTAAATTATAGTCCAAATATGCAGAGGCAAAAAGAAAAAGTCCTAAAATGCAAATAACCTAAAGTTACAGGGCATATTTTGCAATTAAGCCAACCCAAGTCGCCTCCACCTCTGTTCCGCCGGAATTTTTCCAACCTTAACCATTCCACCATCTCCACCGCCCGCATCTCCCGTTTCCCACCATCTCTGCGGCCGCTGACGTTGGTGTGTGTATGCTAGTGATGGGATTTTCATGAGGAGGGATTTTGAGGTGTGAAAAAAAAAAGAAAATAAAAAAGTGAGATGAGAGAGGCAGACAGAGAGGCATAGAGAGATATAGAGGGAGACATGAAGAGAGTTAAAATAAGGAAAAAATGAAAAGAGAAAGAGAAAATGAGTCCGAGAGAGAGAGGGAGCTTGAGTGGCGAGATTTTTCTTCTTCGGGGAAGAGTTACACACGTGATTTGTGATATAGGGAAGAAGGGTATTTCAACTTAGGGCATTTAAATTTTATTTGGGGATTTAAGCCCTTTTTTGCCATCAATTACAAATTCACCCCTTTTAGTTTTTAAATGTTATCGAAACAGCCCAAATAGCTAAATCTCAAGAAAATTAGAATTTTCACCTCAATTTAAAATTCAGCTTTATTGTTTCTTCAATTATTCATTTAAGTACTTTTAAATTTTGAATTGTCCCTAATGTCATATATTAAGTTAAATTTTTTATTCATGTAAATGAATCAAGAAATTCAACGGCTATAATTCAATCTCAAGCAATTGCATATTTACAAGTTCACGAACTGAATATTAAGATGGGGTTACTGCTATCATCTATTTTAAATGCTTGTTATGATTGTTATATGTGTGGGCATGTTGAACATGGCATGACATGAAGGTACTTAATTGTACATCAGGAAGGTATTGAATTGTAGAAACATGAACATACTTAATTGTACACCCACAGTTGGCCTCTGGGCTAGTTTGATCAAACCATGAAAATCATAGGTGTGTATACAATGATGATTATACTTACGTATTTAATTTAGACAATGCGTCCCCACTAAGTTGTTGAAAGCTCGCCCCATTCATTTAACAAATTTTCAGGATAAGAGTCCGACGTGACACATGGCGGGTGGATATGATCAGTTTATGTATGTGATTAACAAGTTTATTTTTCTAAAGGAGTCATACTTTATTTATTTTATGTTTATGGGATTTCACACAATGTCTAATTAAATTCTTAGTAGTATTTTCTATTAAATGAGAGTTATTTATGAACCCTTCTAAGTATGTGTGTTAGTTAATATTTCTAAAAAGTCGTATGATGCTATTGTTTCAAATTATTGAATTTTAGACAATATTTATGGATATTATTTGGCTTAGTTGTTTTATTTAAGTTTTCTATCACGTTAAAAATTTGTACTTATTTTAAATTTAGGAGCTTCAAGTTATATTTATTAAAATCGTTGGTCATGGCCTCCTTTAATATTTTGTAAGTATGATGTCTCATTGTTTTTTTATCAAGTTCAGTAGAATAACTGCTATATATATATATATATATTTGATAACTTGTTTTGCGCTTATTATTAGAGTCATTTTCTAATTACTGCGTAGATATCGAAAAAAATATTGTAAGTAAAATTTTGAGTTTTCTCAAAATCTTTTGTATCGCGAAGGAATATTTTTATGGTCGCACTCTTTATAAAATCGAGCTGTTACATAACCACTACTGGGTCTTCAGCAATATTGGCATCCTCAGTAGTCTCAACCGCTGGATTTGCACTTTCGGTGCCAACAATAGTCTCAACTGTTCTGGCTTCAACATCCATTCCATCCTTTCCCTTTGTTTGCCAGCCTCAACCGCTAAAACTTCATTGGCCTTCATAGAACTTCCTGTTAGTCCAAGTGGCTACGATAATCTAGAGGGGGGTGAATAGATTATGCCGATTTTCCGCAAATCACCCTATTTTTCGAAACAACGAGTAAATAACAAGAATGTAAATACGGAAAATAAACAACACTCGTTGATTTAAAGAGGTTCAACCCACCTAGGGCCTAATCCTCTACCACCCCAAGATCTCAGGGATGGATTTCAAAAAAAAAAAAAAGGTTTTATTAATTTACCAAAAATTAATACAACACCTTGAGGATTACCACAACCCTCTTTCACCACCTTGAGGATTACCACAACCCTCTTACAACACCTTTGAAGATTACCACAACCTTCAAACACCTATCACCTAGATCACCCAAGTGTATTCTTACCACAAGAATACTCACAAGGATGTCTTGTGTTGAATGATGACAAAAATCAAGATTACAACTCAATAAAGATTGAAACAATATGAGTACAAGTGTAATCAAGAATTGAAAGCCTAGACCTCAAATTTGTGCAAGTGAAAATGCTTAGGCTAATACAACAAGATATATGAAAGTGTTTGCTCAATTGCTCTTTGCTTGTATGGAGTGTTATCTCTTGTTGCTTGAATGAAGCCTCTATTTATAGGAGAGGTCTTGGCTTTCATTTCCAGACATTGGCTCCTCCTTGGGGAGTGATTTTCTGCAAAAGAAACCATTTAAAATGATCAATATAGCTGTTAGAAATGAATCCCACAAAATAGGGAAAAGTCATTCAAAAAACGCAACGGATAGTTTGTTGATAAAGATGGGGTTCGACCCGGTCGCACGAGAGATAAGATTGAAATTGAATTCTGCGAATTTTTACACAGGGGGACCGGTCGAAGGGGGTGCGACCGATCGCGCCCTTAGCGTGGACGGTTGCCCTCTTGAAGAATTTACGAAACAGAGAAGTCCGAACGAAAAATCCAACTCCAGTGCACAAAGCCCGTCGCTTGGCCGACCGCACCGTCGCCCACCTGGTCGACCGGTCGCCCTCGCCCTATTTTTCTTACGCCCCATTTTCTTTCTCGGCTCGACTCAGTACGGGTTGCCCTATAGGGCGGACCGGTCGAGCTGAAACAAATGTGTTGTGCAATTTTTTATTGAAAATAAACTCCAAGAAATACTCGAAAAATAGTAAAAACATTTTAAGTTGATCGGAAGTATTTAGACAACATTTAGGGACATAGTTTTGGTTTAAAAACATATTTGAACAAAATCGAACATAATCATCAAAATCATGATAAAAACATTTATCTAACAAACTCCCCCTTTTTGATGATTACAAACTAAAACGATTTTCTTGAGGACGATTTGAAAGCCAAATAAAATTTTCCGGTTTTACGAGTAAACTATCCGTTAGAAGTATTTCATACAAAGCTCCCCTATTTATGAGCATATCAACAAACGGTTATTATAAGTAAGAAGCACAAGCTATAACAAGCTTATATAGAATGCATCATGAGCTAAGGAGCTCCCCCTGTCACAAAACTTATAATCAATTTCATCCGAGTCCAAAATTCAAGCCATGGACTAGGTATTTGAGTCCACAATACTTATTGCAAGCTTTTATTAGCTTTTCTTGAGCTAACGAGCCAATATCCTGTTTCTCCCCCTTTGGAATCATCAAAAAGAATGTTAGAATGGTGAAAACACCATACAATAATATCAAAGTGCGCCAAAGGGACGGTTTATTAACCGTTGAGCAATTAAAGCATAATAATCCAAGGAAAATGGGAGAAATGTAATATGAAGAGTTCATACGCTTGTTTTGTTTGTCAAAACATGATCTCAATAAGTATAGAAAACTTTTAAAAGCAAGAGAATCATGTATAAGTTGAAAATTGTCATTGCGACATTTCATCGAACACCTTGTGTGCGTTAAAAATAAAAGAGGTTGTATATAACCTTTGTAAATGGTTCAAGCCAAAAATTTTCACCATCAATTCAAGTCAATCATCATACATAACAACATAACAACCAAGCTCATCATGATCATACGAAAATGACATCAAAAATTTTCAAGAAACTTGAAAACTCAAGGGTTCAACCCAATTGAGCAAAGGAAGAGAAATTATTACCATTTGATCGGAAAGAGTGAGCCATAATGATGATGATCATGCTATATAATGTCCATGTTGTGTAAAATATGAATGAAATCCATTTTTGAATGAAATTTGAGTGAATTTGGCAAAGGGACGAAAAATGGCCAAAAAAATGTTAAAGTGAAGAATGTCAAGACGTAACGTTTAAAAGCCAAAATATAGCTTAGGCGGCCGGTCGAGGTTGAGGGCGACGGTTGCCCTCAACTCCTTCACCACTGTCTTGTCGGTTTTACCAAAATCGAATTTTCAACCAAAAATCCGATTTTTCGCCCCTAAGTTTTAAAACGTGTAAAATGCAAACGTAAGCTTCATTCAATATGCATTATGCCTAACCGAGCTTGTATTGATGAAAAGTCTCGGAAGATAGCGATTTTGTAAAAATGTCCGCTAATTGATCTTGATATGGTACAAAAGATATCTCAATTTTACTTTTTGAAACACAATCCCTTAGAAAATGATGTCGAATCTCAATATGTTTAGTACGGTTATGATGAACCGGGTTTTGAGCAATATTTATAGCGGATATATTATCACAAAAGATAGGTACATTTTCAAAAGCGCATTTGTAATCCGCTAAGGTTTGTTTCATCCAAAGAAGTTGAGTACAACAAAATGCGGCGGAAATGTATTCGACTTCGCCATTGAAAGAGAAACACGTTTTGCTTCTTTGAAAACCAAGAAACTAGGCAATCGCCTAAAAATTGACATGATCCGGAAGTACTTTTCCGATCATCAATATTTCCCGCATAATCCGAATCACTATAACCTTTAAGAGAAAAATTTTCATTCTTTGTATAAAATAAACCATATTGAATGGTGCCTTTCAAATATCGAAAAATCCTTTTAACGGCACTCATGTGAGATTCTTTGGGATTGCTTTGAAAACGAACACATAGGCATACGGCATGAAGAATGTCCGGTCTACTAGCGGTTAAATAAAGTAAACTACCAATCATACTCGATACTTTGATTCATCCACGGACTTGCCTTTCTCATCTTTGTCAATTTTGACATTTGTTGCCATAGGAGTAGAGACGGTTCTTCCTTCTTCAATGCCGAACTTTTTCAAAAGTTCTTTTGTATACTTTGATTGCGAAATATAAATACCTTCTTGACATTGCTTAATTTGAAGTCCAAGAAAGAAGTTAAGCTCCCCATCATACTCATCTCGAATTCTCCTTGCATTAACTTAGAAAATTTCTTGCACAAAGAATCATTAGTAGCACCAAAGATAATATCATCAACATATATTTGCACAAGCAAACAATCTTGCCCCTTTTCAAAAACAAAGAGAGTTGTATCAACTTTACCTCTTATAAAACCATTTTGTAAAAGAAAAGAGCTAAGTCTATCATACCATGCACGAGGTACTTGTTTTAAACCATACAAGGCCTTTTTAAGTTTATAAACATCATTTGGCCTAGAGAAATTTTCAAACCGGAGGTTGTTTTACATAGACTTTTTCTTGAATAATACCATTTAAGAAAGCGGATTTAACATCCATTTGGTAAAGTTTGAAGTTTTTAAAACAAGAATAGGCAAGTAAAATTCGAATAGCTTCTAAACGTGCTACAGTGCAAAAGTTTCATCATAGTCAATACCTTCTCCTTGACAATACCCTTGAGCTACTAACCTTGCCTTTTTTCGAACAATATTGCCTTGATCATCAAGTTTGTTCCGGAATACCCATTTTGTACCAATAATGGTTTGAGAAGGAGGACAAGGTACCAATTCCCTTACATCATTTCTTTCAAATTGATTCAACTCCTCTTGCATCTCTAGGAACCAATCCTCATCTTCAATAGCCTCTTTAGCATTTTTAGGCTCCTTTTGAGAAATAAGAGCTTTCTCGGCAAATTTTCTCCAGTCATCACTTTGTCAAGGGGATCACCAATAATAAGATCTTTTGGGTGATCTCCCTTAAATTTCAATGCAATGGGAAGATCCGAGATATCACCTCTATCTTCTTGAGGACCATTTGAAGTGGTCGGTTGATTATTTGATGTAGACGGTTGATCATCAATTTGAACAATTTGTTCAATAATATCCTCTTCATCACTTTCATCATTAGAAATTCTTTCAACTCCCGAAGCTTCATTGAATTTAACATGGATGGATTCTTCAACAACTCCACTAGTCTTATTGTAAACCCGATATGCTTTGCTTTTGTTGAATATCCCATAAATATCCCTTCATCGGCCTTAGGATCAAGTTTGTCCAATTGATCCTTGGTATTCAAAATAAAGCATTTACAACCAAATATCTTGAAATAACTAATATTTGGAGTTCTACCTTTCCAAAGCTCATATGGAGTTTTATTCATTTTAGGACAAATATAAACTCGATTAATGACATAGCAAGCGGTACTTACGCTTCGCCCAAAAATACTTTGGAAGTGAAAATTCATTGAGCATAGACCGACTCATTTCTTGTAATATCCGATTTTTCCGTTCGGCTACTCCATTTTGTTGAGGTGTCCTTGAGCCGAGAAATTATGAGCATATCCTTTGGTTTCACAAAATACTCTAAATTCACCGTCAAATTCTCCACCTCGATCGCTTCGAATAGACTTGATAGTGTCTTCCTTTTCATTCTCAATAAGTCTACACAACTTAACAAACTCATTAACGGCATCGCTTTCATTTGTAAGAAAAAGAGCCCAAGTATATCTTGAAAAATCATCGACTATAACAAAAGTGTAATGTTTTCCACTTAGACTAGCCGTACCAATGTCCCCCGTACAAATCAAGGTGAAGCATTTGTAGGGGTTTGGTTGTGGAAATTTCATTTTTGGGCTTAAAACTACTCTTAACTAATTTGTTCTTTTGACAAGTGTCACATAAGCCAAGATTTTCAAAATTCAATTTGGGTAGTCCTTTCACATGTTGGTTTTTGTAAATATTTTTCAAATTCTTGTATCCAACATGTCCAAGTCGCCTATGCCATAAACTAGTTAAATCATTATTGGCGACTAAACAAGAAATATTTTGACTAACCAAATCACTTGTACAAAATTTGTAAAGATTGCCTTTTCTATTTGCTTCACAAATAATTTCACCATTTTTAAGTATAAGGCATTTTTCTTTATTAAAGGAAACGTCATATTTTGAATCACAAAGTTGGCTAAAACTTATCAAATTAAACTTAAACCCTTCAACTAATAGAACATTACTAAGAGAGAATGAAGAGTTACCAATTTCTCCATTTCCAAGAATTTTTCCTTTGCCATTGCCGAACATGACCATACCCTCTTCTTGGAGCTTGATATTGGTAAAAAGTTCTCTCCTCCCGGTCATATGGCGTGAACATCCGCGTCCACGAGCCATTTTGAATCTTCCATTGTGGTTATAGCCCTATTACCTACAAAAGAATTTCTTTTAGATACCCTATAATTTTGGGGTCCATGGGGTTAGTCTTGAGACCTTTGGGTCTCCAAACATGTCTTGAGCTATTTCTCAATTTGCAATTATTAGCATAATGTCCAACTTTGCCACAATAAAAACAAGTAGTAGTATTATAATTATTAGCACATACAAAAGTCGGACCTTGGTTATTTTTCTTAAAAACACTTTGAAATGGCTTATAACCAAGTCCCGATTTGGAATGCTCACCTCTTTGTGCATCTAAAATTTTTGTGACTTTATCCGTACTTATGTTGAAACGATGCACATCATTTTTCAAACATTCAATATTTTTGTGAGCAATTCCTTTTCGGTTTCAAGAGAATGAATTCTAGTAAGAGTAAGAGCATGAGCTTTGTCTAGAGATTCATAAGAGGTAAATAATTTTTCCTTTTCAACATTAATCTCCTTATGCTCCTTTTTCAAATTTTTGTATTTAACGATTAAATTTTGAAACTCAATTTGCAATTCATCAAAATCACATTGCAAGTCATCAACTATGGAGGAAGTAGAACAATTTGAGTGTACCTCATTGTTTTCATCGTCTATAGCCATGAGACCGTGTTCGGTTTCTCCTTCCTCATCGGTTGTTTCGAGTAGTTCATCCCATGTTTTGACTTCCGCATTTAGAGTCTTTTTTTTTGTGAAAGGCTTTTTTTGCTCCTCTTCATCGAGCTTCGGCAATCGGCAATGAAGTGCCGGGTTTTCCGCATTTAAAGCAAGCATTATCTCTTGGTTTTCTTGCTTTATTTTTATTCACAAATTTTGCAAATTTTCGAACAAGTGCGGCCGTCTTTTCATCATCATCATCATTATTATCATAGTATGCATTATTAGAAGAAGAAGCAAGACCTTTAGGAATAATTTGCATACCCGATTGATTTGTGGATGGTTTGGAAATTTTTCTCTCCTTGAGATAGACTTCATAGATGAGTAGATTTCAATAAGCTCATCAAACTTGAGTGTCTCAAGATTTTGTGCCTCCGTGATTGCCGTTACTTTTTCCGACCATGAGCCGGGAAGTGCATTTAATACCTTGGTCACCTTGTCTTCTTCCGAGATGACTTTGCCGAGGGCCACAAGAGGATTGACAATATTGTCAAGCCTTTCCACCATCTTGAGATGCTTTCGCCATCAAACATGTTAAAGTTTTCAAGTCTTTAACAAGCATGGTCTTTCTTGCTTGCTTGACTTTCTTAGTCCCTTCATAGATTGTCTCCAATTTTTCCCAAACCTCATGTGCCGACCTTATGCCTCTTATGTGATTGTACTCGGTGGCGGTAAGAGAACAATGCAAAATATTTAAGGCCTTACCGTTTAGAGAGAAAGCCTTTTTGTCGTTTTCATCAAACTCCTTGAAAGGTTTAGGAGCCAAGGTGCCATCCTCCGATTTCTTTGTTGGTTGATCAACTCCTTCAATGACCACATTCCAAATGTCGAACCCACACCCTTGTAGGAAGCACTCCATACGGTCTTTCCAAAATGCGTAGTTGTTGGCGTCGAATAGTGGTGGCTTATTGGTGGAGGCGCGGTGGTGAGATGAGCATCATTTGTAGCCATGGATCTTTCCTCTTTACTCGGAACGAGCTAGCCAAAGAGTTTGGCTCTGATACCACTTGTTAGTCCAAGTGGCTACGATAATCTAGAGGGGGGGTGAATAGATTATGCCGATTTTTCGCAAATCACCCTCTTTTTCGAAACAACGAGTAAATAACAAGAATGTAAATACGGAAAATAAACAACACTCGTTGATTTAAAGAGGTTCAACCCACCTAGGGCCTAATCCTCTACCACCCCAAAGATTCTAGGGATGGATTTCAAAAAGAAAAAAAGATTTTATTAATTTACCAAAAATTAATACAACACCTTGAGGATTACCACAACCCTCTTTCACCACCTTGAGGATTACCACAACCCTCTTACAACACCTTTGAAGATTACCACAACCTTCAAACACCTATCACCTAGATCACCCAAGTGTATTCTTACCACAAGAATACTCACAAGGATGTCTTGTGTTGAATGATGACAAAAATCAAGATTACAACTCAATAAATATTGAAACAATATGAGTACAAGTGTAATCAAGAATTGAAAGCCTAGACCTCAAATTTGTGCAAGTGAAAGTGCTTAGGCTAATACAACAAGATATATGAAAGTGTTTGCTCAATTGCTCTTTGCTTGTATGGAGTGTTATCTCTTGTTGCTTGAATGAAGCCTCTATTTATAGGAGAGGTCTTGGCTTTCATTTCAGGGACATTGGCTCCTCCTTGGAGAGTGATTTTGTGCAAAAGAAACCATTTAAAATGATCAATATAGTCTGTTAGAAATGAATCCCACAAAATAGGGAAAAGTCATGCAAAACGCAACGGATAGTTTCTTTGATAAAAACATGGGGTTCGACCGGTCGATAGAGATAAGATTGAAATTGAATTCTCGCGAATTTTTACACAGGGGGACCGGTCGAAGGGGGTGCGGCGGTGGCTCCTTAGTTTGTGACGGTTGCCCTTGAAGAATTTAAACAGAGAAGTCCTGGAACGAAAATCTAACTCCCAGTGCAGGTTAAGCGCCGGTCGACCGACCGCACCGGTCGCCCCCTGGTCGACCGGTCGCCGTCGCCTCTATTTTTCTTACGCCCCATTTTTGTTTCTCGGCTCGACTCAGTACGGGTTGCCCTATAGGGCGACCGGTCGAGCTGAAACAAATGTGTTGTCCAATTTTTATTGAAAATAAACTCCAAGAAATACTCAGGAAAATAGTAAAAACATTTTAAGTTGATCGGAAGTATTTAGACAACATTTAGGGACATAGTTTTGGTTTAAAAACATATTTGAACAAAATCGAACATAATCATCAAAATCATGATAAAAACATTTATCTAACACTTCCGACTTCTTCTACAACTTCTACTTCACCCCCTAACTCCATTTCTACTTGTTCCTCTTGTTAGGAAATTTATTTATTAGGTTTTGATGATACTATGTAAAACTTAAACTAGGAAGTTGACACCTCATTTTCCTTGTATCTTGTATTGTGTAGATAAATTTGGAAGAGTGAGTCAAGTCGGCTATGCCAAGGAATACAAGAAGTCAATCATGGACTATGTGAAGACTTCTGTGTGTCACCGAGCAATGCCATGAAGGAAGACAAGGACTCGATGAAGAAAAGTCGCTAGGGAACAATTTGAAGAAGTCTAGTCAAGTCAACTTAAGAAGACAAGTCTCAAGTTGAAGTGACGGTTGAGTTATCCAATGAGTGGAGCTGACTCAAGTCACCTGTGGTATAGACAACAGTCTAGTCAAGACAACCGACTTAGATCCGTTGATTAAAGTCAAGAATATTACTCAATATAGTAATATGTTAAAGTTGTCGGTCCAAAGTGTTAGTCCTGCATTATGCAAAAGGAATGAACCAATGGGAAACATCGCACCTTTGTGTGTCGAGGCACTGCAATCTTTGCGAAGACATTTAATACGAGGAAAGGTCAACATCAAGGACTGCAGACCAAGACAAGACAAGACAACGAACACAAAGTGACATTTGAAATTAGCCTATCTCTTCAACGGGCAAAATTTCAAATGTGCACTATAAAAGGCTGAGGAAGTTATTGAGAAGAGGTTACCTGAACCACGAACAAGCAAGTAATATTCAAGAATTTAACCTGCAATATTCTCATAGACATTCAAGAAATTCCTCAAGCCTCAAACTCAAAGGAAATCGATCCAACACAAGCTGTGAAGGAAAGACAACTTCAAATCTGTTGAAGAGAAAACTTTTGAAGAAACCAAAGGGGTCTACTTTCCAAGTCGGGATTGTAGAAAGGTTCAGTCGAACCATTATGAAGTTTGTTGGAGGGCTTCATGATCAAATCCAAGAACACGAGAAGTGAGTCAAGTAGCAAAGGCACGCCTGTGAAGAAGTGAAGAAAGAGTCGCAAGAGAAACCATTTTGTGTGATCGCTGTCTTGATTTGTTCACCGCTTTGTAAACTAATCTGTTACATAGTGGATTCCTCCAGGAGTTGGAGAAGAGAGGATTAGAAGAATTACCCCATCTTTGAACCTCTATAAAATATTTGTGTCATTTACTTTCAAAGAAACTTACTTTCCGCATATTTACTTTATATCTCTTTGTTAAGTATTATATTTGCTATCCAACTGATAAATAACTAAGTGCTAGAAATCTAGTGTTAAAAACAAGCTTAATACTAAACAAAGGGTGTTAAGTCTTCCGTTGTTAAAAACCAATCAGCCAAGTTATACTATCAACATCTCTATCGAGTCTGTTGAGTGGGTAACTTAGCTGAAAAGTCAACTTAGTTGTCCATCAAGGACACAACTGTTTGAGTCAACTCTGTTGAATTATTTTAAAAGGACTAAATCGAAAATTTGGTAAGGTTTATTTAATCCCCCCTCCCTTCTAAACCTTACTTCCCACCCCTTGGGACCTACACCCCTACAACCCTTTCAAAATTTTCAACAAAGACTTGGGTTGTAGTGTGCCCGAGGTAGCTCAACAACTGATTGATCTTGAATTGCACTAGGGTCAACTGTCATAGGAGAATTAGCTATTTCACGAGTTTTAGCTAATTTTGTATTTGTTGTCTCCACAATAGTCTTCAGGTTTGGCTCAACTAGGTTCCTTATTAGCAAACCTTCAACATTCTCAACTAAATTAACCACTTCTACTTCTCCAACTTCATCACTAGTTCCAAGAATTTTAAGATCTTCATGAGATTGGGAGTGGGCTGGTGATGAGAGAGCAGTTGTGTCCCTTATCACTCCTTCAATAATTAGTGTGGGGGATGATATTTTCCCGGCCCCAGTCTGCTATGCTTGCTCAACCATCTCACAAGATTCTTTGAGAGCTTTCTTTAGCTGTGAAGCTTCTACTGCATCTCCTCCAACTTCTTCTTCATCACTGCTGTACACATTAGGAATTACTGCAGCCGTGAAGGGACACTGATGGATCTCATCTGCACTCTTTACCTTTTCGAGTGCCTTCTCCCTTTCCTCCTGTTTCTTTTCATACAATGCCTGGGATAAGTAACTTTAATCCAAAGCCTGTTTTACTGTGGCATTCTTCAAGAAATCTAGAAGGCACTCTTTTTCTTCAATCATCTCTAGCCTCTCAAACTGATATTGGCTCTTTCTTAGCTTCCACATTCTCCATATATACAACCGAGCCTCAATATCAAGATAAACAGAGGATTCAGCTTCTTCATGTACAACTTCATCTCTGACAACTAACTCTTCTTCTTGTGGCCTATCGTCCACAACAGATTCAACAATGGTCTCCATAGTTGCTTCTTCAATGACCAACGCAACTGTTTCATTGACCTTTATTTCTTATTGCTCAACTATAGTTGTTTTCATAGCAGGTGAATCAACTCCAACTCTTTCTTCAATCACAGGTGCAACTGCATGTTTGAAATATTCTTACCGCAAGTTTACGGTGTCAAGTTTTAGTATATAATGTAAATAAGATTATCGTCTCCACATGGAATAATATCAAATTATTGTCAAGTATTGTAAATATAATAATCTAACTTTATTTAGAAATTCGAATATGGATGAAGTATATTACACTAAAAATCAATTATAAAAAATAAGAAAATGATAATTAATCAAAGACGATACTACACAAATGATCAAAAGAACTCTAGAGGTTTAATATATCTAGTTTTTTTCTTATGTTATCAATATGGTTTATCAATCACCAATTATCAATTTATAAATCATAAATTTTAATAAATGACTCCAATGGATTTATAAAATTTTCTATTCTATGAAATCCTAGGTTATGTTATTCCAAGGTCATGTATTCAATCACCTTTCTCAAGTGTCAAATCAAATTACATCCAACCATCTAAATTATTGATCAAGTAATTTTGAAGCAGTTAATCCAAATAGCACAAATGAATTAAAGCATATAGATTGAATAACCACAATCTCAAAATATAAGTTCAATCTTATATTACATCAACCTCTAGAATTAAAGAGTTTAGCTGATAATGAAAATGGATATGTTCATAGCAAGACAACAAAACATCTCAAAAGATAGATGAAAAGCAACAAGAATAAGATCTAAAGAGTAAAGAAGAATCTTCTCTATTTCTAGATGATAGATGCATTCAATCTTCTTTTATTAAGTCAATTTTCATGGACCATGGTCTTTTTATATATTTATCTTTAAGTTAGAAAAATTGGGGCATAACAAGTAGTATCAGAGCAGATCTACTGTTCTGTAGAATTGCTAGTATATTAAGAATTTTATTTTATTTTTTAAAAAAAGATAGTCAAATATTTATTTACAAAGAAATATGTCTACATGCATCAACCTTCACCATGTCGAGCCGACTCCAACAAGGTATGCTTTATATTTTATCAAGAATATTATATTCCATGCTAGAAATAGAAATAGATTCATGTTTATTTGTCTAGCTTATGTTAGATTGCACGAGAACAATATATATTTTATAACTGAATTTCGAGGACGAAATTTTTATAAGAGGGGTAGGATGTAATATCCCGGTTTTTTTAGAGATATATTAGTATAAATAATAATATTTTTATTATTATTCACAATTCTATGCGCTATAGAATTCTAGGCCTCACGAGTCTCCTTCTACCAGAAAAATTCATATTTAGATTGAGATAATGATTCACGATTAGATTAGAATTTGGTGTCTATTAGAAGTCTTAATACACACTTTATAAATAGTGCCCCCCACTCCACCACTTGCGCCAGAGAGAACGAGAAAGGAAAGAGTGGGAGAAAAGATTCAGACGTGAGAGAGGAGGAAAATGGAGTTTGAATTCTTAATTGGGTTTAGGGATTTATTTATTATTTTAAGAGTCTTAAATTGAGAAAGAAGAAAAGGGGGTTGTTGTGCTAAAGTGGGTTTTTTTGGGAGACGTTGGAGTGGGGCTGGGAGGTTGATGGAGAGAATTGGGCTTTTTGGGCTTGGTGATTACGAATTTATTTGGGGCTTCAAGTTTTAGAGTTTTTAATTGGAGAAGATGACCAATTGATAGTTTTGACTAGCCTTCAACCAAACATGGAGAATACGATGCCTAGGATTCAGACAGTTGCATTCCACATTTATTCACAGAGTTCATTCACATACTGCAAATTGAGGTGGGATTTCTATTTGTCTTTTATAAATTGTATGTTAAATTGTTAGTGAAGCATGATGCATGTCCCAGAAATAGAATGGCCTTTGGGATACCAGAACCAGAATGGCCTACGGGCTTCCAAAAACAGAATAGCTTTCGGGCTACGTACCTTATGGTAGTACAGAACATAAATTACATGTGTGTGATTCATGCATTGATAATTTACATGCGTATTTATTTTAGATGAATTATTTTTCCCACTGAGCGAGTTGAAAGCTCATCCCACATTTAAAAATATATTTTTCAGGTTAAGGAGCTTGGCGAAGGCATGAGGTGGTGGAAGTGGATACAAGAAGTTATTTTTATTGTTCTTTCATATTTTTAGAGTCAAATGTTTTGTTTAAGAAGTCGAACTAGTTTGTTTAGAATTTTTAATGTCGATCTTGAAATTTTGAATATTAGCCATTATTTATGTAAGTATGAGAATTTTATTTAAGATTTTCTTTTATTAAGTCAATTTTCATGGACCATGGTCTTTTTACATATTTATCTTTAAGTTAGAAAAATCAGGGCGTTACAATTTAATTTGCAATTTTTTATAGATTTCAATCTCCAAGGATGAGCCTATGCTGGGATTTAAATCTAAGAGCTCTCCTATAAATAGTTGAAGGCTTGAAGGATCAAAACATAAATAACGCAAGCAATACAAACAACAAGCAATCTTTTTGTTCTTCACTTTTATATACTTGTTGTATTTTGCCTAAGTCTTACACTTGCACATTTTGAGTATTAGGCTTCATTCTTGATTACACTTGCACTTTAAAGTTGTATACTTCATTTAAATGTAATCTTGAATTGGTTTAAATCATCGAAAACAAGACATCCTTGTTAGCGTTCTTGTGGTAAGAACACACATGGTTGATACTAGGTGTTGAAGAGTGTGGTGCTTTTCATTGTTGTAAGAAGATTGTGGTATCTTCATAGGTGGTGTTGTAAGAAGTGTGTGGTACTCTTCACGGTAAAAGGTTGTAATAGTTTGGTATCTATTAATATATTTTTTCCCTTTCAAAATCCATTCGGACATACCGGATGGTAGAGCATTAGGCTCTAGGTGGGTTGAAGCTCTATAAATCATTCTGTGTTGTTTATATTTCTGCACTTTTATTTTGGTCATCATCTTCACATTCGAAAAAGAATGCGTAAATTGGAAAATTGGAAAAATCTATTCACCCCCCGTCTACATTTTCGTAGTCACTTAGACTAACAGGAGTGTCCAACGGGAGAAGTGGGTCATAGACTTGAGGTATAATCATGATTATGACAATCAGGGCCTAATTAACCCCATTGTTGATTTGTCGTGCCTAGGAGCGATAAGGTGCCTGGGTCTTGTGCCATGCATCTAGCTCGGGGAGTTACAAGGAAGAACGAAGGAATCGCTATCTGATCCACACAATTCTGGAGTTACTCGAACCAAATTGCTTGTTTAGGCTGGCATTAAAATTATGTACGCAACCACTACTTCACTCACTCAAATACCATTCATGGTGCTTGATTTTTCACGAACTGTTTTCAACAAGTTATATACTACTATATTATTTTGAATATCACGCTGCTTGTGAATTGTGTGTAACGCACGCATAATAAACCATGCATTCTTCTCATAACTATTTTTCTGCATCGATATAAGCCACACTTACACACGAAAATATTATATATTCAAATTAAAATATTGAAAGTGGACCCTACCACTATCAACTTTTCAAATATATACATTAAAAAAAATTAAAATCTACTCAACCAAACACAATCTCATTTCCAACCCTACATAAAACATATTCCAATTAGGCCTTCTCTTTTATCTTCAAGGTGTTTGCTTGGCTGCCCAAGATGTGTATTTATACCCGCACAAAAGTCCAAGATTATAGAATAAAAATTCTTGTTTTGTCCGCCCAAGGGCGCTGCGGCGCCAAGAAACGGGCGTTGCAGCATCCGCCGTCCATCAAGCACGGTGATGTGGCGCCAGGATAGAGGCACTGTAGCGCCCGACTTTGTTCAGCTCCTAGATCATTTTAGTCTATTTCAAACACAATTTTTATCATCCAAGCTCGTTTTTTCTCTTTCGGGCATGATTTTCATCCGTTCTACACATACCAACTCGATGATGTCACAAACACCATGAAATTAACTCAAAATAACTTAATTTACTCAATTACAAGACAATATCTCACTTTAGAATACCCGATTTCTTTGGTATAAAACCAACTTAATAAATACCCCAAAACTTGAAATATTGCTTGTCCTCAAGAAAGCCACTGACATCAACAAGACAAACGACATCGATATGAAACTCACAAATATCCATAGATTGCAACCATTTCATAAGTAAATGAATCTAACCAATCACAACAATGTTTCATTATCAATCAAGCACGAAAGGTTTACATCAATCATGTGACCTCGTGTGTGTGTGTGTGTGTGTTCAATCAATTTCTCGACTCTTGTTTCATTGTCTAGAGAAATTTTTCAATCTCACGCACTTTCCAAATGGTCATCTGTTTGTAGTTACCGGACTCATAAACATGCCCTCCACACTAGTCTCCACTAATGTTGGTGATTATAACATAAGAATCAATAGTGCTTTCAAGATTGTAATATGGTCTTGGAGTAAGTAGGAAAATATGGAATTAAGTAGCTCAAGTCACCCAAAACACAACTTTTATCAAGTCAACTCAATCGAAAAACAACACCTCTCCATATGTTTTGATATATGCTCTACTCATTCCCCTTTATATATATATATATATATATGTGTGTGTATATACCCAACTTGATTGTTTGCATGTATAAATACAAGGTATTCACATCCCTTGACTTCGACAACTTTACAAACTTCTTCACAATCTACCCATTCAAAACAAATGAACCTCCAACTTCTAAAGATATCATTCTAGAAAATTGTGTATGGGTGACGGGATCTCTCGGATAATATTCATGTAAAGTTCGGAAAGTGTATAGGTTGTCAAAGAAAAGATCTCAATGATCTCAAAAAGGGACACTAGGGATTATATTAATGCACGGGTAGGAAATATAGGCTCCAGCTCTTCAAAAATGGCCTAAATCATTTCTTTAATTTTATATCACCTATAATTTTGCCTCGATTAGTGTTCAAGCAAGTTTAAGAGTCCGGTAGGATCATTCAGTTAGCACTTAATCATGCAACCCGTCTCTAAAACAATCAACAGAGTCAATAAAAAGATTTGTGCGAGTAACGAAGACACATATCAAAGTTCAACATCATACTTTTTTGATAACTCGACACATCATGTTTAGCAGATTCAAATCTTTATGAAATTTTGAAAATCATCAAGATGACGTGACTCGAAACAAAGACAGTGACTCGACTCTTTTTTTTCTATTTTTTTAATCACAAATAACGCACTTCCCCAAATTTAAAATTACCATTGTCCTCAATGCAGAAATAATGGAGAACTTTCTGGTAAATGAGGAATTAAGATTCCTCATCCGAGTCATGTGGTGGAAGAAAAGTGACGGGCCCGGGTGGTGGTGGTGGAAACGGAAATTGTAGAAAATTGTGTATGGGTGATGGGATCTCTCGGATAACATTCATGTAAAGTTCGGAAAGTGTATAGGTTGTCAAAGAAAAGATCTCAATGAGCTCAAAAAGGGACACTAGGGATTATATTAATGCACGGGTAGGAAATATAGGCTCCACTCTTCAAAAATGGCCTAAATCATTTCTTTAATTTTATATCACCTATAATTTTGCCTCGATTAGTGTTCAAGCAAGTTTAAGAGTCCGGTAGGATCATTGATTAGCACTTAATCATGCAACCCGTCTCTAAAACAATCAACAGAGTCAATCAAAAGATTTGTGCGAGTAACGAAGTCACATATCAAAGTTCAACATCATACTTTTTTGATAACTCGACACATCATGTTTAGCGATTCAAATCTTTATGCAATTTTGAAAATCATCAAGATGACGTGACTCGAAACAAAGACAACGACTCGACTCTTTTTTTCTAATTTTTTAATCACAAATAACGCACTTCCCCAAATTTAAAATTACCATTGTCCTCAATGCAGAAATAATGGAGAACTTTCCTGGTAAACGAGGAATTAAGATTCCTCATCCGACTCATGTGGTGGAAGAAAAGTGACGGGCCCAGGTGGTGGTGGTGGAAACGGAAATTGTGGATACATTTGACCATAAATATGAGCCAGTATCCTGTTGTGTATGTTCTCGTATTCTTCCCGTGCTGTTCGACGGCATTATTCGGCTTGAAAAGCAATGGCCAAGCGGCGATGAGCTCACCTCAACTCCTGCATTTCTTGAAATAAAATCTTTGTAGTTTCGCTATGAGGGCCTGAAGAATGAGACTGGCCTGCCACCAAATCGGACTGGGCGTCAATGCTATGTGTCAGAGCTGGAGCATCAACCTCAGCAGGTGGAGGAACATGATCAGGGTCAATGATGTATCCCACACCCTTTGGGTTGGGTACACTGTTGACCTACTCCTCATGTGAAACGGTAATTGATGTGTGTAAAATATACGTGCATTTTGGGGCATAAAATGATATATATATATTAGATGCATTTGCACGCATATTTAGTATGTTTTTACTTGGTTTCCTTAAAAGGGCATGATACTGCATATTCTTGTAATTTATACAGGAAACGAAGCTTAAAACGAAGAAATATTAGTTGGAATGACCGGCTAAGATTAACGATTGCGAAGAAAAGATCAAAACGACGAAGAAAATGGACAAAAACAGTTCACACGGCCGGACTGTGTGGTGTCACACGGCCGTGTGGAAATGCGGTGTGAAACTACACAACCGTGTGAAGTTGGGCAAAACAGGGGACAGAACCAGGGCCACACGGCCGAACCATGTGATCCCACACAACCGTGTGGGAAAGGCTTTGAACAAGACCACACGGCCAGGCCGTGTGGGACTCTGCCAAGACGCATTTTTCAGAGTTTTCTTCCCATTCCAACTCTACAAGTGATATCTCCAAGCACCTATATAAAGGGGACCAAGGCCTGAACGAATTTTCATTATCATACATCATTCAAAATCACTTCATACAGAGAAACCACATCAAATAACATAGGAACGCAAGAATCGAAGATCTTCTGAGAGAAGAAGGCTAGCTCGCAAAGAACACCACAAGGCTTTCGCATCTACGGGAGAACAAGAGCTTCGAAGGCTTGGAAGGAGAATCCATTCTGACAAGAAGGGATTTTCTTTCTATGTCTAAGATCTCTTGTCTGTGCTTAAACGATGTTATAATGTTGATTTGAATTTGTCTAGGAGTTTGTAATCCATGTTTGGCATATCTTTTGGATCTTAGGGGCATAATCAAAACTGTGGATTCATGTTAAATATGATTATTTGTTTCTTAATTAATTCATGCTTCGTATTTTATGAATTTGAGTGCTTATTTAATTGATTTTTATCTGATTAATAATTAGCATGTCATATTTGTTAGTGCGAAATTCGGAAGAGGAGTTCGACAAAGGTAAATCGAATCTCGGACATAAACGAGTGTATCGAGTCGGAGACCTACAACCTGTTTGTGGGGAATCATTCAATTCATAGATTTTTTAGGAGTTAATAATAATTGTATCGAGTCGGGAAACCTAAAATTGTTATTAATCTCTTGTTTATCTTATTTGCCGGGTGGGGAATAGACTAACTTAGTAATTGAATTCATAGAATTGCATGAATTGATTTTTAAAACTTTACTTGCATTTAATATTGAAGAAACATGTTGAGATTATGTGCCTATGGTTGCTCATGTAGTTGTTGAAAAATGAAAATACTTTTGGGGTTCACACATTTATTTATTTTTTTCTTTAATTTTTGATTTTTAGTAAAAACTCAATATTCGATCTCTTCAATAAAATTGGAATACGATGTTATTATAGCCTAAGTGTTTCGAATATCAATCCTTGAGGAATACGACCTTGCTAGCCATTATTCCATAAACTACATTGTACACCTGCAATTGTATGATCCAAATATTTTTGGCGAACAAGTTTTTGGCGCCGTTGGCAGGGATTGATTAGATTCTACTTAGATATTGCAATAAGTAGTTCAATCTTAATTGAAGCATATTTTTATTTTTTTTTCAAAATTTTTGAAAATAGTTCGAAATTATTTTTATTTTTATTTAATTGTTCGGTTCTAACATAGTTTTTGTTAAGTGCAGATAGTGCATGATCACACATTCCAGATCGGCCCAGCCAGTACCCATTGACTTGGAAATCAAAAAGACAGCAAAGCAACTAAGGAAAAGAGCCAAAGCAATGGCCGATGGGACAAATCCAAATGTAGTGGAGAGCAGAAACAATGAGAAGTGCCCACCAGGGCCGGCGTCTAGGACCGGATTGTGGAAAGGCCCGCGAGAAGTGCAGTTAGAGACTACTTCCCGGTAGGAGGTAAGTCAAACAATTTTGAACTAAAACCAGATTGATCCAGATGGTGTCACAAAACCAGTTTGGTGGTAGAGTCATTGAGGATCCAAACGCGCATCTGGCACATTTTTTAGAAATTTGCGATACCGTTAAAATGAATGGTGTTTCGGAGGATATTATTCGATGCCGCCTTTTCACATTCTCTCTATGCGATAAGGCTAAGGGATGGTTATGCTCTCTAACACCACCAGCCGCAAATTGGGCACAACTAAGTCAACAGTTTCTAGCCAAATACTTCCCCCCTAGTAAAATGCTACAACTGAAATCTAAGATCGCCCAGTTTAGGCAATTAGATGCTGAGACACTATATGAAGCATGGGATAGATTCAGGTAATTTCTATGGAAGTGCCCTCAACACGGATATCCCGACCACCAACAGATCCAATATTTCTATAATGGTTTGAGTGGCAACACAAGAACAATTATAGATGTTGCATCTTGGGGTGCACTACTAGGGAAATATCCTGAGGAGGCACTAGACTTGTTAGAGGAGATGGCGAACAACAGTTACCAATGGCAATCCGAGAGGTCATGTCCACCGAGTGGCGTAAGTTCGAGATGAGAAGGTCCCCATGCTCACGAAAGCAATGTATCCGTCTTGAATATGAAAGCGACGCGGTGCATCAAGTGACTGCAAGAGATCCTACTGTTGTTGAAGAAGAAGCAAACTTTGTGGGCCAACAACGGAACATCAACAACAATTATTGAAATAATCAGACACCCAACTACTATCATCGGGGTTGTGAAACCATGAAAACTTTTCTTATGCTAACAACAAAAATATTTTGCAGACACCTCCAGGATACAATGTGGGTAATCAAGGCAGAGCGAAGTCAAGTGATAAGAAAGCATCTGTTGATGAGATGCTATCCTCGTTTATCAGAGAGACAAGGGCAAGACTTAAAAAAGATGAAGCAAAGATAGACATGATAGAAGAACAGGTCACTCAGCTGAACACGAACATAAACGCAAGACTGAAATCTCTGGAAACACAAGTAGCCCAGATCGCAACTGCTATGGGAGGCCAGCATAAAAAAGGCGAATTCCCAAGCGATACTGAGTTAATCTGCGAGAACAATGCAACGCCATTCGTCCGAGGGATGCCATTGAGGGTTGATAAGTGTGAATTTTACATGTGTTTCGATGTGTATTTCGAGCTATAATGATAAGTAAACATGCATATACTCGCGTTAAATGTTACATATTCACTCCTTGTGGAAAATATATTACACTTTGCTTATTTTGTAGGAATTTCATGATATTTGAAGCTAATTGAATAAGAATATGAGGAAAGCAAAGTAGAAACGCGGAGAATTGAGTGGATATACGAAACATGAAGCCTAAAAGAGCGAAAGTTGAGCGTTCACGGAAGAAGCGGGGCACACGGGTTAGGCGTGCCTCAAGCCACCACCCGTGCACCCCGTATAAGGTTGATTGAAGCTGCAGCATGGCGCACGGGTAGCCCATGCATGGGCGCACCACCCGTGCGCCCTACAGAGAGTCAGGATATCTCACCGGAGTGGCGCACGGGTAGGCCGTGCTCCGACGCACCACCCGTGCGCCCTACAGAGAGTTGGGGTATTCCAACAGGGTGGCGCACGGGTAACCCGTGCGTGGGCGCACCACCCCGTGCGTCTCGCGCTGAATCCCATAATCTGCGACATTAAGCCCTAAACATGATGGGGAGTATAAAAAGGCTTTTTGGGGGGCGCACACAGGGGGAATTCTGGCATTTTTGGGATCTACAACACAAGACAAGAGTCAACTCTTGGAAGGAGACATCAAGGAGATAATCGGGTTGCATCGGAGCTTGAAGAACGGAGATACATCGAGAGATTGTCGACGTTCCTAAGTTTTCTTGCTTCTCTTTTAGTTTCACTCTTTTAGTTTCATTTGTAATGACTTTGAACACTTTGTGTGTAAGTTGTTTAATCATGTGTAGCTAAACTCTTGTGATTTCCGGGTTTTGGAAGTAGATTAATGAACTCTTGTTGAATGTTTTAATCTTAGTTGAAGTTATTGTCTTGAAGCCTATTTGAGTACTTTGTTCTTATTCTTGTTTTATCACTTGGCCAATGATTTAACTTGTTTGATATATTGATTCATAATTCGAGAGATGAGTTTCAATATTAGATCTTGAGTACTTGACATGAATATTTGCATGAATCGAGAGGTTTGCGAATATTGTGAGGACATTTGATCTTTGATGTTTTGGGAGTTGTGTATCTATTGTTGAGTAGAGATGCTAGCATGGATATTTCAATCTACGTTTTATATACATCTCGAGAGGGGGATAAAATAGCTTTGTGATCGTCTTATAGGAATATTGATAATAACCTTGGCTTTGATTTAATCGGACAACAAGAGGATTATTAATCGAAACCTTAACTCGAAATCCATTTCATCATCTTGATACTTCTTTCATTTGTGTTATCTTATTTTCGTGTTTTAGTGATTTAAATTGTCTTAATCTCAAAACAACAACCATCAAATATTGATCGTCTAAATAAAAGTAAAACTATCTTGGTTCAATACTTAGCCTATTGATTTATTAGTCTCCGTGGATACGACCTTGCTACCCTATTCGATAACGAACACCGTACACTTGCGGTGAAGCTAAAAATATAGGCGAACAAGGGTTCACAGATTTCAAATGACACGGTTTAGCGAAAGTGATTAGAAATCAAGTATGGTCAAGACGTAAAACTTAGTGCTTTATTGTAGGTAACCCAATTTATTTCCTATTTCCGTATATTTTTTTATTTATCGTCTTCAATTTTAATTTCAATTTTAATTTTTACTTTTTGTTTATTTTCTATTAACTTAATTTTTAGTTTTGTTTAGTTTTCTTGAGTTGTTGTGTGTGTAGGAGGCATCACGGTATGGAAACAATCCCATACGAGCGTGTGAGACCACACAACCAGGCCGTGCGAGAGGGCGAACTTCCCAAAGACCCACTTTTGTGTGACAAAGGGTCAAGAAAATTATGCGCAGGCGGGCACGCCAGGGCCACACGGCTAGCCCGTGTGGCCCAGAAAATAGAAACGGGTAGATTGCAATCACCTCCTATTTTAACCCCAAATTCTTACTTTTTCTCCCACTTTCTCCTACACAAACCCTAACCCACAAAAATCCTCTCCCTAAATTCCCAAACAACTCTCCAAAACTCTCCAAATTCACCACAAATCTCAAACCCAAAACACAAATCCTTCATCCTCTCAAGAAACCCACCACCAAATACCTTCAATTTCCATCTTCTCCAAGTTCTACACCAAGTTTGGGGGTACTCCAAAAACTCCAAAATTTCAGATTTTTCTCTTCAAAATCTTGAAATTTGTGGCTTCTAGGGATGAAAGAGGAACTAGGAGAAATACAAGAAGGATGAGGGAGCCGACTCTAGAACCCGAACCCGAGCCTCAACCAATTTTTGACCCCGAGGAGCCTGAAGCTTCAAATGTAATCTTGCTAAATGAAACACACCGGGATCGATGGGCGATACTCTACTTTTTTCCATGGATTAATACAAGGTATCATGATGAACCTACTCTTACGAATTTAGGTTTATTAGAAGATTTTCGAGCTTTTTGTGGTAGAATTGATTGGCATGAATTTTTAAATGCGCATTGGGCCACTTATTCCGTTATCACACTTGAATTTTTGAGTAGCTTTGAATTGGTGGTTCGAAAAAGAAACTTGATGGGAGTTAGGTTTCGCCTGGGGAATGAGCAAAGGGAACTAAGTATTGATGATTTAAATGAAATTTACAAAACTCTGGCTTATAGGGTTGAGGAGCACGAGGAGTTTGATAAGGATAGGTTTTGGGAAAAGATAACTAGAAAATGAATCTACACGCCAGGCACCTCAAAGGCGTCTAGTATTCGAAACCCAGTATTTCGATATGTTCAGCGAGTCTTAGCTGAAACAATTTTTGCGAGGGAGGAGAGTAGAGGGGCGTTGAGGGTAGATGAATTATTCATCATATGGTGTATGGCATCAGGGACTGAAGTTGTGCCAAACGTCGGGGCTATGATAGCCCGACAATTTGATAGCATAAGAAAATCTGGGAGGGGTGGAATTTGCATCGGGGGGATGATTACCCCTATTGCAGAATATTTCAATATTAATTTGGAGGGGTATGTGGAGGCCGCGGGACCTAAGTTAATAGATCTAACCATTCTAACTGCTATGAAAATGATAAAATTCTATGGGCGTGATTACTGGCTCAATCAAGCAGATAGAACAACGGTTAAGCTTCCTAACCCCAAAGCCACATCCATTAGAAATAGGGGTAACTTGTCGCTTAGAGAGGTACAGTGGGCTGCTTCTCAAGAAGAGCAGCATGAGCTGATGAGGGAGATGCCGGAATCCTCTAGACAAGGGGAAAACCGACCATTTACTATGAGTGAGAGGCTCGAAAGAGTAGAAGCTGACGTGGGCAAATTTATAGATGACACGTATCAGTTGACAGCCACAGCTGATGAGTATCATCAGGAGTACTTACAACGATTCGATGCCATCACCCAGCAGCAGCAACATATGTACGAGATGATGTCTCGTATGGACCAGTGGCACATCTCACATGGCTACTATCCTCCACCTCCACGACCACAGTGATCCATGTAAGTACTAATTACGCATTCCTCTTTCTTTTTATAATTTTCTCATATGTTCGGGACGAAGCATATTTTAAGTTTGGGGGGGTTGTCAAGAATGCGTAATTTAGTACTTTCTTGCATTTTGCATTGTATTTAGGATTGCATGTAGAACATAAAAATTTGCATTAAAAAAATTTATTTTTTTTTATTTTAATGTTTTTTATTTTTAGCACGTTTATCGCTTTAGCACGTTTAATTGCTTTTGTGTGTGATTTTTAATCAAGGTTTTTCAAAAATGCCCAGCTTCTGTATGATTTTACCATGAGCATTTTATGGAATTAGATAACATACTTCTGGGAATAATGCGATGAATTGTTGGGAATATATCATTAATTTGCTTGGCATTAGTTAAAAAAAATTGGTAAGCATGTGAGCTTTTGTGCCTTAAACTGCTTTATATTATGTAGACTTATTTTTCTTGAGTGTGTCATTCATGATTAATAGAACTCTAGAACTTGCTCTGGTATCTTTATTGAAGCCATGTGTGTGTGTAATTTTTGAAAATGATTTAAAGCCATCTTTGTTTAGCCTAAAAAGCCTACCTATGAACTCATGATTCCCTAGTTAGCCAATTTTGAGCCAAAACTTTTATTCTGAGCCACATTGATCTTTAAAATTTAAACATGTTTTTATCCCTGAAATTTCTTGAGCTTAAAGAAAATGAACAAGTTTGGGAGAGAAGTGGCGAAAAATTTATGAAAAAAGAGAGGAAGTTGGAAAAAGAAAGAGGGGTGAGCAGTATCTGGGTAAATGAAAAAAATACATGAAGCTCGAAAAATGAAAAAAAATCTCTGAAAATGACAGAGAAAATCGAGCAAAGCAAGAGAAAAATTTTTTTGAAAGCTTAAAGGCTGAAAAAAAAGAAAAAAAAGGCCTAAGTATGAAAAAGGTGAAATAAGGGTGGAATTGAAACATAAAATGAGTATTATATGAAATTGGGTTGGTGAATTGCAAGTCTGTATGCGTAAATTCTATTTGCTCAAGTCAAGTCACTTAATCCAAATTTTCCATACCCTTACCAAAGAGCCTACATTACAACCGAATGAAAGTTCGATTCTTAAATTGTGCACACAAAAGTGGTCGAGATGTTAGACGATTTGCAAGCCTATGATAGTTCTACATTCACTGAATTGAATTTGAGAGTAAACACTATCCATACACTTTGAGAGCCGAGTGATACACTATCTACTTGTGAGCCGCGATGTCGAGTACGTACTCAAAAGTGTATTAATTATGTTGAGTTTATGAATGATGACTTCTTGATGACGAATTACATGGTTTCCTTGAGTATGGAGTCAAATGCTATTTAATGTTCATAGTGTTCTTGGGTGTTCGTTTTACCCCTTATATTATTTTTCTTAATTTGCTCAAGGACGAGCAATGCTTTAAGTTTGGGGGATTCTGATGTGTGTAAAATATTCGTGCATTTTGGTGCTTAAAATGATATATATTTGATGTATTTGCACGCATATTTAGTATGTTTTTATTTGGTTTCCTTAAAAGGGCATGATACTGCGTATTCTTGTATTTTTTATAGGAAACAGAGCTTAAAACAAAGAAATATCAGTTCGAATGCCCGGCTAAGATTGACGATTGCAAAGACAAGATCAAAACGACGAAGAAAATGAATAAAAACACTTCACATGGTCGAACCGTGTGGTGTCACACGGCCGTGTGGAAATGCAGATGTGAAACTACACAACCGTGTGAAGTTGGGCAAAACAGGGGACGAAACCAGGGCCACACGGTCGGGCCGTGTGATCCCACACAACCGTGTGGGAAAGGCTTTGAACAAGACCACACGATTGTGTGGTGCCACATGGCCAGGCCCGGAGGTGTCACTTGTACCGCTTGATTTTAAAATCCCGGAGGTGGTTGCAACACGTTTCTTGTATTGCTATATGAGAAATTTTCATGATTGCGAAGTCCCGGATGATAATGTGTTTGAAGTTAATTATGTGTTTCATTATAACCTTTGTTTGTTGTTGTTTTCCACGAGTTCATGGTGGCAAGTTGCTTTGATAGAGAAGAGATTTGAGATGCCAAAGCTAACATAGTATCAAACTCAAGAACACCGACAACTTTCCTGGTATAGACCTCTCGGAAGGCCATTAGTAAGTTAATGACCATCTCTTCTAGTAAAAGCATAGCTTCACTTGGAGTTTTAGTCATTAACATAACTCTGCTGCGGCGTCTATAATGGTTCTTGAATGACCATTCATACCATTGTAAAAATATTGGACATTCTCGCCAATCGGTGTACCCATCTTGTGGACATCTCCTCAACAACTCCCTGAATTGCTCCCAAACTTCATATAATGGTTCAAAGTCAATCTGTTGAAATTGAGCAATTACACTTTTCAATTGGAGCATCTTTCTAGGTGGGAAGAATTTTGCCATGAACTTTTGAGTGAGATTGTCCCAACTAGTTATACTTCGGTGGAAAGGTTTGAAGCCATTACCTTGCTTTATCCCGAAATAAGAATGGGAATAGCCTCAACCGATAGCTTCCTCGGAAACCCCATTCATCTTGATAGTGTCACATATTTCTAGAAATATAGCCAAATGAGCATTCGGGTCATCTACAACACTTCTCCCGAACTAATTTTGTTGCACCATGCTTATGAGGGTCGATTTCAATTCAAAATTATTCGCATTGATGGGTTGGTGAACAATACCCTAATAATTTTGATTTGTAGTTGGTCGAAAATAGTCCTGAATGGCCTTTTTCGGTGGTACGACAATGGTAATGCGGTTGTTATCCTCATCAATGCTTTCTGCCATTATTTTATTCTCTGCTCGTCGTGCGGCTCTAATCCTTCGGAGTGTTCTTTCAATTTCTGGATCAAACGAGATTAAATTAGCACTTTTATTTTTTTGCATCAACAGATAACCTAAATAATGGCAACAACGATGTTGGGAAATTTATGTAATAGATTTTGATGATACCATGTAAGACTTAGGTTAGGAAGTTGGCACCCCAATTCTACTGTAAATCAACTTGTAATAGAAAGGGATCTATTGGCTGAGTGGAAGCAGCCAAGTTGAAGCATGCAGGAGTCGACTGAAGACCAAGATGAAGAATCAGTTGTGTGGTAGCTGAGTGAAGTGAAGACAAGTCTCAGTCAAGTGACATAAATTATGTCTCAGTCAGTAGACTGACAGCTGAGTCACTCCCAGATAAGAACTATATTTTTCAACGGATATATTTTTCAAACAAGCACTATAAAAGGCTGAAGAATTCTTTGAGAGGAGGTTACCAAGACTTACACAGACACAAGCTATCTGAGCAAAGCAAGAGCAAAAATATCTCAAGCATTCAACACTATCCTCAAGCCTAAAACTCGAAGGAAATTAATCCAACACACTGTGTGAAGGAAAGACAACTTCAAACTGTTGAAGAGGAAAACTTGTTTAAAGACAAGGGGTCTACACATCCAAGGTTGAAGGAGGTGTAGTGATGTTTCAGTTCGAACCAGAAGCATTGGACTTATTGGAGGGCTGTGTTAAAAAATCCAATAGTCTAAAGGAGCTGGAGTAGCAGGACAGTTGTCTTGTGAAGAAGCTGAGTCCTAGAAGCAAAGCCAGCTGTGTGATAAAGCCTAGCTTGGACTGTCACCATTTTGTAACAAAGTCAAGTTAGTGGATTACCTCCAGGTGTTGGAGAAGAGTGGATTAGAGGAATTACCCCATCCTTGAATCACTCTAAAAATTGCTCTGTGGCATTTACATTTAGCACTTTATTTCTTGCATATTTTTATTGTTGTTTGGTATAGCTTAAAACAAGTGTTGAAAAACGTATTTTAATGAAGGGTGAAAGTCTTCCACTATAAAACCAAGTCTACTAAATTTTTAAAGAGTTAACTGAATCAGTTGTGTTATCTTATCAGCAGCTCAGTCGAGTCTGTTGAGTGGCTAACTCAACTGTGAAGGTAAACTAAGCTGTCCACCAAGGACCTAGCTGACTTGTAACTAAACTCTGACTTTAAAATGACTAAAATTGAAAAGTTGGTAAAGTCTACTAAAACCCCCCTTCTAGACTTTACATTATCACCCTTTGGGACCTACAAACCCAATTGTAACAAGAACCAATCTAAATTAAAGTCACGACAACTATGTAACAATATTAGCACGAATAAGATAAATTATCCCCCAACAACGGCGCTAAAAATTTGTTCGAAATATTCTTACCACAAGTGTATGGTGTCAAGTTTAAGTATAGAATGTAAATAAGGCTATCGTCTCCACATGGAATAATATCGAATTATTTCCAAGTATTGTAAATATGATAATCTAACTTTATATATAAATACAAATATGGATGAAGTATATTATACTAAAAATCAATTATAAAAATTAAGAAAATGATAACTAATCAAAGATGATACTACACAAATGATCAAAAGAGTTCTAGATGTTTGATATATCTAGTTTTCCCCTATGTTATCAAAATGGTTTATCAATCACAAATTATCAATTTAAGTCAAGATTCCTCCAATAATCATTTCCTCTCTCAAGTGTCAAATGATTGTAGATTTCAATTAGGATATCCATATCTCTATAAAGATCACCAATTAAAATCTCAACATAAACCATGTACCTCAATAAATGACTCCAAAGGTTTCATAAATTTCTCAATTCTATGAAATCCTAAGTTATCCTATTCCAAGGTTATGTATTCAATCACCTTTCTCAAGTGTCAAATCAAATACACTCAATAATCTAAATCATTGATCAAGTAATTTAGAAGCAACTAATCCAAATAGCACAAATAAATTGAAGCATATAGATTGATAAACCACAATCTCAAAACATAAGTTGAAACTTAGATTACATCAACCTCTAGAATTAAAGAGTTTAACTCATAATGAAAATGGATATGTTCATAGCAAGACAACAAAATATCTCAAAAGATAGATGAAAAGGAACAAGAGTAAGATCTAAAGAGTAAAGAAGAATCTTCTCTATTTCTAGATGATAGATGCCTTCAATCTTCTTTCTCAAGCCTTCTCTTTTGCCTTCAAGGTGTTTGGTTGGCTGCTTTCAAGATGCCAAGTTCCCTAATTTTACGCCCCAAGATGTGTATTTATACCCCCACAAAACTCCAAGATTATAGAATAAAAATTCTTAATTTGTCCGCTTTAGGGCGCTGCGGCGCCAAGAAACGGGTGTTGCAGCGCCCGTTGTCCATCAAGCACGGCACTGCAGCGTCAAGAGGAGGGTGCTGCAGCGCCCAACCGCTGTTCTCCTCTACCACGTTTTTAGCCCCCGCATCGGCGCCCATTTTTTGAGCTCCTAGACCATTTTTAGTCTACTTTAAACACGATTTTTGTCTTCCAATCTCCTTTCTTCTCTTTCAGGCATGATTTTTATCCGTTCTACACATACCAACTCGATGATGACACAAACACCATGAAATTAATTCAAAACAACTCAATTTACTACAAGACAATATCTCGCTTTAGAATACCCGATTTCGTTGGTATAAAACTAACTTAACACTACAACAACCTGTTTGTCTTGATTCCTCTTGGACTCCCTCTCCAAGGGAATTTCAATGGATTCTGTTTTGTCAGAATCCTCAGCTTCAACCGTGACAGCTGATTCTTCAGGTTCATCTCTCAGCCCTCTATTAGGCCGAGTCTTTCTTTCTTAATAGGCTGTGCGGCAGAGCAAAATTTGCTCTATGTGTCTTTGGAACTGATTTTACTAGGGCAGCTATGGCAGCTGGAACGGATTCAGCAGTTTCCCCCTTAGAAGTACCCTTCTTCTTTGCGTGGGCCGTTTTCTGAGTAGCTCACAAGTTTCCCTTACACAGACACTTGTTTACATGGAATGGTTTCCCTTTCCTCAGATGCAAGCCCTTCTTCTCGAACAAGTACCTCGGGACTAACCCATAGCCTAGGGTACTCTTGAACTTTCCCTCAACTAACTTTACGTGATGTACATTTTGACACAACTTGTCAAAAATGTACTCACTCCAATTCACTTCCAGCTCTTTTAAGATGGTTGCCATTACAATCAGCTTTGCAAGGGAATTTATCACCTAAATCCTATTTTGTGGATCCAAAGATGATGTCATCCACATAGATTTGAACAAGCAAGAT
This sequence comes from Rehmannia glutinosa, assembly GCA_016081115.2. NCBI lineage: Eukaryota > Viridiplantae > Streptophyta > Magnoliopsida > Lamiales > Orobanchaceae > Rehmannia > Rehmannia glutinosa. Next base: position 128,345 of record JABTTQ020002297.1, read on the forward strand.
GCTTTCTCCATCTTGAATTCTGAACAAGGTTCTATCAACCTTTCCTTTGGTAAATCCATTGTCTATAAGGAATTGAGATAATGTATCATACCAAGCTCTTGGAGCTTGTCTCAATCCATAAAGTGCATTCTTAAGCTTGTACACTTTATCTCCAATAGACTTTTGCTTAAAACTTGGAGGTTGTTCTACATAGACTTCTTCCTCTAATAGACCATTGAGAAATGCACTTTTCACATCCATCTGATAAACAATGATGTTCTTGTGTGCACCATAGGCAAGATACATCCTTATTGCTTCTAATGTAGCAAATGGAGCAAATGTTTCATCAAAATCTATACCTTCTTCTTGGCAATACGCTTTTGCTACCAATCTTGCTTTATTTCTGACTAGTGTTCTTTATTCATCTCATTACGGATTACCCACTTAGTACCAAAGAACATTATGGTGAGTATGTCTTTGAACCAATTCTCAAACTTTGTTCCTTGCAAACTGATTTAGATCTTCTTACATAACTAGGATCTAATGTGTGTCATCCAATGCTTCTGCCACATCTTTTGGTTCAGTCTAAGAGATGAAACAAGTGAATATTGCTTCATGTTGAGTTCTTGATCTTGTTCTTACTTCTACTCTAAAATTTCCAATAACTAAGTCAAGTGGATGGTTTCTTAGCCATCTCACATCAGGTTGGAGTAGGTCAGATGTGTTGTTCCTTCTTGCAACTAAGTTGTCTTAAACAACTTCTTATTGGTAATCTTCACTCAACTGCATTCTTTCCAACTCTCGTTGATATTCAACTAACTCATCCTCATCATGATCAAGTCTTTCGGGAGCTGTCTCAGCATAAGGACTCTTTTGAATAGTTGGCTGATTCGTCTTTTCAGCTTTCATCAATGTCTTCTGCATTGACATTTAGTTCATAAAAAAACCACATTAATTGACTCTTCTGTGACCATGTTCTTTTATTCAGCACTCTAGAGGCTTTGCTTTCATTTGAATATCTAAGAAAGATTCATTCATCAGCTTTAACAACAAATGCCTTCAGATTATCCTTGTCACCATTGTGAATAAAACATTTACTTCAAAAAATGCTAAAATACCCCACATTTGGCTTTCTTCCTGTGAAAATTTCATAAGGCGTTTTAGACAATTGCATGTTGATCATGCATCTATTCTGAGTGTAACAGGCTGTGTTGATTGCTTCAACCAAAAATCTGTTTGACAATCCAGCTTTAGCTAATATGGTCCTTGAAACTTCTTTGAGTGTTATATTTCTCCTTTCTGCCACTCCACTCTGATGTGGGGTTCTTGCAACTTATAACTCATGAGTAATTCCATATTCTACACAGTAATGAGCTATAATCTCATTGACAAACTCAGTTCCTCTGTTAAAGATTAACTTGATAATGGATTGACTCTTCTCATTTTGAACCAAATGTCTCCTTCCAAGCTTGTTGATAGTCTTGAAATTCAGATGACTTAACTTCTTGTGCCACGGCCAACTTGCTTCAGCTATGCTTTTTACCAATAAGCATGTACTTGGTGTAGCAGTAGACCAATCTATCACATACATATTCTTCTTTCTAATTCCTAATAGCACAATCTCATTTGTTTCGGCATCTTTGATCTCACAAACACCCATATTGAATCCAACAATGTATCATTTAATTGAAGTTTATCCATTCAACATATGCAACATTTGTGATCTCTAAGCGATTTTTCTTGATAGATCTAGTGCCTTTAATCTCTCCTAAAGCTTCATTTCTTCCAAATATGACTTTGGCTTCTATTGATTCCTTAAAGTTCGATAAACTATTTTATTCCCTATCATATGTCTAGAACAACCACTATCCATATACCAGGTGTTAGAAAATATTTTTATCAAGATTTTGATGATTTTGTTTGAATGTGTTTTTACACCAAAACAATGTTTTTAAATGTTGTCCATTCAAAATGTTTTTACTAATTTTTTTAGTATTTCTTGAAGTTTATTTTTGACAAAAAATTGGACAACACTTCTGTTTTGAGGCCAACCGGTCATCCTATAGGGCATCCCGTATTTGAAGATGTTTTTTGAAATAGAAACGAGAAGTTTGAAAAACTCAGGAGGTCGATCGGTCGAATAAGAGGTCGACCTGTACCTGAAAGAACACAAACATTGAAACAGAGTCTGCCTTTGAAAAAAATAGGAAGGAGGACCGGTCCCCATGGGGGCCGACCGGTCGATCCCTAGGGCGACCGGTCGACCCCCTAAATCTGGTACCTGAATCTTTACTTTATAATGTTCGAAATTTCTACATAGCGACCGGTCGTACTATGTTATTTTTGTCAGCAGATTCCAACCGTTGAACATCCACTACAGCAAGATTTACTTTAACAATTTTGTACATTATTTCTACATCTTGTGATCTTCTTTTTGTAGACAAAAGTGAAGAAGTAGGAGCCTATGTTTGTGAAGACTCTCCTATAAATAGAAGATGATTTTGAAGACACAAGATACAACATACAAGCAAACAATACAACAAGAAATCTGCAAAATTCCCAAAGCTTTCATTTTTTACATTCTTGTTGTAATAGCCTAAATTCTTGTACTTGCACAATCTCTGGGTCTAGGCTTTTTATTCTTGATTACACTTGCACTCAAAGTTTGTATACTTCATTTATTGAGTTGTAATCTTGAATTTTTCTATCATCCAAAACAAGATATCCTTGTTAGTGTTCTTGTGGTAAGAACACACTTTGGTGATCTTAGGTGTTGAAGAGTGTGGTACTCTTCATAGGTGTTGAAGGAAGATTGTGGTAATCTCCTTGAAGGTGTTGTAAGAAGATTGTGGTAATCTTCAAATGTGGTGTTGTAACAATTGTGGTAATTGTTAATAAAATTCTTTTTTTTTTTCGAAACCCATCCCAGATATACTGGGGTGGTACAGCACGTAGTCCCTAGGTGGGTGAAGCTCTTTAAATAAACTTGTGTTGTTTAATTTCCGCATTTACATTTTTGTCTTTGCTTGATCATTTGAAAAAGAGGGTGATTTGCAAAAAATCGGCATAATCTATTCACCCCCCCTCTGGATTATCGTAGCCACTTGGACTAACAAGTGGTATCAAAGTCAAACTCTTTGGCTAGCTCATTCCGAGTAAAGAGAAAAGATCCATGGCTATGAACGAAGCATATATCACCACCGACACCTCCACCAACAAGCCTTCGCTATTCGACGCCAACAACTACGTATTTTGGAAAGACCGAATGGAGTGCTTTCTACAAGGGTGCGGATTTGATATTTGGAATGTGGTTATTGAAGGAGATGTTCAACCAACCAAGAAATTGGTGGATGGCACCTCGGTTCTCAATACTTTCAAGGAGTTTGATGACAATGACAAGAAGGCTTTCTCTCTAAATGGTAAAGCCTTAAATATTTTACATTGCTCTCTTACCGCCACCGAGTATAATCGCATAAGAGGCATAAGGTCGGCACATGAAGTTTGGGAAAAATTGGAGACAATCTATGAAGGAACAAAGAAGGTCAAACAAGCAAGAAAAACCATGTTTGTTAAAGATTTTGAAAACTTCAATATGCATGATGGTGAAAGCATATCAAAAATGGTGGAAAGACTTGACAACATTGTCAGCCCTCTTGTGACTCTCGGTAAAGTCATCTCCGAAAAAAACAAGGTGACTAATGTATTGAACGCTCTTCCTAGCTCATGGTCCAAAAAGGTGACGGCTATCACGGAAGCACAAAATCTCGAAACACTCAAGTTCGATGAGCTCATCGGGAACCTCCTCATTTATGAAGTCTATCTCAAGGAGAGGAAAAATTCCAAACCATCCACCACTCAATCGGGTATGCAAAATATTCCTAAAGGCCTAGCATCTTCTTCTAATAATTTATATTATGCTAATGATGAGGATGATGAAGAGACGGCTGCACTTGTCCGGAAATTTGCAAAATTTGTGAATAAAAATAAGGCAAGAAAACCGAGAGACAACTCGTGTTTCAAATGTGGAAAATTCGGGCATTTCATAGGCGATTGGCCGAAACTAGATGAGGATGAACAAAAGAAGAAAAAGGCTTTTTTCCGAAAAAGAAGGCTCTAAATGCGGATGTCAAAACTTGGGATGAACTAATCGCCACATCCGATGAGGAAGGAGAAACCGAACATGGTCTTATGGCCATAGATGATGGAAATAACGAGGTACGCTCTAACTCCTCAAATTCTTCCTTAGTTGATGAATTGCAAAATGAATTTCAAAATTTGATTGTTAAATACAAGACTTTGAAAAAGGAGCATAAAGAGCTTAAATTTGAAAAGGATAAATTGTTTACTTCTTATGAATCTCTTGATAAAGCTCATGTTATTACTCTTACTAAAGTCCGTACTCTTGAAACCGAAAAACAAACGCTCACAAATGATATTGAAAATTTGAAAAAGGATGTTCATCATTTTAACTTAAGTACGGATAAAGTTACAAAACTTTTAGATGCACAAAGAGGTGAGCATTCTAAATTAGGACTTGGCTATAAACCTTTTCAACCTATTTCAAAGAAAAATGACCAAGGTCCGACTTTTGTACGTGCTAGCAGTGCCCACAATCTTATTTGCTTTTATTATCGTAAAGTTGGTCACTATGTTAGTCATTGTAAGTTAAAGAACAATTTTAACTATTTTTGGAGACTCAAAGGTCTCAAGGCTAACCCCCATGGACCCCAAAACTATAGGGTACCTAAAAATAATTCTTTTGTAGGTTATAGGGGCTATAACAACAATGGAAGATTCAAAATGGCTCGTGGACAGCGGATGTTCATGCCATATGACCGGAAGGAGAGAACTTTTTACCAACATCAAGCTCCAAGAAGAGGGTATGGTCATGTCCGGGAATGGCAAAGGAAGAATTCTTGGAAATGGAGAAATTGGTAACTCTTCTTTCTCTCTTAGTAATGTTCTTTATGTTGAAGGGCTTAAGTTCAATTTGATAAGTGTTAGCCAACTTTGTGATTCAAATTATAATGTTGTTTTCAATAAAGAAAAATGCCTTATTCTTAAAAATGATAAAATTATTTGTGAATCAAATAGAATAGGCAATCTTTACAAAATTTGTACAAGTGATTTGGTTAGTCAAATGTTTCTTCTTGTCGCCAATAATAATTTAACTAGTTTATGGCATAGGCGACTTGGACATGTTGGATACAAGAATTTGAAAAATATTTACAAAAACCAACATGTAAAAGGACTACCCAAATTGAATTTTAAAAATCTTGGCTTATGTGACACTTGTCAAAAGAACAAATTAGTTAAGAGTAGTTTTAAGCCCAAAAATGAAATTTCCACAACCAAGCCTCTACAACTTCTTCATTTAGATTTGTATGGGGATATTGGTACGACTAGTCTAAGTGGAAAACATTACACTTTGTTATAGTTGATGATTTTTTTCTAGATATACTTGGGCTCTTTTTCTTGCAAATAAAAGCGATGCCGTTAATGAGTTTGTTAAGTTGTGTAGACATATTGAGAATGAAAAAGAAGATACCATAAAGTCTATTCGAAGTGATCGAGGTGGAGAATTTGATGGAGAATCTAGAGTCTTTTGTGAAACCAAGGGATATGGTCACAATTTTTCGGCTCCAATGACACCTGAACAAAATGGAGTAGCCAAAAGGAAGAATCGGACACTTCAAGAAATGAGCCGGTACATGCTCATTGAATTTTCACTTCCAAAATATTTTTGGGCCAAAGCCGTAAGTACTGCTTGCTATGTCATTAATCGAGTTTATATTCATCCTAAAATGAATAAAACTCCATATGAGCTTTGGAAAGGAAGAACTCCAAATATTAGTTATTTCAAAATATTTGGATGTAAGTGTTTTATTTTGAATACTAAGGATCAATTGGACAAACTTGATCCTAAGGCCGATGAAGGAATATTTATGGGGTATTCAACCAAGAGCAAAGCATATCGGGTTTACAATAAGACTAGTATGGTTGTTGAAGAATCCATCCATGTCAAATTCAATGAAGCCTCGGGTGTTGAAAAGATACCCAATGATGATAGTGATGAAGAGGATGTTGTTGAACCAATTGTTCAAGATGATGCTCAAAATGATCAACCTTCAAGCTCAAATGTTCCTAAAAAAGACAAAGGTGATACTTCGGATCTTCCCGTAGCATTGAAATTTAAGGGAGATCACCCAAAAGATCTTATTATTGGTGATCCCCTTGATAAAGTAATGACTCGAGGAAAATTTGTCGAGAAAGCTCTTATATCTCAAAAAGAGCCTAAAAATGTTAAGGAAACAATTGAAGATGAGGATTGGTTTTTAGAAATGCAAGAGTAGTTGAATCAATTTGAAAGGAATGATGTTTGGGTATTGGTACCTTGTCCTCCATCACAAACAATTATTGGTACAAAATGGGTATTTCGAAACAAACTCGTGATAAAGGCAATATTGTTCGAAACAAAGCAAGGTTAGTAGCTCAAGGGTATTGTCAAGAACAATGTATTGATATAATGAAACTTTTGCACCCGTAGCACGTTTAGAAGCTATTCGTATTTTACTTGCCTATTCTTGCTTTAAAAATTTCAAGCTTTACCAAATAGATGTTAAATCCACTTTTCTAAATGGTATTATTCAAAAAGAAGTATATGTAAAACAACCTCCGGGGTTTGAAAATTTTTCTAGGCCAAATGATGTTTATAAACTTAAGAAGACCTTATATGGTTTAAAACAAGCACCACGTGCATGGTATGATTTCTTTTGCAAAATGGATTTAAAAGAGGTAAAGTTGATACTACTCTCTTTGTTTTTTAAAAAGGGCAAGATTGCTTATTAGTGCAAATTTATGTTGATGATATTATATTTGGTGCTACTAATTAATCTTTGTGCAAGAAATTTTCTAAGTTAATGCAAGGTGAATTCGAGATGAGTATGATGGGGGAGCTCAACTTCTTCCTTGGACTTCAAATTAAGTAATGCCAAGAAGGTATTTATATTTCGCAATCAAAATATACAAAAGAACTTTTGAAGAAGTTCGGCATTGAAGAAAGAAGAACCGTCTCTACTCCTATGGCAACCAATGTCAAGATTGACAAAGATGAAAAAGGCAAGTCGGTTGATGAATCCAAGTATCAAGGTATGATTGGTAGTTTACTTTATTTAACAAATAGACCGGACATTCTTCATGCCGTATGCCCATGTGCTCATTTTCAAAGCAATCCCAAAAAATCTCATATGAGTGCCATTAAAAGGATTTTTCGATATTTGAAAGGCACTATTCAATATGGTTTATTTTATCTAAAGAATGAAATTTTTTCTCTTAAAGGTTATAGTGATTCGGACTATGCGGGAAATATTGATGATCGTAAAAGTACCTCCGGATCATGTCAATTTTTAGGCAATTGCCTAGTTTCTTGGTTTTCAAAGAAACAAAATTGTGTTTCACTTTCAACGGCCGAAGCCGAATATATTTCCGCGACCTTTTGTTGTACTCAATTGCTTTGGATGAAACAAACTTTAGCGGATTATAAATGTTCTTTTGAAAATGTTTCTATTTTTTGTGATAACATATCCGCTATAAATAATGCTCAAAACCCGGTTCATCATAACCGTACGAAATATATTGAGATTCGATATCATTTTCTAAGGGATTGTGTTTCAAAACGAAAAATTGAGATATCTTTTGTTCCATCTCAAGATCAATTAGCGGATATGTTTACAAAACTGCTATCTTCTGATACTTTTGCTTCAATACGAGCTCGGTTAGGCATAATGCATATTGAATGAGGTCTATGTTTGCATTTTGCACGTTTTTAAAACTCAGCGGTGAAAAATCAGATTTTTGGTTAAAAATTCGGGCAAAAACTGAACTGGTGTTTAGACACCGGTCGACAGAGAGGTCGATCGGTCTATAGGGTGAAATGACTGGTCACCCAACCCATCGACCGGTCGCCCTAGGTGTTTTCAGCAATAAAAACATTTCTGTCCTTCAAACTGTCATTTTGGTCTTTTTCCTCCAAAATCGAACCCGTTTGCATTCTTCACACACAATTCACTCAAAATGATTTTCTTCTTATAAATTCTATATTTTTTAGTTTATATAACTTATATTTCATCATTATTATCCGACTTCTCCGATTAATTGGTAAGAATTCTTCTTTTTAATCTCAATTGGGTTGAACCCTTGAGAATGTGCTCATATCTTGATATTTTGATGAAATTCGTGTATTAGTGTGATGTATATGATGATTGTTGATGGATGAATGCTGTCATATTGTATTTGGTGATGAAATATTTTGGCTTAATTGAATTACAAAGACGTTATATATCTCTAGTTTTATTCGACACACGCCAAGTGTTCGACAAAATATTTCTATGAAAAATTCATCACCTACATGATTCTCTCGATTTGAAAAGTCTTATAAGTTTATAGAGATCATGTTTTATCATTCAAATGATCTTTTGCAAGTCAAATGATCAACGTTTCCCTTTTATTTGGAATTTAAGCTTCAATGTTCAAAACGCTTGATAATTCAATTAAATTGCGTACTTTGATATGATCATATGATGTTTTTATCGTGCTAAAATTCTTTTTGATGATTTCAAAGGGGGAGAAACAGGAAAAATACGCTCAAAGAAGTGGAAATAAGCTTGCGAAAAAAAGCTATAAGCTATGGCTCTTAAAAGCCAAAAGTTGTGAATGACACTTAGTCCATTTGATGTATTATGGACTTTTATACTTGCCTAATGATGTCTCTTTGACAGGGGGAGCTTCTAAGGTCATGATATTCAAGCTTATTTTGTAAAAGCTAAAGCTTTTAGCTTGTAGTTGTTTGCTTCTACTTATTTTTGTTATGCATGTTGATAGGGGGAGCTTTTAAAAATTGTTTTTGAAAAATCTTTGCTCCTATCCTTGTGTTTTTACTTATGATAAATTTTGCTTGTAATGAATTAATGTTTTAGACCGGAAAAATGTGTTTTGTTTTAAATCGATCTCCTAAATATTGTTTTGGTTTGTAATCATCAAAAAGGGGGAGTTTGTTAGAAAAATGATTTTATCAAGATTTTGTTTGAATGTGTTTTTACACCAAAACAATGTTTTTAAATGTTGTCCAAATACTCCCAATTGATTTAAAATGTTTTTACTAATTTTTGGAGTATTTCTTGAAGTTTATTTTTGAAAAACATTGAACAACACTTCATTTTAGAGGCCAACCGGTCGCCCTATAGGGCATCCCGTATTCAAGATGTTTTTGAAAGTAAACGACAAGTTTGAAAAACTCCAGGAGGTTGACCGGTCGAACAAGAGATCGACCGGTACCTGAAAGAACGCAAACATTGAAACAGAGAGTCTGCCTTTGAAAAAAATAGGAAGGGGGACCGGTCCCCATGGGGGCCAACCGGTCGATCCCTAGGCGACCGGATGGACCCCGACCGGTCGACCCCCTAAACTGGTGCACGATCTTGATTTACTTTATAACGTTCGAAATTTCTACATAGCGACCGGTCGCTATGTTATTTTCACGCCAGATTCCAATCGTTGAACATCCATTACAGCAAGATTTACTTTAACAATTTTGTACATTATTTCTACATCTTGTGATCTTCCATTTGTAGACAAAAGTGAAGAAGGAGGAGCCTATGTTTGTGAAGACTCTCCTATAAATAGAAGATGATTTTGGAGACACAAGATACAACATACAAGCAAACAATACAACAAGAAATCTGCAAAATTCCCAAAGCTTTCATTTTTTACATTCTTGTTGTAATAGCCTAAATTCTTGCACTTGCACAATCTTGAGGTCTAGGATTTTTATTCTTGATTACACTTGCACTCAAAGTTTGTATACTTCATTTATTGAGTTATAATCTTGAATTTTTCTATCATCCAAAACAAGATATCCTTGTTAGTGTTCTTGTGGTAAGAACACACCTGCGTGATCTTAGGTGTTGAAGAGTGTGGTACTCTTCATAGGTGTTGAAGGAAGTTGTGGTAATCTCCTTGAATGTGTTGTAAGAAGACTGTGGTAATCTTCAAAGGTGGTGTTGTAACAATTGTGGTAATTGTTAATAAAATTCTTTTTCTTTTTCGAAACTCATCCCGGATATACTGGGTGTTTGATAAATGGTTTTATCATGATTTTGATGATTTTGTTTTTATACCAAAACAATGGTTTTAAAGGTTGTCCAAATACTCCTAAATAATTTAAAATGGTTTTAATATTTTCCGGAGTATTTCTTCAAGTTTTATTTTCGACAAAAATTGGACAACACATTTAATGATTTTGTATCTATGGGTTTTTACATCCAAACTACGTTTCTAAATGTTTTCCTAATACTCCCGATTATTCTAAAATGTTTTAACATCCAACTACTCTGTTTTGAGGTCAACCGGTCGCCGTATAGGGCAACCCGTACCTGAAAGTTGTGCAAAACAGAAAACTTCATGTTTGCAGAAAATGGTGAGGGTGACCGGTCACCCTATAGGGCGACCGGTGACGTCGACCGGTCGACCTATAGGGCGACCGGTACCTGAAGGTTTGTTCAAAATTGCAAACTTCTCTGTATTGGTTTTTTGAAGAGGGCAACCGGTTGGACCCTAGGGCGACCGGTCGCACCCCCCTCCGACCGGTCCCCCTGTGTAAAAATTGCAGAGTTTTCAATTTCAACTTATCTCTGCGCGACCGGTCGAACCCTTCGTTTGACAGCAAACTATCCGTTGAGTTTGCAGACAACTTTTCCTTAATTTGAGGGGTTGATTTCTAACAGCTCTTTTCTTCAATTGTCTTGGTATTTTTTACAGAATTCATGTCCCCAAGAGGAGCCTATCATGTACAAGACATCTTCTATAAATAGAGGAAGAATTGAAGCAACATAACATTAGAGAAAACTACAACACAACAAGATACACTCAAGAATACACTTGTTATTACATTGTCTTATTTCTTGTTGTAATTTGCCTAGCTATTCACTTTCACATTCTTGAGGTCTAGGCTTTTCTTGATTACACTTGCACTCTATTGTATTATCAATTATCGAGTTGTAATCTTGAATTTGGGTAATCATTCAACACAAGATATCCTTGTGAGTGTTCTTGTGGTAAGAACATACTTGGGTGATCTAGGTGTTAGGTGTAAGAAGATTGTGGTATAATCTTCTTGTTGAGGTGTTGAAGAATTTGGTATTCTTCAAGGTTGAAGATTGTGGTAATCTTCACAAGGTGTCGTTGGAGATTGTGGTAATCTTCAAGTGAGATTGTGGTAATCTCAAAGGTGGTGTTGAAGAAGAGTGTGGTTCTCTTCAAGGTGTTGTTGTAAGTTGGTGTTGTATTAATTTTTGGTAAATTAATAAAATCTTTTTCTTTTTGAAATCCATCCCGGATATCTTTTGGGGTGGTAGAGGATTAGGCCCTAGGTGGGTTGAACCTCTATAAATCGACGTGTGTTGTTTACATTCTGCACCTTTATTATTGTCTTTGAGCATTCGGTTCCAAAAAGAGGGTAAAATCGAAAATATGGAGATAATCTATTCACCCCCCTCTAGATTATCGTAGCCGATTGGACTTACAAGTGGTATCAAAGCCAAACTCTTTGGCAAGCTCATTTCAAATCGCGAGTGAAGAGAAACGATCGTCGGCTACGAATGAAGCTCATCTATCCGGCACCTCCACCACCAAGCCACCATTATTTGATTCCAAAAATTTTATATTTTGGAAAGAAAGAATGGAATGTTATTTACAAGGTTACGGATTCGACATTTGGAACACCGTCATAAATGGAGAATCCATTCCAATGAAAGACACACCACACACCTCCAAAGGCCTCAAAGAGCTAAATGATGAAGAGAAGAAAATCATCTCCTTAAATGGTGAAGCTCTCAATATTTTGTATTGTTCACTTACTAATTTGGAATATGAACATATTGTAGGAATTCGACCAGCACATGAAGTATGGCAAAAATTAGAAACAATCTATGGAGTATATGCAAATGAAAGAAGTCAAACAAAAGCATCTACTTCTCAAAGGGATACAATGTCAAATCTAAGGAACAAGCCTCTTGCAACTTCCAACTATGAAGAAGTTGAACATTGTCTTATGGGCATCGAAGAAGAAAACGAGGTATGCCTTAAACCCTCAACTTCCTATGATATTGTTATTCAAAATGATTATAGTGATTTGCAAAATGATCTTGATGATCTTCAAAATGAATTCCAAAATTTACTTGTTAAGTACAAAAATTTGAAAAAGAAATTCAATATTTTGAAAAATGAAAAGGATAGTTTATTTACTTCCTATGAATCACTATCATGTGCTCACACCACCACACTTGACAAAGTTAGAAACCTTGAAAAAGAAAATAGTACTCTTGTTGAGGATATTAATTGCATGAAAAATGATTTATCTAAATCCAACTTGAGTACCAATAAATTGCCCAATGTTGTGAATGTTTATGATTATGATAATTTGAATAGTAAACTTGATCATGAGCCTAATGGTATAAATCATATGAAAAGAAATCGAGTTCCTATGCATATTAGTGATGTTACTTGCTTTTATTGCGGTAAGAAGGGTCATACGGTAAATACTTGTCGGGCTAGAAATAGCTCTAATTATTGTTGGAGACCTAAAAGTCTCAAGACTAATCCCAAAGGACCCAAGCACTTGAGAGTACCACAAAATAATGTTTTATTAGGTACCCGGCGAAATAATAATCGGAGAAAATTCATACCGCCAAGAAGACATCAAATGACCAATTCATTTGATCAAAGGAGAAAACATTTTCAACAAAGCCAATTTCCAAGAAGAGGATATAATCAAAAATGGGAAGAACACAATCCTTGGAAATGGCAAAGACATCATCAACAAGATGATTTTCAAAGAAGAAGAGACTATCAACAATGGGAAGGACAAAAATCTTGGAAATGGAGTAATCAAAGGAGCTATCATCAACAAAGTGACTTCTCAAGGGGAAGATATCATCAACAATGGGAACGGCACAACCCATGGAAATGGCGTAATTGGTAACCCGTATCTCCCTAGTTAAATATGCATTTTATTTTGTTATTATGCATGTTTTTATTTGTGTCTTAATTGCAAAATGAGTTTTCAAGTATTTATTTTTTAATTAAGGTCTTCAATATATATTTGTGCTTTTAAAATATTTTTTAAAAAAAGACCTTATATGATGTTTTTAAAACTCTTGTGCATTTTTGTAGACTAAAGTGTGTTATCATCTCTTATGGATTTTTATGGCATGAGCTTACTTGTGATATCTCTTAGCCTACACTTTTATCATTATGATTTGTGCTAGATTTGTTTTAAGAATTGTGTAGGATTTACATATTCTCACAAATGGCCATTTACGTCATTATTTGTCAAGAAAGGCATTAATTATCGAGGTACGTTTACTTGTGTTATTCTTACTCTTATAGACTCGATATATGTATTGCCATGTGCCTATGTGCTTGTTTTTCATAGTATTTCATACAAGTGTCATTAAGAGGATTTTTAGATTCTTTGAAAGGCACTATTCGATATTTGATTGCAAATATTTGCTTTGTCAACTCTTGTTCAAATACTTCTTTTAAATGAGGTCTCAACTATATGCTATCGGATTTTCAAATTTCAAAAGAGACCTTTTGTAGCTTTCTTAAGCTTATTTGAACTTGCATGATTTATTAGACTCTTGATGATCTTCTAAATGCATAGTATGTGTTTCTTGCTTCATGGTCTATATATATAGTGTCTATTTCTACTATGCTCTTATGCAAGATATTTTTGTGATTGATGATTGAGGCATGTTTTTACACTTGGGCTATGTTTTCTTGCTTATATAAGCGATGCCGGTAATGAGTTTGTTAAGTTGTGTAGATGAGAAATGAAGTACTCCAAATATTAGTTACCTCAAAATATTTGGATGTAAATGTTCTATTATGAACACCTTAGATCAATTGGATGCCCTATGATGATAGTGATGAAGAAGACAAAAAGGGTATTCCGGAACAAACTCGATGACCAAGGCAACATTGGTCGAACTAAGGCGAGGTTAGTAGCTCGAAGGTATTTTCAAGAAGAAGGTAATTAATTTTGATGTAACATTTGCACTCATAGCACATTTAGTAGCTATTTGCATTTTACTTGCCCATTCTTGTTTTAAGAAAATTTCAAGCTTTACCAAATGGATGTTAAATCCAATTTTCTCAATGGTTTTATTCAAGAAGAAGTTTTTGTAAAACAACCTCTGGAGTTTAAAATTTTTCTAGGCCAAATGATTTTTATAAAAGGCCTTGTATGGTTTAAAACAAGTACCCCATGTATGGTATGATAGACTTAGCTATTTTTGCTAAATGATTTTACAAGAGGTAAAGTTGATACTACTCTCTTTGTTTTTTTTTAAAAAGGGCAAGATTGTTTACTTGTGCATATTTATGAGAATATTTTTGGTGCTACTAATGAATATTTGTGCAAGATATGTTTTTCTAAGTTGATACTAGGTGAGCTTGAGATGAGCATGATGGGAGAGCTCAATTTCTTGCTTGGACTACAAATTATTCAATGCCAAGAAGATGGTTATATTTCAAAAGAACTCTTGAAGGAGTTAAGCATTGAAGAAAGAAGAACCATCTCAACCTCTATGGCTAAAGATTGACAAAGGTTGAGAAAGGCATATCAGCCGATAAACAAATTCGAGGTATGTTTTCTTGTATTATTCCTATAGACTCGACATTCCATATGCCTTATGTCTATATGCTCGACTTCAAAAACTATCCCAACGAATCTCATTAAAGTGTCGTTAAAAGAAATTTTCAAATATTTGAAAGGCACTTCTTCTTATGACTTGTATATCCATAGCTTTAAAACGTTCTTAGTTTTCGGGATAACAAGTCCGGTATTTATTATACGGTTTTCCGTATTCAAAATATAGTTCGTCATAATCGAACTAAACATATTGAGATTCGATATTTTTTGGGACTGCATGTTTTAACAAAAACTTGAGATGTGTTTAATTCCGTCTCAAAGATAACTCGTGGACTCTTTAATCGTGACAATCGCCGAGTATTTTAATCCATTTCAAGCGTGATTATGACATAATGTATATCGAATAAAGTCTACGTTTGCATTTTGCACGTTTCTAAAACTTAGGGGCGAAAAATCGGATTTTTGGTTGAAAATTCGGATTTTATTAAAACGCAAGAAGGCGTTGATGAGGTTGAGGGAAACCGGTCGCCCTCAACGTCGACCGGTCGCCCTCAACCACGACCCGATCGCCTAAGCAAAATTTTGGATTAAAACCAATCTGTCTCATACGCTTTGTCATTTTAACCCATTTTTGCCATTTTTCGTCCCCTTTGCCAAATTCACACAAATTTCACTCAAAATTTGTTTTCATGCATTCAATTCATATCTTGGACCTTATATAGCATGTTTATCATCATCATCGCTCATCTTTACCGATCAGGATGGTAAGAATTTTCCTTTCTTTGCTCAATTGGGTTGAACCTTGAGCTTGTGGCTTTCTTGTATATTTCTTGATGAAATTATCTTATGATCATGATGAGCTTAGTTGTTATGTTGTATTGTATGATGTTTGATATGAATTGGTGATGAAAATTTTTGGCTTGATTCATTTACAAGGGCTCTATACAACTTTTTTAATTTTTACGCCCACAAAGTGTTCGATAAAACGTTTCAATGAAAAATTCATCACCTACATGATTCTCTAGTTTCCAAATGTCTTTTATATTTATAGAGATCATGTTTTGCAAATCAAATGAGTTTTTCATAAGCTTCTACAAGTTATATGATCGACTTTTCCCTCCTATTTGGTCTATAAGCTTTCATGTTCAAATAGCTCGATAAATCGGTAAAATTGCGCACTTTGATATGATAATATGATGTTTTTATCGTGCTAACATTCTTTTTGATGATTCTAAAGGGGAGAAAAGGTTATGCTTATTAGCTCAAAGAAGCTAAAGTAAGCTCGAGAAAGTAGCTATAAGCTATGGCTTCTTAAAGCCATAAGTTGTGGATTATACTTAGTCCAATTGTTGTATGATGGACTTATATACTTGTCTAATGATGTTTTGTTGACAAAGTGGGAGCTTATAAGCTCTTGTACTTAAGATCAATATGTAAAAGCTAAGCTTTTAGCTTGTGGTTGATTGCTTTTACATTACTTTTGTTGTGCATATTGATAAGGGGAGCTTTCGCTATATGTGTTTGAATATCTCTACTCCCATTCTTGTGATTATATTGCGTGGAATGTTGTTTCTCAACGGATAGTTCTTTTTAACCGATAAAATTGTTTTGTTTTCAAAATTGACCTCGTTAAA
The DNA here is from genome assembly GCA_016081115.2 of Rehmannia glutinosa. Taxonomy (NCBI): domain Eukaryota; kingdom Viridiplantae; phylum Streptophyta; class Magnoliopsida; order Lamiales; family Orobanchaceae; genus Rehmannia; species Rehmannia glutinosa. The sequence goes on from JABTTQ020002297.1 coordinate 144,668, forward strand.
ATTATTTTGGTTTGTAATCATCAAAAAGGAGATTGTTTGATAAATGGTTTTATCATGATTTTGATGATTTTGTTTTTATACCAAAACAATGGTCTTAAAGGTTGCCCAAATACTCCTAAATAATTTAAAATAGTTTTAATATTTTTGAGTATTTCTTCAAGTTTTATTTTCGACAAAAATTGGACAACACATTTAATGATTTTGTATCTATGGGTTATTACATCCAAACTACGTTTCTAAATGTTGTCCTAATACTCCCGATTGGTCTAAAATGTTTTTACTATTTTTCGGAGTATTTCTTGAAGTTTATTTTCAACACAAATTGGACAACTACTCTGTTTTGAGGTCAACCGGTCGCCATATAGGGCAACCCGTACCTGAAAGTTGTGCAAAACAGAAAACTTCATGTTTGCAGAAAATGGTGAGGGTGACCGGTCACCCTATAGGGCGAGGTGAAGTCGACAGTCGACCTATAGGGCGACCGGCACACGAAGGTTTGTTCAAAATTGCAAACTTCTCTGTATTGGTTTTTTGAAGAGGGCAACCGGTTGGACCCTAGGGCGACCGGTCGCACCCCCCTCCGACCGGTCCCCCTGTGTAAAAATTGCAGAGTTTTCAATTTCAACTTATCTCTCTTGTGACCGGTCGAACCTTCGTTTGATGACAAACTATCCGTTGAGTTTGCGGACAACTTTTCCTTAATTTGAGGGGTTGATTTCTAACAGCTCTTTTCTTCAATTGTCTTGGTATTTTTTACAGAATTCATATCCCCAAGAGGAGCCTATCATGTACAAGACATCTTCTATAAATAGAGGAAGAATTGAAGCAACATAACATTAGAGAAAACTACAACACAACAAGATACACTCAAGAATACACTTGTTATTACATTGTCTTATTTCTTGTTGTAATTTGCCTAGCTATTCACTTTCACATTCTTGAGGTCTAGGCTTTTCTTGATTACACTTGCACTCTATTTTATTATCAATTATCGAGTTGTAATCTTGAATTTGGGTAATCATTCAACACAAGATATCCTGTGAGCGTTCTTGTGGTAAAAACATACTGGGTGATCTAGGTGTTAGGTGTAAGAAGATTGTGGTAATCTTCTTGTTGAGGTGTTGAAGAATTTGGTATTCTTCAAGGTTGAAGATTGTGGTAATCTTCACAAGGTGTCGTTGGAGATTGTGGTAATCTTCAAGTGAGATTGTGGTAATCTCAAAGGTGGTGTTGAAGAAGAGTGTGGTGCTCTTCAAGGTGTTGTTGTAAGTTGGTGTTGTATTAATTTTTGGTAAATTAATAAAATCTTTTTCTTTTTGAAATCCATCCGGATATCTTTGGGGTGGTAGAGGATTAGGCCCTAGGTGGGTTGAACCTCTATAAATCGACGTGTGTTGTTTACATTCAGCACCTTTATTATTGTCTTTGAGCATTCGGTTCCAAAAAGAGGGTAAAATCGAAAAGATGGAGATAATCTATTCACCCCCCTCTAGATTATCGTAGCCGCTTGGACTTACACTGGGGTGGTAGAGCACGTAGTCCCTAGGTGGGGTGAAGCTCTTTAAATCAACGTTTGTTGTTTAATTTCCGCATTTACATTCTTGTCTTTGCTTGATCATTTGAAAAAGAGGGTGATTTTCGAAAAATCGGCATAATCTATTCACCCTCCTCTCTAGATTATCGTAGCCTCTTGGACTAACACCAGGTTCCTTGGCACTCAGTTGTTCCTTGAACCTGCAATCATGGAAATCAAACTTTAGGTCACATACATGTGTTGGTCCTGAGGGGGTAGTACTATAAGGTGTTCCAACCAACTTATAGTGAATTGTCTGACTCTAAGGGGTTTCCACCTTTTAGTTCATTGGGTGCTCTTGGTACATACAACTTTCTTTTTCTGTATGTTTGTGTATGCATTTGTGTATTTGTTTTCTTGTGAAAGTATGAAAACTGTTGTGCATTGTGTGCATTATATCTGAGTGCATAAGTGTGTTGGTTTCTCTGTCTTGGGAATGACCTATAATGGTTTTGAGACCTTTGCCACTAGGGCTTGTGTATTAGGACATTTTCTAAACACATGAACTGTTTTTCCTCATTTCTAATAGTAAACATAGAGTCTATTTTTTACACAATTAACGAATTACGTTAAGTGTATTAGACTAATTACTGAATGTCAATTTTTCCCTAACTAATTGAATATAGGGTTTTCCCCTAACTAATTGGATATAGGGTTTTCCCCTAATTAATTGAATATAGGGTTTTCCCTTAATTAATTGAATATAGGGTTTTCCCCTAATTAGTTGAACGTAGAGTTTCCCTGAGCAGTTAATTGTAGTATTTATTCTTAAAATTTTCAAGTTAATTTGATTGAATTATTATGCTATGCGTTTATGTTATTCTTGCATTCAATGAGTTTCCCCTAATTATTATCACTTTCATGCATCATGTTAAATGTATGTTCATAGCATTTCACGAGCGTACAAAGAATAGTAGAGTCAAGTTTAAATATGTAGAATTAATATTGTTTTAAAAAAAAAATGGGTGCACATTGTTCTACGATGCTGGAGTGAGTGGGAAATGGGCGTGGGGCACTGGTGTTCCGACAATGTACTGCTTGTGGCTAATGTTAATGTTAAAGGAAAAGGTCCTTCAGGCGAGATGAAAGGAAATGGCCTTTGGCCAAAATGTTAATTGGGTTTCAAATAACAAGGTCCACTACGACCCTGATTAGAACAATGTGTTACCAAGTGAGCTCGCGTCCTAAGAACGTGTTACGAAAAGAAAGAAAGATAGAGTTTTAAGTATGTACACGAAAAGATTTTAAGCAAAGAAAATGTACAGTTTAACTAAATTCAGTCATTGCATTAAGCACGCATTCATGCATGAGATTACTTGTTGAGCTCATTTAAGCTCATTTCACGAATGTTTTTTTTTTCAGATGAGAATAATTAGGAGGAAGGAGATGGCGGGGCAGAGTGACTTGGGAAACCATGCCCTTCAGTTTAGCTTATATTTTTTAGAGTTATTTATTAGTATATTTAATGTTGAACGTCTTTTTATTTTTCAGTATGATTGTTTTGGACTAATAGTTTTTAGTATTTATTTCCGTTGTAAGGTTTTCGAACTAAGTAGGATTTTTTATTATCCCATATTTTTAAGGATTTCTTTAGAGTATTTTTTTTATTGATTATTTTTCGCATTAAAATTTAAGTAAGCTAGAAAAGGGCGCTACATATTTCCTTCACTGCAGGTGTTGGATTGATTTCCTTCGAGTTTTAGGCTTGAGGATTAAATGTATGCTCGAGAGTACTTTGCTCAGATTGCTTGATTTTTCGTGTGTCTCAAATTGCATAAGTGTTCTATCTCTTGATTCCTCTGCCTTTTTATAGTGCATGTTTGAAAAATATATCCATTGAGGAGATAGATGCATTTTTCAAACTACACTTTGAGGTCGTTGGCTTGTCTTGTCTTGCAGCATTTGATGTAGACTGATCCTGGTACTAATGCTCTGCAGCCTTGCCTGAATCTCTACAGGTTTGCAGGAGCATCCATTGGTTCCTTGCCTTTTGCACTCTTTCAGCAAAACAGTTTTATTGTCTGCAATCTGACATGTTTCTACTTTAAACAAACATTTGACTTTGCTTAACAACGGATCTCTTCAGCTTTATTGAGTCTTTTTTGCTACTTAACCCCTTAGACAGTCATCTCCACTTATCTGGAAATGACTAAATTTGTCCGATGGCCCGAGATGTTTTTTGGTACTTGACTGATACTTCATTGCACTACTCAACTGACACACAACAGAGTCTTCACTTTGATCTTCAGTCAACTTCTGCAATTTTCAACTTGCCTGCTTCGACTCAGCTAATGGAACCCTATGTATTACACAGTTGATTTTACAGCAGAATTGGGGTGCCAACTTTCTAAACTAAGTTTTACATGGTATCATCAAAATCTATTACATTCATGGTCTCAACAACTTCTTTGGCATCAGTAAATTCTTCCTTTTGAGTATCCTTGGCCTAAGCCGCCTTAGCAGCATCACGGGCTGGTGATGGCATCATTGGGGATGGGTCATCAACCAATGTAAATTTAGATAAGGCATCTTCTTCGCGTGCCTTTTTCATCTCTGATGCTAGTTCCTCTACAACGGGGTCCTCTACTGCTTTTTGTTTTGGTGTGGACTCATCTTCGTTGTCAGTGTCCAGGAACTCGACTGACATATTGTCATCAGAGTCATGTAAACCGTTGATTTCCTCCATTTCTAGGGACTCTGAGGCAGGAACAGGCAACTTCTTTTTTCCCAGAACAACAACCCTGGAAGTCTCAACCTCTTGGGGGCCTTCAACCACCTTCTCAGCAGTCTCAACCGATATAAGGCCTTCATCTATCCCTTCTTTAGACTTAGTTGCATTATGGTCTTCAGCAACATTCCCTTCTGTAGACAGAGTTGTATTGGGGTCTTAGATGTTGGCATCCGTTGAGGTCTCAACCTCTTGGATTGCACTTTCATGACCATCAGTCTCAACTGACTTGGTCTGTTGTCCATCCTTTGCCTCAGCTGCATCAGCAACATCCTCGGCATGTAGTGCAATTGGAATTTCAGCCGCGACAGTCTTAACCATCTCAGCTTAGTCAATCCCTCTCTGTTGTTCTTTTTCAGTCTCACCTTCGCCTCCTATCTTCAATTCAGTTAAGTCTACCACATCCTCCTCCAACCCAGCTATGGTGTGTCCAGTTTCCCCCTCAGTTGGCGGCACTAGCTAAATCACAATCAGCGGGGTCAACTGACACATGAGACTCGACTGTTCCCTTTGAGTTATCAGCTGATTGGGAAGTTGTCTCAACAACTTTCGCGAGGGTAGGCTCATCTAGGTTGCACACTATATCTTCTTCCCTAGCTTCATTGCCAGTTTCCCTGGGTAGTCCTTCGGAGTGTGTTGGTGAGGTAGAGGCATCAATGTTCCTCACCATCTCAAGAATATCAGAGAAAGGAGAGATTTGAATAGATGATGACTCTCCAAGGGCCCTAAGCAATGATTGCTCATGCATCTCCTTGGACTCTTTCAAGGCTTGATGCAGCTCATCTTTCTCAGCTGAATCACCAGCATCCAAAATTTCGATGTCACTGTCGCTACTGCGGTCACAGGTTGTAAGGCACTATCGGGAGCTTCCGTGAAAAGGGCAAGAGTGAGGTTTTAGGGATTCTCAACTGCTTTTGCCTTCTCAATCGCCTTAGCCTTCTCATCATCCTCCTTCTCATAAAGGATGGTTGTGCAAACATCTGCATCTGGTGCAGTGCGAATACCAATGTTTCCCAAAAAGCTTAGGAGGAGTTCCTCCTCCTCAATGAAATCGGGCCTTTGAAATTGAAACCAGGCTGGACTCAGCTTCCAACTCTCCATACACATAACCTATCATCAATATCGGGGTATGCAGGAGATAAAATAAGAATATCATCATCGCCCTCCTGCATAGGCTTTTCAGCAGTCTTCTTTTCTTTAGCAACAACCGCATCGGTCTGAGGGGATGTCACAGCTAACTCTTCATGCCTCGTGTCAGCTATGTCTCGTTGTGATGTTTCAACTATGGGTCGGACAGCTGAATCTTGTTCAGATGTATGTGGCTGAGTAGTTGCTTGATTTTCTTGCTCAGTGCCTTCCACACCATCATTGTCCTTTGATTTCTGCTGCTCATCGATAGCAGCCTTCTCAATCTCAGTTGTACCGGACTCAGCATGCTCAGCACTAAGTCAGACTTTTTCACCAGTCTCCTCCTGGTCTTTGTTTCCAGAGAAACATCAGCTTCAATATTTTCTGGTTCCACAGCCGTGAAGGCTATCTTCCCTTGCTTCTATTTCTTTGCACCAGCTGGCTTGCGAGGCGTAGCTATTCTCTTCTTCCTCACAAGAGAGGATGGAACAGGTGCTTTCTTTGGACAGGGCGCTTTGGCAGAAACAGATGTGTCCTCAGGGACATGCTCAGCTGATTCTCTCTCTGAGGTTGCGGACATCTTTGCATGTGCCTGGCTCTGGGCCCAGAAAGATTTTCCTTAAACACCTCTTTTCAATCAGATGACCTAGAATTAGGCCATATCCCAGTGAGCTGGCAAACTTCCCATCTTCACCAACATTTATGTTCATCACATTCTGGCACAACTTGCCAAAAACGAACTCCACCCAGTTAACCTCCTTCTCCTCCATTATGGCCGCAATTACAATCAGCTTAGTCTGACAGAGCTGATTGAATGAGCCAAACTTCATGTCAATACACTTAGTTACCACATCCATAAGCTTGTGGTGATCTTCCTTAATCAACTTCTTCATAGCTGAGTATTTTGGTTTTCCAGCAGCCTCCGGCTTGGCTATCTCTTTCCAAGCAGCAACTAAATCAACATCCTTACTAGTTAACTCCTTCAAACCACTGGTAGGGAGAAAACACTGTTCAACTAGGTCAGCAGAAGTTAACATAAATTCCTTGATGTTGACAGAAGAGAGAATTTCATCATCGTGAACTTCAGCATTCATATAGTACATAGCAACCTCTTCAAGGTAGGTATGAGAAACTTCCATAGAAAGAAACTTCTTGAGACCAGCCTTCTCAAGTTTCTTCGCAATATTCTGGGCCAAATACTTGTCAACGCCCTGCTTGACAAGGCCTTTGAAATCCACAGTGGCTCCAGTGTGGATCTTCTCAGCAAGTTTCACGTTGTTGAATGTTGGTGACATTTTCAGTCTTGAACTTGAGAGATGAAATCTAGGGTTTGAACTTCTTTGTAGAGAGAAAATTTTGATTCCTTTGATAGCAAGAGTGTAAGTGTGAGGAGAGAGAAAATGAAATTTCTCTATATAAGGGACTTGAAAGGACGGTTTTAGAATTCAAAAGATTAAAACTGATCAACGGTTGAGATCATGTTTAAAAACCGCATTAATTTTCCCGCATTAAATGCAACAACATTTATATCCAATTATGGATAAACTATGACAGGGTTTTACTGACATCATTAATTAACTCTGACATCAACCCTAAAAACATTCCCGCTCGAAGAATACAACCTCATTTTGTCACTTAGCTCATAAATGTTTCAGCTTTCTTCATTGATGACTCGACTCTGCTATTCTCTTCTTTGATTTGACTGAATAATCACTTGGATGTGCAGCTAACTCAATACAGCTGACTATCCATATAAGCTGTTTCACTTGATTGATAAGTGAAACTCTTCTGAAATGCAATTCTCCCATCTTTAACCCTGATAAATGAGTCTTTTGAGCTTCCTAAGACAGCTCAATCAATCCAAGCTCATTCTTAAGCTCTTCGAACCTTGATTCACATAATGACTTTATGAATATATCAGCTAACTGCTTATCAGTTGATACGTATTCCAATGTGATATCTTTCTTTTCAACATGATCTCTTATAAAATGATATCGACATCAATGTGCTTGGTTCATGAATGCAATACTGGATTCTGAGTAATTGTAATGGAACTTCTGTTATCACACATAATTAGAATTTCTCTTTCTTCAATATCATTATCTCTCAGATGTTGCCTCATTCATAGAACTTGGGCACAACAGCGGCCTGCAACAATGTACTATGTTTCAGCTGTGGATGTAGCTATTGAATTTTGTTTCTTGCTGAACCAAGAAACCAAAATATTTCCAAGCATTTGACAGGTACCAGATGTGCTTTTTGGAGTATTTCTTGAAGTTTATTTTTGACAAACACAAGCAAAACTCTTGTTCTTCACTTACATATTCTTGTTGTATTTAGCCTAAGTCTTTTACTTGCACATCTTGAGTACTAGGCTTGATTCTTGATTACACTTGCACTTCAAAGTTGTATACTTCATATTGAGTTGTAATCTTGAATTTGTTTCTATCATCCAAAGCAAGATATCCTTGTTAGTGTTCTTGTGGTAAGAGCACACTTGGGTGATTTTAGGTGTTGAAGAGTGTGGTACTCTTCACAGGTGTAAGAAGATTATGGTAATATTCTTGGTGGTGTTGTAAGAAGGGTGTGGTGCTCTTCAAGGTGAAGGTGTAATAGATTTGGTGTCTATTAATAAAATTTCTTTTTCTTTTTTGAAATCCACTTCGGATATACCGGGGTGATAGAGGATTAGGCCCTAGGGGGGTTGAACCTCTTTAAATCAACGTGTGTTGTTTATTTTCCCGCACTTCCATTCTTGTTATTATTTCTACATTCAAAAAAAGGGGCCAAATCGGCATAATCTATTCACCCCCTCTAGATTATCGTTTCCACTTGGACTAACAAGTGGTATCAGAGCCAAACTCTTTGGCAAGCTTGTTTCTTCATTGAGAGTAAAGAGGAAAGATCCATGGCTACGAGTGAAAGCTACCTCACCACCGGCGCCTCCACTAACAAGCCACCTCTTTTCGACGCCAACAATTATGCTTTTGGAAAGACCGAATGGAGTGCTTCTTACAAGGGTGCGGGTTCGATATATGGAATGCGGTCATTGAAGGGATAGCTCAACCAACCAAGAAATTGTAGGATGGCACCTCGGTTTTCAAGACCTTCAAAGAATTTGATGATAATAACAAGAAGTCATTTTCTCTAAATGTTAAGGCATTAAATAGTTTGCATTGCTCTCTTACCGCCACCGAGTATAATCGTATTAGAGGCATAAGGTTCGCACATGAAGTTTGGGAAAAATTGGAAGTTATCTATGAGGGTACAAAGAAAGTTAAACAAGCAAGAAAAACTATGCTTGTTAAAGAATTTGAAAATTTCATTATGCTTGACGGAGAAAATATTTCCAAGATGGTAGAAAGGCTTGACAACATAGTCAATCCTCTTGTGGCACTTGGGAAATTCATAACCGAAGAAGACAAGGTCACCAAGGTCCTAAATGATCTCCCGGTTCATGGTCGGAAAAAGTGACGGCAATCACGGAAGCTCAAAATCTCGAAACACTCAAATTCGATAAGCTTATTGGGAACCTCCTCATCTACGAAGTATATCTTAAAGAGAGGAAAAATTCCAAACCATTGACCTCTCAATCGGGTATGCATATTATTCCTAAAGGCTTAGCATCTGCTTCTAATATTTCATATTATGCTAGTGATGAAGATGATGAGGAGACGACCGCTCTTGTTAGAAAATTTGTCAAATTTGTGAATAAAAATAAGGCAAGAAAATTAAGAGACAACTCGTATTTCAAATACGGGAAACTCGGGCACTACATAGCCGATTGCCCAAAATTAGTGGAGAAGGAGCAAAAGAAGAAAAAGCCTTTTTCCCAAGAAGGAATCTCTAAATGCCGAAGCAAAAACTTGGGATGAGCTACTTGCCACATCCGACGAGGAAGAAGAAGCCGAACATGGTCTCATGGCCATAGACGATGAAAACAACGAGGTACGCTCTAATTCTTCATCTTCCTCTTTAGTTGATGAATTACAAGGTGATTATGATGAACTCCAAAATGAATTTAGAGATATGATATGTAAATACAAACTTTTGAAAAAGGAGTTTAAAGAGATCAAATTTAAAAAAGAAAAAATATTTACGTCTTATGAATCACTTTATCGTGCCATGCTATTACTATTACTAAAATGCATGCTCTTGATTCCGAAAAAAAAATGCTCACAAAAGAAATCTAAAATTTGAAAAAGAATGTGCATCATTTTAATTTAAGCATGGATAAGGTTAAAAAAAATCTTGATACACAAAGAAGTGAGCATTCCAAATTCGGACTTGGTTATAAACCTTTTCAAAATATTTCTAAGAAAAATGACCAGCAAGGTCCGACTTTTATACGTGCTAGTAGTCCTAATAATCTTATTTATTTTTATAGTGGTAAAAATGGACACTATGCAAATGATTATAAATTGAAAAACAACTTTAGCTATTTTTGGAGACCCAAATGTCTCAAAACTAACCCCCATGGACCCCAAAATTATAGGGTACCTAAAAATGATTCATTTGTAGGTGCTAGGGGCTATAACCATTACGGAAGATTCAAAATGGCTCGTGGACAGTGGGTGTTCACGCCACATAATCGGAAGGAGAGAATTTTTTACCAACATCAAGCTCCAAGAAGAAGGCATGGTTATGTTCGGGAATGGCAAGGGAAGAATTCTTGGAAATGGAGAAATTGATAATTCTTCTTTCTCTCTTAGTAATGTTCTTTTAGTTGAAGGGCTTAAGTTTAATTTGATAAGTGTTAGCCAACTTTGTGATTCAAATTATAATGTTATTAATAAAGAAAAATGCCTTATTCTTAAAAATGATAAAATTATTTGTGAAGCAAATAGAAAAGGCAACTTTTACAAAATTTGCACAAGTGATTTGGTTAGTCAAAATATTTCTTGTCTTGTCGCCAATAATGATTTAACTAGTTTATGGCATAGGCGACTTGGACATATTGGATACAAATATTTGAAAAATATTTACAAAAACCAACATGTAAAAGGACTACCCAAATTGAGTTTTGAAAATCTTGGCTTATGTGACACTTGTCAAAAGAACAAATTAGTTAAAATAGTTTTAAGCCCAAAAATAAAATTTCCACAACCAAGCCTCTATAATTACTTCATCTTGATTTGTACGGGGATATTGGTACGGCTAGTTTAAGTGGAAAACATTACACTTTTGTTATAGTCGATGATTATTCTAGATATACTTGGGCTATTTTTCTTGCTAATAAAAGTGATGCCGTTAATGAGTTTGCTAAGTTGTGTAGACTTATTGAAAATGAAAAGGAAGATACCATTAAGTCTATTCGGAGTGATCGAGGCGGTGAATTTGATGGTGAATTTAGAGTCTTGTGTGAAACCAAGGGATATGCTCACAATTTTTCGACTCCAAGAACACCACAACAAAATGGAGTAGCCGAAAGGAAGAATCGAACTCTTCCAAAATATTTTTGGGCCGAAGCTGTAAGTACCGCATGCTATGTTATTAATCGTGTTTACCTTCGTCCTAAGTTAAATAAAACACCTTATGAGCTTTGGAAAGGAAGAACTCCAAATATTAGTTACTTCAAAGTTATAAATAGTACGAGTACCTACATATAACACAACGGAAGCAAAATAAAAATGAACCCACAAACACGCCCGATAGGTCGTCATCGATATCCATGATCCTCAAAACTTGACAAAGCTCCAGCATTGCACAGTAAGCCAACAGACTCAGGTATTCTCATGCTCACTTGCAATGCATGAACTGTTAGAAAAATGTTTTTATCGTAATTTTGATGATTTTATTTAATTGAGTTTTTCACCAAAACAATGTCCCTAAATGTTGTCCAAACACTTCTAATTGATTTAAAATATTTTCACTTATTTTTTGGAGTATTTCTTGAAGTTTATTTTTTGACAAAAATTGGACAACACTTCTGTTTCGTGGTCAACTGATCGCCCTAGAGGGAAACCCGTGCCTAAAAGTTTGATTTCTAAAAGAGAAAAAAGACGGATTTAAAAACACTTGAGGTCGATCGGTCGACCAAGACATCGACCGGTATCTGAAGATGAGAAATCAAAATAGAACACTCTGAAACTCAAAAATTGAGGTGTCCAACCGATCCAAGCAAGGGCCGACCGGTCGGACCCTATGTCGACCACTCGAGGCCCTGTTGGACCGGTCCACCTGAGCATTTTTTCATGTGTATTTCGAATTTCCTCATTTGTGTTCAACCGGTCGACCTAATGTTTTATCAGCAAACTATCCGTTGAGCAGCAGACAACTTTTCATGATTTTAAGGGATTGATTTCTAACAGCTATAATCTTCATTTGATTTGCATTTTTTTGTAGATTTCAATCTCCAAGGAGGAGCCTATGTCTGAAAATCAAATCCAAGACCTCTCTTATAAATAGATGAAGGATTGAAGCAGCAACAAGATACAACAACACAAGCAATACAAACACAAGCAAAACTCTTGTTCTTCACTTTCATATTCTTGTTGTATTTAGCCTAAGTCTTTTACTTGCACATCTTGAGTACTAGGCTTGATTCTTTTAAAGTTGTATACTTCATATTGAGTTGTAATCTTGAATTCACTTCTATCATCCAAAGCACACTTGGGTGATTTTAGGTGTTGAAGAGTGTGGTATTCTTCATAGGTGTAAGAAGATTGTGGTAATCTTCTCGGTGGTGTTATAAGAAGAGTGTGGTGCTCTTCAAGGTGAAGGTGTAATAGATTTGGTGTCTATTAATAAAATTTCTTTTTGTTTTTCGAAATCCACTTCGGATATACCGTGGTGTTAGAGGATTAGGCCCTAGGTGGGTTGAACTTCTTTAAATCAACGTGTGTTGTTTATTTTCCCGCCCTTCCATTCTTGTTATTGTTTCTACATTCGAAAAAGAGAGCCAAATCGGAAAAATTGGCATAATCTATTCACCTCCCTCTAGATTATCGTATCCACTTGGACTAACATGAACTACATGGGCTAAAGCTCAGCAAGTAAAAATCATGCATGCCCCAAAGAATAGTGATGATTTACCAACATGTAATGCTAACATGTAAAATCCATGAATTAAAATACTTTATTGAAACCATTTTCTTTCATTTGGGCCCTTGAGCCAACTACTATGCACCGTAAAAGAGCTCTGCACACAACAATAATCAAATGGCCAATAACATCGTTATGATGTTATGTGTTGTCCATCCTCCCATGGCCCAGCCAAGGGTCCCCTACTTGCGCCCCATGTGTCCGCCAAGAAGTATGCCACTCCGTAGGGTCATAACATAGGTACCCACAAGTGGTCCATCCTCTGTGACTCACCAAGGGTCACTCTCCCATCTAACCCTGTGTTCACCAGGAAGTACCCCACTTGCTATACCTACACATATATCATAAAGCACGCCCAACATGCCTCGGTGCACTAGCAGTGGTCAACAAATATCTATTTTCTTCCAGAAAATATTTTTTTGCATGCAAATAACCTCTTGTAAAATGCATACACATGCAAATGTTGTGAATGACATGTTCAATGGCTCACCAAACACCATATTATGTCATCATGCCAGCCAACATGCATCACATAATATCCACATATAATACATATAGTTCAAATAATATATTTTCATGCATCGAAGTTGCAGATGGATTTTTACTTACCTTAGACAACTCGTGCTTTACTTACTGGGTTGTTAACGATTAGTTCCCGACCTTATGACTATAAAAGTAGTAGGTTTACTAAGTTAATAAATCCGCCTCTCCCAAATCTAATTATATCTGTGTCAGTTATAAAAGAAACATGCCACTAATCCCTCATGTACAATTAATAATAAATAATAGTTTCTCATGTAATTATTCTTATCCTTTCATTGCTTGATCTTATCTGATGGTTTCCTTTATATTAGTCTAGATTTACTGAACAAAAGTTAAATCCCTTCACAACTTCTATCAACTATTTTCACGCCACCTAAACTAGACACATAATTAACTACTTTTATTTTGAATATTATATCTCTAATCATCTAAAATCAGCTTCCCCATTAGAATTCCTAAAGACCAAGTTAAATAGCACCTTGTTAGTCCAAGTGGCTACGGAAAATCGAGGGGGGTGAATAGATTTTCCCGATTTTCCAATTTGTGCCATTTTTTTCGAATATGAAGATGGTGGAGAAATGGAAATGCATAAAATAAATAAGCACTCAATGATTTATTGTTGTTCAACCCACCTAGGGCCTAATCCACTACCACCTAGTATATCCGAAGATTTCGAAAAGAAAAAAGTTTATTAATAAATATCAAACTATTATAACCTTTACCTTGAAGAGTACCACACTCTTCTTATAACACCACCTATGAAGATTACCACAATCTTCTTACAACAAAGAAGAGCACCAAACTCTTCAACACCTAGAAACAACCAAGTGTGTTCTTATCACAAGAACACTTAACAAGTATGTCTTGGTTTGGATGAGTTGAACCAATCAAGATTACAACTCAAATGAAGCATACAACTTTAAAGTGCAAGTGTAATCAAGAAGGAAGCCTAATACTCAAGATGTGCAAGTGTAAAACTTATGTTAAATACAACAAGAATGTTGACAAGGAAGAATAAGAGAGTTCTTGATTTTTCTTGTTGCTTTGTATACTTGTGTTGTGTATTTGATCCTTCAAGCCTTTAAGTATTTCTAGGAGAGTTCTTAGATTTAATCACCAACATAGGCTCCTCCTAGATGAGTGAAATCTGCAAAAGAAATGCCAAACAATTGCAAGAAATAGCTGTTAGAAGCAAAACCATAAATTCATGAAAAGTTGTCTGCGCAACGGATAGTTTCTGTTGATAAAATAATAGGGCGACCAGTCGCTCTCTAACAAATTCGAAATGAAAAAAGACGTTGGAAATATTTTAATACGGGTTGCCCTGGGGGTTGGACCGGTCCACTACATAGGGTGACTAGTCGCCTAGAGGATTGGACCGGTCCCCCTATGGTTGGACCAAGACCCTTGAAACAGGGACCAAAATCTGAAAAACAATACTTCCAGACACCAGTCGACCCCACCGGTCGCCTTCCCCCTTTTTCTTCTCTATTTCAGTTCTATTTCAAAATACAAATTTCAGGTACGGGTTGCCCTATAGGGCAACCTGGTCGACCTCAATACAGTAAAAATTGTCCGAATTTTATCAAAAATAAAGTTCAAGAAGTACTTCAAAAATTTAGTAAAAATCATTGAAAATATTTTAAAGTATTTGGACAACATTTGGGGACATTGTTTTGGTATAAAACTCATTTATAAGAAATCATCAAAATTACGATAAAAACATTCATCTAACAAACTCTCCCTTTTTGATGATTACAAAAACCAAAACAATTTTAAGAGAGCGAATTTTAAAACGAAATATGTTTTTCTATGAAAATCAACTATCCATTTTAAGCAACACTTTTCATGATGAAAATCATAAGGATAGGAGCAAATATTTTTCAAACCAATTAATATAAGCTCCCCCTATCAACATAATAATAAGCATAGAGGCAATCAACTTGGAAGTTAAAAGCTTAGCTTTTGCAAACATGAGTTAAAAGCTCAAGAACTTAAAAGCTCCCCTTGTCAAAAATAAGTTATTAGCCATAAGAAATATTCCATTATACTATCAACAATCCAAAATCCATCTACAGATTATAGCTTTTCTGTGACAGCTTATAGTTTTTTTGCAAGTTTTTTCTAGCTCACTTGATCTTACCATACGCTTATGAGCTCATTTCATTTTTCTCCCCATTTGGAATCATCAAAAGACTATTAGCACGATAATAAATAGACATCAAAGTGTGCATTAAACCATATTAATATCATGCTAAAATGAAAAGCTTTGAATTCCAAAATATAAGGGAAAACAATAGGATAAAGTATATAGAAGCTCATTTGATGGATAAGAAATGATCACCAAAAAGATATAAAACAATGATACACAAGAGAGTCATGCAAAAGATGAAATTTTCATTGAGGGATTTTATCAAACACTTGGCATGCATAGGATAAAATCAAAGTTGTATATGACATTGGTATATTCAATCATGTCCAAAAATTCAACACCAATCCTAATTCTACAAACATAT
This sequence comes from Rehmannia glutinosa, assembly GCA_016081115.2. Lineage (NCBI taxonomy): Eukaryota > Viridiplantae > Streptophyta > Magnoliopsida > Lamiales > Orobanchaceae > Rehmannia > Rehmannia glutinosa. The sequence continues at coordinate 160,200 of JABTTQ020002297.1, forward strand.
ATCATCAAAATATATAATCCCCATCACATAAATACAAGAATTACAATAATTCATCAAGTTCCAACAAAGTTCTCAAGGGTTCAACCCGATTGAGATTAAAGAGGGAATTAAACTTACCAATGATTGTGGAAGATGGATAATATGGGATAGATATACATAGTAGAAGCTCAAAATAGTAGAATTTACAAGAGAAAATCATTTTGAGTGATTAGTGTGTGAATTGGGCGAAGGGATGTGAAAATATGAAAAATAGACAGACACGGATAGAACCAATATAAGTCCTGAAATAGCCCAGGGCGACCGATCGACCAAGGGGTGTGATTGGTCCCTGAACAGGTCAACCCCAGGTCGACTGGTACATGTTCTGGGGTTCTGTTTCTGTCCAAAATTTTAATTATACAATGTGATTTTTCACCCTTAAGTTTTGAAAATGCACAAAATGCAAACACAGAACCTTATTCGATATGCATTATGTCTAAGCAAGCTCGAATTGAAGTAAAAGACTCGGCGGCCAACAGTTTTGTAAAAATATCCATGAGTTGCTCTTGAGATGGAACAAAGCACATCTTAATTTTTTGTTTATAAATACAATCCCTTAGAAAATGGTGTCGAATCTCAATATGTTTGGTTTGGTTGTGATGAACCGAATTTTGAGCAATATTTATAGCGGAAGTATTGCCACAAAAAATAGGAATATTTTCGAAGAGCATTTATAATCCGCCAGAGTTTGTTTCATCCAAAGAAGTTGAGTACAATAAAAGGCCGCGAAAATATATTTGGCTTCGGCCGTTAATAAAGATACACAATTTTGTTTCTTTGAAAACCAAGATACTAGCCAATCGCCTAAAAATTGACATGATTCGGAAATACTTTTAGGATCATCAGTGTTTCCCGCATAATCAGAATCACTATATCCTTTTAAAGAAAAATATTATTCTTTGGATAAAATAAACCATAAGAAATAGTGCCTTTCAAATATCGGAAAATTCTTTTAACGATACTTAAATGAAATTCTTTGGGATTGCTTTGGAATCGAGCATATAGGCATACGGCCTGAAGAATATCGGGATTGCTTGTGGTTAAATAAAGTAAACTACCAATCATACATCGATATTTAGATTCATCAACCGACTTGCCTTTCTCATCTTTGTCAAGCTTGATATTTGTTGTCATAGGAGCAGCAACGGTTCTTCCTTCTTCAATTCTGAACTTCTTTAGAAGCTCTTTGGTGTATTTGGATTGAGATATATATAAATACTTTCTTAGCATTGCTTTATTTGAAGCCCAAGGAAGAAATTAAGTTATCCCATCATACACATCTCAAATTCACCTTGCATAAGTTTAGAAAATTTCTTTCATAGAGATTCATTAGTAGTACCAAAAATTATATCATCAACATAAATTTACACTAATAACCAATCTTGCCCTTTTTCAAAAACAAAAACAGTAGTATCAACTTTACCTCTTGAAAAACCATTTTGCAAAAGAAAAAGAACTAAATATATCATACCATGCTCGGGGTGCTTGTTTTAAACCATATAAGGCATTTTTAAGTTTATAAACATTATTTGGCCTCGAAAAATTTTCAAACCCCGTAGGTTGTTTTACATAGACTTCTTCTTGGATAAAACCATTTAGAAAAGCGGGTTTAACATCCATTTGGTAAAGTTTGAAATTTTTAAGGCAAGAGTAGGCAAGTAAAATACGAATAGCTTCTAAACGTGCTACGGGAGCAAAAGTTTTATCATAATCAATACCTTCTTGTTGACAATACCCTTGAGCTACTAACCTTGCTTTATTTCGAACTATGTTGCCTTGATCATCAAGTTTATTTTGGAATACCCATTTTGTGCCAATAATTGTTTGTGATGGAGGACAATGTACTAATTCCCAAACATTATTCCTTTCAAATTGATTCAACTCCTCTTGCATCTCAAGAAACCAATCTTCATCTTCAATGGTTTCCTTAGCATTTTTAGGATCTTTTTGGGATATAAGAGCTTTTTCGAAAATTTCCTTCTAGTCATTACTTTATCTAGAAGATCCCCAATTAGAAGATCTTTTGGATGATCTCCTTTGAATTTCAATGCCATGGTAAGATCCGAATTATCCCCCTCATCCTCTTGTTGGACATTAGAAGTTGAAGGTTGATCATTTGATGTGGAAGGTTGATCATTTTGAACAATTGGTTCAACCTCATCTTCTTCATCACTATCATCATTTAGGATTCTTTCAATTCCGGAGGTTTCATTGAATTTGACATGAATAGACTCTTCAACCACCATGCTAGTTTTGTTATAAACCCAATATGCGTTATTCTTGGTCAAGTACCCCATAAATATTTCTTCATCAGCCTTACGATCAAGTTTGTCCAATTGATACTTGGTGTTCAAAATAAAACACTTGCAACCAATAATTTTGAAATAACTAATATTTGGTGTTCTACCTTTCCAAAGCTCATAAGGAGTTTTATTTAGCTTGGGATGAAGATATACCAGGTTTATGACGTAACAAGCGGTGTTGACGGCTTCGGCCCAAAAATATTTTGGAAGTAAAAATTCATTGAGCATAGACCGACACATTTCTTGAAGGGTCCGATTTATTCTTTTGTCTACACCATTTTGTTGTGGAGTTCTTGGAGCCAAAAAGTTATGAGCATATCCCTTGGTTTCACATAGGATTCTAAAATCACCATCAAATTCTCCTCCTCGATCACTTCTTATAGACTTAATAGTATCTTCTTTTTTATTCTCAGTAAGTCTACAAAACTTAGCAAACTCATTAGCGGCATCACTTTTATTAGCAAGAAAAATAGACCAAGTATATCTAGAAAAGTCATCGACTATAACAAAGGTGTATTATTTTCTACTTAGACTCTCGGTGCCAATACCCCCATACAAATCAAGATGAAGAAGTTGTAGAGGCTTGGTTGTAGAAATTTCATTTTTGGACTTAAAACTACTTTTAACTAATTTGTTCTTTTGACAAGTATCACATAAGCCAATATTTTCAAAATTTAATTTGGGTAGTCCTTTGACATGTTGGTTTTTGTAAATCTTTTGTAAATTTTTGTATCCAACATGTCCAAGTCACCTATGTCATAAACTAGTTAAATCATTATTGGCGACAAGACAAGAAACATTTTGACTAACCAAATCACTTGTACAAATTTTATAAAGATTGCATTTTTCTACTAGCTTCACAAATAATTTTACCATTTTTAAGAATACGGCATTTTTCTTTATTGAAAAGATCATAATTTGAATCACAAAGTTAGCTCACACTTATCAAATTGTACTTACGTCCTTCTACAAATAAAACATCACGAAGTGAGAAAGAAGAATTATCAATGCCTCCATTGCCAAGAATTTTGCCTTTGCTATTCTCGAACATGACCATCCCTTCTTCTTGATGTTGGTAAAAAGTTTTTTTTTTTGGTCATGTGGCGCGAACATCCATTGTCCACGAGCCATTTAGAATCTTCTGTGATTGTTATTACCCCTAGTACCTACAAATAAATTGTTTTTAGGTACCCTAGAGTTTTGGGGTCCATGGGGGTTAGCATTGAGACCTTTGGGTTTTCAAAAATAACCATTGCTATTTTTAAGTTTACATGTAATAGCAAAGTGTCTATTTTTACCGCAATAATAACAAGTAATAATATTAGGACTACTAGCATGAATAAAGGTTGGAGCTTGGTTCTTTTTCTTAAAATCGGTTTGAAAAGGTTTTTAACCAAGTCCAAGTTTAGATTGCTCACTTCTTTGTGAACCAAGAATTTTTGTGACTTTGTCGGTACTCAAGTTGAAATGTTGCACATCCTTTTTCAAATTTTCAATCTCTTTAATGAACAAATGTTTTTCGGAATCAAGACTTTGAACTTTAGCAAGAGTAATAGAGTGTGCATGATCAAGAGATTCATAAGAGATAAATAACTTGTCTTTTCTAGTTTTAACTCTTTAAACTCCTTTTTCAAATTCTTGTACTTGCAAATAATATCTTTAAAGTCATTTTTTATTCATCATAATCACATTGAAGTTCATTAATTAAAGAGGAAGAGGAAAAGTTAGAGCGTATCTCGTTATTATCATCGTCTATGGCCATAAGACCATATTTAGTTTTCTCTTCGTTGTCAGATATTGCAAGAAGTTCATCCCATGTTCTGACATTCGCATTGAGAGCCTTCTTTTCGGAAAAAGGTTTTTTCTTCTTTTGCTCCTCCTCCGCCAATTTTGGGCAATCGCCTATAAAGTGCCCGAGTTTCCCGGGGCGGTCGTCTCCTCATCCTTATCCTCACTAGCATAATAGAAATTATTTAATGCAAGACCCTTAGGAGTAGATTGCATACCTGATTGTGAGGTGGATGGTTTAGAGTTCTTTCTTTCCTTGAGATAGACTTCATAGATGAGAAGATTTCCAATGAGTTCATCGAACTGAGAGTCTCAAGGTTTTGTGCTTTCGTTATAGCCGTCACTTTTTTGGACCATGAGCTGGGAAGAGCATTCAATACTTTGGTTACCTTATCTTCCTCCGAGATGACCTTTCTGAGCGCCAATAGGGGATCGACGATATTGTCTAGCCGTTCCACCATTTTCGAAATTCCTTCACCCTCGAGCATTATGAAGTTTTTAAATTTTTCAACAAGCATTGTTTTTCTAGTTTGTTTAACTTTCTTAGTACCTTCATAAATGGTTTTTAATTTTTCCCATACTTCATGTGCCGACCTTATTCCTCTAATCCGGTTGTACTCGATGGTGGTGAGTGAGCAATGCAAAATATTCAAAGCCTTACCGTTTAGGGAGAAAGCTTTCTTGTCGTTTTCATCAAATTCTTTGAAACTCTTGAAGACCGTAGTTCCATCCTCCAACTTCTTTGTTGGCTGAGTTATCCCTTCAATAACCGCGTTCCAAATATCAAAATCGCAACCTTGAAGAAAGCATTCCATTCGGTCTTTCCAAAAAGCGCAGTTGTTGGCATCGAATAGTGGTGGCTTGTTTGTTGAGACGCTGGTGGTGAGATAGGCTTTGTTCGTAGCCATGGATCTTTCCTCTTTTCTCGCAATGGAAAATGAGCTTGCCAAAGAGTTTGCCTTTGATACCACTTGTTAGTCCAAGTGGCTACGAAAATCTAGAGGGGGTGAATAGTTTTGCCGATTTTCCAATTTCTGCCCTCTTTTTTGAATATGAAGATGGTGGAGAAATAGAAATGCAGAAAATAAATCAACACTCAATGATTTATAGTGGTTCAACCCACCTAGGGCCTAATCCACTACCAACCGGTATGTCCGAATGGATTTCGAAAAGGAAAAAGTTTATTAATAGATACCAAACTATTACAACCTTTACCTTGAAGAGTACCACACTCTTCTTACAACACCATCTATAAAGATTACCACAATCTTCTTACAACAATGAAGAGCACCAAACTCTTCAACACCTAGAATCAACCAAGTGTGTTTTTCTTGTTGCTTTGTATACTTGTGTTGTGTATTTGATCCTTCAAGCCTTCAAGTATTTATAGGAGAGTTCCTAGTTTTAATCACCAACATAGGCTCCTCCTAGATGAGTGAAATCTGCAAAACAAATGTCAAACAATTGCAAGAAATAGCTGTTAGAAGCAAAGCCATAAATTCATGAAAAGTTGTCTATTGCAACGGATAGTTTCTGCTGATAAAACACTAGGGCGACCGGTCGCCCTCTAACAAATTCAAAATGAAAAAAAGATGTTGGAAATATTTTAATACAGGTTGCCCTGGGGTCTGACCGGTCCACTACATAGGGTGACCGGTCGCCTATGGGGTTTGACCCCTCCCCCTTGAAACAGGGACCAAAATCTGAAAAATAATACTTCCGGACACTGGTCGACCTGGGGGTCGACCGGTCGCCCTCTCCCTTTTTCTTCTCTGTTTCGGTTCTATTTCAAAATACAACTTTCAGGTTCGGGTTGCCCTATAGGGCGACCGATCGACCTCAATACAGAGAAATTGTCAAAAATAAAGTTCAAGAAGTACTTCAAAAATTTAGTAAAAATAATTGAAAATATTTTGAAGAATTTGGACAATATTTTGGGACATTATTTTGGTATAAAACTCATGTATAAAAAATCATCATTATTACGATAAAAACATTTATCTACCACCTTTCATCTTTTTGTGTTAAAATTTGAAAGTGGAATCTTTGATTCAAAGAAACTCACCTTTGCCTCTTATTTCTCCCATCTGCGTCCAAGTCCATGGGTGCCCCTTTGTTAGTCTATTTTCTTTCTTACCGAGTATGTATGTGTCTTTGCGCTTAATTCATACTTAAGTAATGTATACATATATAAAATCTTATCCCTTTGCAATTGAATCGGTGCACAGACTTACATATATTTATGTATATACTTTATTATTATATATATACATAGATTAAAGTACTATATATATATTAAGGTAATTAATAGAAGATTTCTTATATTAATTTTAAAACCAGATTATATAGGTTATATATATATATATATATACTTGGTATATGATTAGTTATATATATAGATATAATTTATACATATACGTATACCCAACTATTGATATTAACATAAGGGCCCCTACTTCTCAATTATTACTTTATGGCCCCTCTTTTATTATTATTATTATTATTATTATTATTATTATTATTAATCTCACATAATATTTCAACTCCCAACTAATATCCGTCATGTCTTCAAGCATTTTATTAATCCTTCTACTTAAGTTATTCACATCTTATACTCTCTGATGTATACGTTGATGCCACCTTTCATTTCTAAGTCTACCACGTATTACTCACTGACTTTCATCCTTCTAATGTTACCACGTGTAACCTAGTAGCATCTAATACTCTGACAACTATATATATATATATATATATTGTTTGGTTCACTACTTAAGTTACTGCAACTAGTGCTATATGAGAGTTTCAAAACTATGAAATTAATCATGCCATCTAAAATGAAATAAATTATGCAAATATCAATATCAATGCAAGTGGCACATTAACAACTTTAGTGCATGAACTATATTGGTCAGGTGAGTAGCAAGCGGCTTGGGTATTACACTATATCTAATCGTGAAAATATTTTCACCAAACTACAAGTGTACAGTGTAGCTAGCAGATAGCAACGAGCAAGGTCGTATTCCTCGGGGATTGAATACGAAACATGCAACTCATCATAAAAAAGTCATCAATAGCAAATTCGGCATAATCAATACTCATCAGGTATTCGACATCGCAACACACAAGAAGTAATGTATCACTCAACTCTCAAAGTAAAGAGGAAGTGTATACGCTCAAATCAATTCAATGAAGTAGAACTACCATATGCTTGCAAATCGTCTAACATCTCTACCAATCAAGTGTGCACAATTTAAGAATCAATATGTAGGCTCTTTGGTTGTAATGTAGGCTCTTTGGTTAGGATAGGAAAAATATGGATTAAATGATTTGACTTGAGCAAATAGAATTTAAGTACACAGACTTTCAACTCACCAATCCAATTTCATTTCTAGAATCATTCTCTCAAATTATTTTCTTTTCAACTCTTATTCCACTCTTTTTCTTCTTTTTCATTCATAGGCCCTTGCCTTCTTTCTTTTGCCTTAAGCTCTCATGTTTTTTTCAATTTTCCAGAATTTTTCTTTTCTTTTCTTTTTTCCTCGATTTTCTTGTTCTTTTTTCATTCAAAATTTTTTGCTTTCTTTTTCGAGTTTCATCATTCTTTCACCTACTCACTGCTCATGCCTTGTTTTTGCCAATATTCTTTCTCAATATTTAACAACATCTCCATCAAAATAAACATCTCTATAAGCTCAAGTTTTAGGGATAAGAAAATATTTTTAAGTTCAAAACTCAAAATGTGGCTATCAATAAACAAAGTTAAGGCTCAAAGTGGCTAACTAAGGAATCATGAGTTTATAAGTAGGCTTTTTAGGCTGAGTAGGCTAAACAAAATGGCCTTAAATCATCTCAAAAATTGAACACACACACACACACATGTGGTTTCAATAAAAATACCATTGCAAGTTCTAGCATTCTAAAAACATGAATGACATGCTCATCAAAAAAATAAGACTGCACAAGATATAAGCAGTTATAGGCACAAAAGCTTACAGGCTTATTTTTCGCATCATGCTCAAATACCCAACTTTCTCAATCAATACCAAATATGCAAAAGACACCTTTTCAACAATTTGGCACACATTCACCAAGTATTTTTTCTCATGAAACCAAATGCTGATAGTAAAATCATACGGAAGTTGTTTTTTGTACTAATTCGAACCACTAATCGTAACTCACACAAAATCAATAAACGTGCTAAAGCGATAAATGTGGTAAAACAAAAATTAAAAAATGATATTTTTTAAAATTTTATGCAAATTTTATATGCTTATACATGCAAGTATGCAACCTAAATGCAATGCAAATATGCAAAAGTACAAAATCACGCATTCTTGACAACCCCCCAAACTTAAATTATGCTTCGTCCCGAACATATGAGGAAATTATCAAAAGAAAGAGGAATACGTGAAAAGTACTTACATAGCTCATTGTGGTGGAGGAACTGGAGGATAGTGGCCTTGCTGGATATGCCACTGGTCCATATGAGACATTATCTCGTACATCTGCTGCTGTTGTTGGGTGATGGTATCAAAATATTGCAAGTACTCGGTGTGATACTCATCCACCGTAGCCAACAACTGATAGGTGTCATCCATTAATGAGCCCATGTGGACCTCCTATCTGTCTTAGCCTGAGGCTCATCTTGCTCAACTTGAGCAGCAGTCGATTGCTCTCCCCTCATCAACCAATTACCGCTATCCCAAATCGAGGTAGCATCTGGATTAGGAAGTTTACTTTTAGTCCTATCTGCATGAAGTAACCAATAATCGCGTCCATCATACCTAATCATCTTCATCGCGGTCAAGACATTCATATCAATCTTTTTTCCACCATCCGCATGAGCATACCCATTAAAACTCACATTACAACAATGGTGTAATTAACCCTCCAATACATATCCCCCCTTTCGTTTGGTTCTTTTCCCGATTGAACTATCTAGCGATGAATGCCCCGGCGTTGGGCACCACCTCAGTTCCCGATGCCATACACCACAAGATAAATAACTCATCCGTACGAATAACCCCTTTGCTATCTTCCCTAGCAAACACCGTTTCCGCCATTGTGCGTTGCACATAAGGAAAAATGGGGTTCCTAATACTAGACGCTTTACAAATTCCTGGTGTATAAATTCTCCGCCACGTTAACTCCTTCCAAAAATCGAGCATATCAAAATCCTCATACTCCTCTATTCCATAAGCCAGAGTTTGATAAATAGTATTTAAATCATCAATTGAAAGTTTTCTCGGCTCATTCACTAGTCTAAATCTAATCCTCATCAAGTTTCTTTTTCCAATTATCAATTCAAAACTACTTAATCGCGTAAATATCACATATGTAGTCCAATTCCCGTTCAACAAAACATACCAATCAATTTGCCGAAACAAAGCGCAAAAATCATTCAAAAAACCCAAATTTGTAAGAGTTGGTTCATCGGGATACCTTGTCGCAATCCAACTTCGGATGTAGAGATTCTTCCACTGAGCCTGGTGCGTCTCGTTTAGGAGGACGACATTGGAGTAGTCCGGTTGGTTCATATCATATACGGGTTCGGGTTCCAGAGTTGACTCCCTCTTTCTCCTTGTATTTCTCCTAACTCCACATTCTCCTCCTCTTGAAGTCATTGATGTGAGTTTGAAGCTTTTGAGAAATGTGAAAATTTGAGATTAAACTCCCCCAAACTTGAAAAATAGCGAGAGAAAGTTGAGAAATTGAAAGAAATTTATGGTGGGTTTCTTGAAAGAGGAAGTATTTGTGCCCTAACTTGAAGATTTGATGTTGAATTTTAAGATTTTTGAAGATAGAATGGGGTATTTGTACGGAAATTTTCGGCACTTAGTGTTTGGAAGGGAAGAAGTGGGATAAATTTGGAGTGTTTGAGTTTAAAAAGGGAAGAAAATTTCGACTAAACCATTCACACGGTCTGTGTAAAATGACACGGTCCCACCGTGTGCGCTACTGTTGTCTCTGTTTTCTGTGTCGACTGAATACACATCCAAACCGTGCTTTGGGTCAAGGTTAACACGGATGGTTGTTCTTTGGGTTCCCCTGGAATTTGCACGGTTGCTGGCGTTTTTCGCATACACGGAGGATTCTTTCGAGGTTGTTTTGTTGAGTAATGTGGCGTGGGTTATGCCTTTGAGGCGGAGCTTTTGGCAACCATGATGGCTATTTTTTTCGCATTTCACAAAGGATGGCATAAACTTTGGTTGGAGTCAGATTCTACATATGTGGTTGACCTCTTCCGCAAACCGGACTCGGTCCCTTGGCGTTTTCTTGGACGTTGGCATTACTCTATGCATCTTTTATCTCAGATGGAGTTTGTGGTTTCTCATATTTTTCAGGAAGGAAACAGAGTGGCAGATTGTCTTAGCAACTTCCAGAGTACTTCCACTTGGTGGGATTCTCCACCGCCGGACATCATGACATTACTTAATGAAGATTCTGATTTTCTTCCGACTTTGTGGGTTTGGTTGTCGACTTCTATGTCTCTTTCTTATTTATGCGAGTCTTCTGGGAGTACTCTTTCCTTCCAAGGGTTTTCCCCACAGGTGTGGTTTTACCTTGGAAGGTTTTAACAAGGCCCCAACTTTCGACTACCTGATCGGCTTGTGATCAGGACTTCACATTTTCTTTTCTTTATATATTTTTCCATTTATTCAAAAAAAAAAGAAAATCAATAAGCAAGCCCCCTTTATGTTTTTAAAATTGCCCATATTTATTTGTTTTGTTATTGGTAGCTTAAAACAAATTTATGATAGACTAAGGCTCCATTTGGATTGATGAATTTGGAGCTAAGGATTTCAAATCCATAACAATAAACTCATTGAGGTTGTTTGGATGGAGTAATTCTATGATGGATTTCAAATCTTTGCAAATTATTTTTAAAGTCATTTTGGAGGATTTCAAATTCATCTTAGATGGAGTCATCTGAAATCCTTTTCCCAAATCCCTTTCCCAAATTCAAATCCTTCCAAAAGCAACTAAGCGAGTTTATGACTTGGACTCTGATTGCTCAGTGCTACAAGTCCTTTAAGACTCTACAAGCTCTTTTTGACCAGTTAATTAGTTTCCCAATATCAGTGCTAATATTTACTAGTGACAAGTGTTTCGAAAGACAGTTTGACAAGTACATGCACTACCTCACTAAGGATAAAAAAACAGTAAGCCATTTACATTTACGAACTTATTTATGGAATTATGAACAGTAAGTCTCATGAATGATTTGACCCTTTTAGATAGCAGAGAATGCATTTTCATGCCCCTTGCCGGTGTCATGGGGCTGCATATGGCTTTGAGAGGTACTGCCGCCACTCCTCTGGCATCCCCTTGCGCGTTTTCAGCATCTTTATTGCATGGTTTGTTAGGGGTATGGCAAGTATGTCATAGTCTTTGGGAGCCTGCAATATAAGATGAGATCATGAAAACAGATAGGTTTAATAAAGGACTTTCTTTAAAAAGAGAAATTAAATAGAGCATTCTGGTCATTTCAAGTGCAGCCACGCTCAAGTCAAACTTTCATCTTTGCTCCCTATGCATTTATGCCACTTTTCACGCGGTACATGACTTCAGCAAGAAACTAGAAACCGGTTTTTCAATCACAAAAGGAATCTGTTTACATATTCATCCAAGTACCTTGGGAACTTTCATCAATTTCATATTTACTTCCTCCAAGGTTTTCTGGCCTTTCTTTGAGTTGCATTTGGCACAGGCAGCAACCTGTTTCAGATATTAGGGATGCTGATCGGTAACGTGGTGATTATGAAAAACATAAACTGAAATGTGAAAAGTCATCATTGAAGAAGAGATATAATATTTGTTAATTCACTGCTTTCAGCCTCCAAAAAATGCTATACAAGTTTTGGGTGGTGATGGCCTCGTACCATTCCCCAGATCAATATCCTCATAAATATTCAGCTTTATATACTTGATTCCAATTATGCAGCCCTGATGAGTAATACTCTAGCACGAAGGCCCAAGCCCACATGGCTTTTGAATTAATCGACATCTTTTACCAACTTATATAACTTTTCTCAACTATTACAGCCTACAGGTTAATGAAGTAATCCCTGAATATGAAAGTATGGATATCTTACCAGATTTTGAAGGTTATCTTACCAGATTTTCCCAGGTCCATTTTCCCCCTCGTGCAATTGGCAGAACATGATCAATGGTCAAGTTCTCACTGGAAGAACAGTATCTATCAATTATGCAGATAACAAGTCAAATTACAGGATTGTGATAGTGCTAAATGCTAATAAGAAAAAATGAAACCAATATTGTCAAATTACAATATAAAATAGCATGCTATACAAAAGTTTAGTAATAAAGAAATTACGGCTTCTGTTAAGAAAAAACAAATTCACCATAACATTCACGTGATGACAGGTTGAGAAATCTTTCCTCCAGTCAAGATTTTATAATCAAAAAGATCTTTCACCTTACTTAAGTTTCTATTAGTGTGGCTCTCATTTAAATTGTAACATTGCGTTTAATTGTCCATCGAGGTCCTAAAATCGGACTGTATAATAGTTGTTCTAGTTAGAGAGGGGTCGAGGTTCCATTGAGCATAGAACCGCTTCGCATTAGGATTCACAAAACAACATTTAAGAAACTGTAAATGACTTATGAAATGCACTAAAAGGCAATAAAACATTTTTTAATGCAGAGTAGTAATTAGGCAACGCTGATAGAAAGCCAGCAACATACCATTGGAAAGGGAACAAGAAATGAAACAAAAAGAAAAAGCAAAAACTCTAATAATACATTTATCGAGGAGAACAAATGGAAAAACCTTTTGAAATCAGAATCAGATTTAAGTATGTAAAAGTACAAGTATATTCTCTAAGATAAGCTTCTGGCCCATCTACCATAAACCTATCATAAATGAAAGGCTCGTGTTTCGTTTACATGAACTTCACTGTCTTTGTGGAAATAGTTTCAGTAACAATGCATATTGTATAGGAAACAACAATAATGACAGTGTAAAAAATGTGAGGTTCGGTTTTGTTGTTAAGAACTCACTGACACGTGAAATTGTCACGATGCAAAATATTTTTACGACTGAGGCCTCTTTTCACTTTCCTTCTTTTCACGACTTGTAGTAAATGTGGAACCTGGGACAGTTGATGCACAATCATCATTGGTTAGTGTGAAGGATTAATCTGGAACCAGAAAATATAAAAAAATGACTAATTACACTAATATCTCATTTGAGATTCTGAAATAGCTAAATGACCAAATTTCTCCTCTCATTCATAATTACAGAAAGAAACATCTCTTTAAGTTTATTCCATTACAAAAGGAAGTCATGACTTTACCAGTTTGCCATCAACTTAAAAAAAAAAAGTCAAATTACCAATGCAACTCTTAGTCGCTCTCCTGCCCTCTCTCTTTTTGCATCAAGTTCTCCTCCACTCTTTGCCCACTCTCTCCTTTATCCCCCTACCTTCATCCTCTCTCAGAATCCTAGTCTCAAAAGATTAATGTTTGCCTCAACCAGCTAAATTTACCAATGCCTATATTTCTAGATATGTACTTAGTTACATTTTGCTCCCTTTTATATATATATTCAATACAAATACTCTGTCATCATCATCATTAGTTAACACTACAAATTCACACAGAAAGCAAAGTGGCAAAGTTTTACGCCGGATGCCCTTCCTGACGCAACCTTCATATGAAGGAGAAATGAGATGAAAATCCAAAACCATCACCATCATAGGTTTTTCCACTTGCATGGAAAATATGATGAGACGGCGATGAGTTGAGATAGTTGCTCTAGTCATGTTCCATTACATGATTGATATTGTAAAATCAACATGTACATCATGGAAACTAGGAAATTTTGGTCAGCAAAATACAAGGACATATCAATGCAAACTAGGAAGTCTACAAAATATTTTATTTGTTGACTTCAGCATTTTTTTTTTATCACAAACCATAAACATTAGGGAAGTTGCAAAGGCACATTAATATGAAAGAAAGAATTGGGTGGTGGGGGGCATGAGTTGATAACTAACTGTTAGGCATTTCAAGTAGAAGGTAATTACCCTATACAGAAAATACTAATGAGCAAATGGAATTGGAAATAGCAATAAAAGTAAAGACACTGTGATAGCAAATCCTTGATGGCATCGTACCCTCAATACAGCAGGAATATAGAAGGAACCACTAGGAGAGTTTACAGTTTGGTCATAATATTCTAAAACATCAGCCTGCAATATAAAAGGAATATAATGAAATCAAAAGGTAATGATTCTGTGAGATAACTGCATTGATAATTAATTGAAAATGAATGTGTAAGTGAAAGAATTAAATTTTGGCATTATTGTCAATGAAATTGAAAACCCAAATGCGATGAGAATGCCAGCTGCAAGCTAATAAGAAACTAACAAGAGTCTGACCTTATCCATGAACTCCAAACATATGGCACGTTTCCAGCAGACAACATTAACAGGCCTAGCATGACAAACAATTTATTTACATTATATTATCAGCCAATACAAATGGTTCAATATGAAAGTAATGCAAGGTGTGGAAACACATAAACGAACAATGCAAAAAAAGAAGAAAAAGAATGAAATAAATAGACAGCACAATGCTGAGAAAAGCAATACTACAGGGGAAACAAGGAAGATTCATGAACAAGGCTTGTTCAATTAGATTTGTGCCACTGGGCTGTTGTAGGAACACAATTAAGCATGGGAAATCAAAGACATGACGAACTTAGAATATTTTCCATCACAACACAATTGCACATCATTTTAGCACATAGTAGGAAGATAGTATTCACTTGTTATTCAGGAATGATAAGGTGTGGAAGGATGTCTACCCTATTCACTAAATCCAGTTTATTCCATTAGGTATGGAAGTGTTTATCTTATCTTAATTCTTCAAATTAAAAGCTACTTCAGACATCTCTATCCCCAATACATAACTGCAAATAATCTAGTGAATATTATTCGGGTTGGATCAATTTTCAACTGGAAGAACAAATGAAGAAAATGACTAGGAGCCTGACTTTTTCTTGACAATGCGAAAATATTAAGGACAATACAGTTATTGGCTTTGGTTCAATTAGCGGATGTCCTGACGGTTCTTTATACCAGACGTCCTTTAATGATCACCGAAATCTTAAGGGGCAAAGAAAAGCATTTCTTTTTTCACTATGTAGTTCCCTTGGTTTTCCTGGATTTTTTTAGGCCACATATGCTCCAACCGGGGCCTTGACTAGGAGGTTAACATGGCTGCTGAAATCCATCCATGCACACAACATTTTCCTGCTATAATGAATCATGTGCGAGGTGGCTGTCTAATTTCAGTAAAGATGAAATGAGTAGTATCTCAACATCTCGTGATAGGATGAAATCACACAATTGGATCATCTGCTATCCATAAATAATTCAGTGTCATCTGTAATCATTGCAGATGCAACATATGAAATATCGGAGCATATTTGATGAGTTCACAGTTGATTTCAAGTCTTTGGCAGCTTTGGAATTAAAAGGTATATACAATTTGGCAAAAGAGCCATCCCAGAATGATTTTAGTTGCAAACATTTTACAGTTGAAGACCATTTACGATTGTTAATACATCAACACCATTCAATACAAAGAACTTTTCGTGAACCGTCTATTACTAGTAGTTTGTTGAATGAAACATCTGTACAAGTTTGATAATGAGTAAACCAAAAGAGGGAGGAAAGGAGTGTTAAAATGAGTTTATATACCTGTAGGAGATGTCCAAAACCAAGCCTCTGAAGCCAGCAAGCTCATCAATATCAAAGTCTGGGTCATCCTCTAAGATTTCATCAAAAGTGGCACTGCCACTGGAGTTATTTCTAGAAGACGAAGATGATGATGATGAAGGTGATGGGGAGGCATGCACAGCACCGAAGAAACAGATGTTTCGCTTGCCATCTCCTTTTGAAACTGTAGGCGGGTAGGTGAATCGTGAGCCAAAAGCGTTAACTTTACACTGGTGGTGATTAACTGGCTCCAATACAACGGACAACCCATCACAACTAAAGAGGGATTTTAGACGGCCCCCAGCAGTGAATTGTGCCATCAAGGAATGACAGACACCCTTGTATCAGTTACAACTACAATTTATCCAATAATTTCAGACGAGTATTGTAACTGCTTAAGGATTGATTCAATAGCATACCAGTATTATTATACTATAATACCAACATAGGTAGTCATAGTATCGGCAACTAGAATGGAATTATTATTTCATCTTTCTTTCCAGACTCGCTTTCTTCAAAATTTTCACGGAAAAATCTGCCGCCACATGTTCTTGCCTTGGCCTTGTGAAAATCTACCTCGAAATGACATATTTACCCCAACAATATCCTTCTCAAAAAGGATGGCAACGTAAACCCGGAACCTGCCACCCCCTCAAAAAAATATAAACTTTTGACCCGCCCCGTCTCAATCCCCGCCCGCCAGGACTGGACCTGGGAACCGTCGTGTCCAATTCGTTTGACCCGTCGAACCAAAAAAAAAAAATTGTATGTGCTTGTTTATTTGTTATTTCACACACACAAAACTACACACAGATGGAACTGTAGTGTAAATCAAAAGTACCCAGTAGATCTCTCACAGTATATGCATTTCGTATTTCGCTCTTGACGAGCTCGTACCCAGTATATATATTTTTACACCCATTACTCCAATATGTGGAGCAAATTAAAAAATAACTACAGGGTTCAAGTAATGAACCCAAACTAAAAACCAAAGATTGAAAAGAAATTGTTCATTGACCAACAAAATGACATCAGATACACAGAAGATAAGTCTTAAGAGAGGGGCGGAACTTAACTTCTCATAAGAGGGGGCCAATAGTAAAAAAAAATTGTAACCGTATGCACACATATATATATATATATATACATACATACACATACAAGATAATAAAATTTAAATATATTATATAAGCATAAAATAATACATTAATATTTTCCATAAAAAAATACATTAATACTCATTAGTAAATACAACAACAATAAATTAAGGCTTATCCCACTATATGGGGTTGACTATATGGATCATATCACGCCATCATTTATGGGTCAAAAGTCATATTTTTATTTATTTCTATATATAAGATGTCTTTTTTAATAGTTTCTTTCCAAGTTCTAATCAATTAAACTTAATATTTTTTTTTTCATGTCACGAAAATCATCTACAATTGAATCTATACTATTTTTTTGTAGTTTATTTTTCAATATACATTAGCAAACAATAATTACTTTTGAACACTATGAAACAATAATTAAGAAATTTATTTTCTATTCCTATTTCGTCTTTTGATGAATCAAAAAGAGAAAATTTTATATTTATTATAATAATAAAAACACATAAAGTCTACAAAGTCTCCAATTTAACTTATTAAAATTCATGGGTCATGTTGTACCATTTAACAAAATTTACCAATAAATTATAAGCACAAAGGATTAAAAGGACTAAAATTATAATTATATATATATATATATATATATATATATGTAGCAAAAGTTAAAAAAAAAAAAAAAAAAAAAAAGTTGTGGGGGGGGTTAGGTCCGCCCATGCTTAAGAGAATAGAAAAGTAAATGGAAGAAAATATTACCCAGACACAACCATTTTTCCCCTTTAGCCGCATCCAACTCATTGCGAGATGAAGCGTCTGATTTAGATGAGAGCTTGTGAAGATCGGGGCAACCGAGGCGGAGAAGAAATGGGCGATGCAGTGGAAACTTCAAGCGCGATACCCACGAGCAACAAAAGTTATGTGGTGTCCGAGGTCGAAGGTTGACGTGATAACTCTAATTTTAATAGTATTATTCCTAATTTCAAAATTTAATTAGGGGTTAGTTTTGGGGATAATTTAGGAGTTTGTTTTGGGAGCTTTTGTTTTGAGACAAAATATCTTTTTAAGAGTAAAAGTATTTGATTTTTTAAATAAAGTATCACGTTTTTTAATATAATCCATATATTATTAATTGAATAAAAGAAAGATGAATAATAAATATGATAGAGTTAAAGTAATACTTTTATAAGTAAAAGTATTTGTTTTTTGAGATAAAGTAACATATTTTTTAATATAATCACAAATTATGAATATATTACAATAATATATATATATAATAGAGTTAAAGTAACACTTTTATACGCTAAAGTATCTATTTTTTGAGATTAAGTATCATGTTTTTTAATATAGTCACAAATTAGGAATGAAGGAAAGAATGAAAAATAAAAAATAAATATGATATAGTTAAAGTAACACTTTTATAAGTAAAAGTATCCATTTTTTTAGATAAAATATCATGTTCTTTCTGATCACATATTAGGAATTCAAGACATCTAAGAAGGAAAATATATTTGACAAGAGTTAAAGTAACACTTTTATAAGATAAAATATCAATTTTTGAGATAAAAATATCATGTTCTTTAGTACAAAGTGAAGAAGGAAAATAAATATGGCGAGCTTTGGGAATTTGTATTAATTTATGAATGAGTTATATTCATATTTTTTTTTTGAAATGAATGAATTATATTCATGTTTATCTTTGAAATTGCACAACAAGTGCTAGTGGTCTAGTGTAGAATAGTATTTTGTCATGTTATAGACCGGGTTCGATTCCATGTTATATTCATGATTAGCATTTTTTTTTAAATTTCTTGGTGGGTATGAATGCGGATCCAGTTGTAGGATCCGTGACGGATCCTAATCCGTAAGACGGACCTACAAGAGATCTTTTCTAGTGTTACTCATGTCATTATATATATATATATATATATATATATTCATAACTTCATCCAAAACATATTACACCACATTTCCAAAAACTGTAAGGTAATATTAGTTTTCTACTTTTTATTCAAATTTCCTATATATATAAAAAAATCCCAATTCACAAGTCTTCTTTCAAATTTTTGACAAATTCTTTCATTAATTAGTTCGATTTATTAAAATCACATATTAATTATAATTTTATTTAATGTAGAAAACGAAGGAGTCGAGGACTATGACTTTTCTTGTTCATTTTTCTCATAGAATATATCCGCAATTCTTAAGGTTTGGATTTTAATATTATTTGTCTTTATTTAATGTTTCATGATTGTATTTTATTAATCGTAATATATGTCAAGGTGAAGTAAATTCATATAAGATAGGGGCCATAAAAAGGATCAGGGTCAAAAGTATCTTGGGGTGAACCGCAATGTTATATGCAAAAGAATCGCCGATCGAGAAAAAGAGAAAATTAATAAATTAATCTGTTGTACTTATGTGAATGCTTATTATGTTATATTAAATATTGACAAATATGTCCTTACTAAGCGAGTTAAAATTCACCTTTATTATTATCATGACTTTCGGGTTGAGGAGTCCCACTAGAGGTATGGTGAGTGGATGGTAGAAACTTGTTTGAAGAAGAACAAAGTGGGTCCGCACATCCACGAAGCGAAGGAAGTGCAGTGATGAGGTTAAAGTTAGAACCTGGTTAGAATCCATTAGCCTATCCATGGGCTATGTGATTAAGTCCGAAGGGTTTGGAGAGTTGAAGTAGTGAGGCGGTGCTTTACGAAGAGATGAGTCTAGGAGTGAAGCCACCGGTGTGTGATCAAGGCTTGCTTAGATCGTGTTTTTGTACATTTGTAATGTGCCAAGTGTTAAGTAGCATATTCCTTCATGAGTTAGAGAAGAGTGGAGTAGAGGAATTAACCTATCCTCAAACCACTATATGTGTTATTTACTTTCAAAGAATTTATTTTTCGCATATAATATTTGTTGATATACTTGCTCATCCAACTGATCCAGTTAACCGAGGGTGGGGCGGCGGTGCAAGGGTTTGTCGGGAGAGGGAGAGTCTGTTCTTGTCTCGTGCCTGTTTCTATTTTTTTGTTTTTTTATAGTTTATTTCTTTGTATTGTTGGTTTTTGTGCTTTTTTTCTTTTTCTAGTTAGTTGGGGTCTTTAGTTGTTTGGTTGTGTTCTTTTCTCGCTATTATTTGTTATCGTTTGTTCTTGGGATGAGGCGAAGTTCATAGCGGGTTAGTTTATGTAGCTTGCAATGCTTGATGGTTATTCGTGCCCGGTATTTGTGTTATTCCTATCGTTTGGTTAGTCTCCGCTTTAGGGCGGAATGGTTTAGTCTCATAATGTGGGAGTGTTTGAGTTTGTTTGAGTGCTTTTGCATTCATCCTTGACGATTATTAGTGCAAGGAGGCTCCATTTCCGTTGAATGCGGTTGTAATCTTGAGTTTGAGTAATCCATAAAAGCTCTATTATTTTGGGGGGAAGGGGGGAACCGATAATAACTAAGACAAAAACCAAGTGTTGAAAACCAATCTTAAAAAGGGTGTAAGACTTCCTTTGTTAAAAACCAAGTAAACCGATTTTATAAAGAGCTAACTTCACTCGGTTAAGTTACTCTATCAACAGCTTACTCGAGTCTGTTGAGTGGTTAACTCTCCCGTTGAAGTTTAACCCAACTGTCTCTCAAGAGACTTAGTTGTTTACTTGTGACAACTCTAATTTGATTTGAAATAGAAAAAGTAGTTAAGTCTATTCAACCCCCTCTTCTAGATGAAGATACGAGCAAATATACACACACCGAGGGGGCAAAAATGCTCGCCCTCTCTCACACACCAAAGACACACTTTTTTCACACACACACATACGTTCTTCACGTTTTGGGCCGAATTCACACGGATTGTTCAAGAAATTTATCAATCTGAGGGAGTTTTAGATTCTTTTTTGTTGTTCTTTTGATCTTTTGCTTTCTTCTTCGTTTTTCTTTTTAATCTGTTCTTGCCGTTTTTATTTTGTCCAGGTTTTTCCGCCTCTATGGCGAATTCCGGTTCTACTCCGCCGGAATACCCAACTCGGCGCACGTCATATGCAAATGTGATCGCTTCATCTTCTCATCAATCAATCTCCCATTTGATCCCAAGAGAATCGTTCCAATTGGCACTTACAATGAAAAAGATGGAAAGAAGGTTCTTGGTTTTTCTTCTTCGGAGAATGATCGCCTTGCAGCGTCATGGAAGCTAACCTTGATTGGAAAATTCTCATTCGCGATCCCGCACCCCAAAGGAATTGATTCCGGATTCTCTGCGTTGAACTTGAAGGGGCCATTCTCCTGGAGCTTTGCGAATCCTTCTCATATTATCATCAAATTACAGCTTGAGGAGGACTTTAATAAGTTATGGATGGGTACTCTTTGGTCGTTGGGGATCGCCCGTGCGTGTGTTCAAGTGGACACCTTCATTTAATCCGAAAACGGAAGCCCCTCTTGCGCCAGTCTGGATTCGTCTTCCGGGTTTGCCTATACATTTTTTCGATCATAATGCTCTTTTCGCTATCAGCAATATTATAGGTACGCCTCTTCAAGTGGACTCCCAGACAGCATCTCGATCTCGATTATCTATGGCACGGGTTTGTGTCGAACTGAACTTACTGAAGGAGAGAATTGACGAGCTTGTTCTTGAGTTTGATGATACTTCACAGTTCAAAAGATTATATACGAAAGGATTAGGATTATTGCACTCATTGCGGGCATATTGGACACTCTGTTGAGGGATGCTACATGAATGGGAATGTAACTCGTCCACCACCAATTGCTAGCGCCCTTCCACAATAGTAGGTTCTGGGCACGACTCCAAGGGCCTAAGTGGAAATATGGATAAGTCTAGGGGTCTAAGGGTATTTTGAAGACTTCGTGATGAAAAACCATAATTCCTCTCGGGGTGCTAATAAAGTTGTTCCTCAAAGTCGGGAATGGATAATGATCAAAAAAGAAAGGACCAAGAGAAACGGGATTGGTTTCTAAGGAGCTTCAAAAAATTAGCCAAGCACTAAACATACCTATTTTGAGGATATTCTCTCATCTGCAGAAGGATCCGGCAATAATCGCTTTTTGAGTTTGGCTAATAGTGATGTTCAGACACCTGATACATTACCAAAATTAATTGATGGCTCTGATCAGGGTTATGTTTCTCACGCGGATGATCGGACGGATTCCATTATTGTTGAAAATAACTTGAAGCGGCGACGTGGCATTTCTTTGGAATCGAGTGTATGACAACCGTCAAAAATCCCAATATAATAGGCGACAACTCGTGCTTAATTACATGTCTTGAGAATCTTTGCCGTATTCCATCCGATGCACGCGTGATAAAGGGGAATAATTGTGGGGCTTTATCGTAAACATTCCCCCCGATATTTCGAAACCAGCAACACCTTTGAAGAGTTATACTGCTCAACTTTGCTCTAATGGGAATTTGGGTCCCACTGGTACAACCTTCCATGCAAAAAAAGTGGGATATGACCACAACTTTATTAATGGGACAAATTCTACTCCCTCCCCCTCACCATGTGCAACGGCCACTTGTGGAGTGGGCCCAGATGCTTTTGTGTTTTCTTTGACTCAATCATCTCATAATGCTAGCTTGGCCCCACCACATAACCATTTCCCTACCTCATCCGTCCACAAACTGGCGCCTATTGATCACTTGAGCCTTAATTGTTCCCTTAATGGGATTCCAAGGGGGCCCACGCCCATATCCCCTCAAAAGCAAGTTGATTCCCTCCAGCACACTACACAATCTCTTTCCTCTTCATCAACATTGGGGACGTCCACTTGTGGAGTGGGCCCAGGTGCTTTTCCACCTTCTTTGATTTATTCATCCCATAACACTCCATTGGCCCCACCACATCACCCTTTGCTAGCATCACACGTCCACTTGCAGCTTGAGCATGACAACTTGGACCAACAATGTTATATTAATGGAAATTCAAAGGGTCCCACCACACCTTTTCACAAGCCCATGCGTCCATTTGGTGATGATGGCCAGCAAACTTTGCTTTGTGATATAAACAATCATATTGGTCCATCCACTCCCTCATCTCCATGTGTCGCCATCAGCAACTTGGTGGGCCAAGATGTTATTTTGTCCTCTTTGCAATATTTAGCCCATAACTCTCAACGGGACCCACTAAACCAACCCCCCTCACCCACGCACGCGGCGCACAACCAACCCCCCTCACCCACGCACGCGTCGCACAACCCGGTGCAGCATGATAACTTTGACCAACCTTGTCCCTCTCATGGGATGTCACATGGGCCCACGCCCATGTCTTCACATGGAAGAGATCCCCTGTTGCCTTTGGATTTGGACGACAACTTCAAGAATGGGCCATCCAATTCTTCCTCATCTTGTGTTGGGGATATTCATTTGCAAGTTGGGCCATGATTTTCAACAAGCCCAAGAGCATATGCCCGATCGCGCCAGCATTATTCGGGCGGGCGATACCTTTATGAGGCCCAGGTTTTCCAATACTCGGCCAATCATCGCCGTCGTCAAGTCCAACTCTACCAAGTCTCACTCTGCTGAGTCCTACCCCGTGGTCCCAGGTGACGTTTTTATTGATCCAACCAATCAAGATTTGGACCCCTCTCCATTATCCACGGTTTATGTTATAAAGGAAGTGGGCTTTAGTGATACAAGTGGCCCAAACAAAACTTTTGACCACCCCGTCTTTGACAATACCATTAATCGGGAAGTTGGGAAAAATGACACAAACCGCTAAACAATCGAGAACAAAGAAAAATTAAGGTCGATAAAATTATGAAGTCTCCCAAAAGAGCACTAGGTCGGGCAAATCTGTTCATACATTTCTCACTAAAGGAGGAGGGCCAAGACTTCAGAATCGATCAGGTGTTTCTAAATCCTCTTCTCACTCTACTAGTTAATTATGTCGATTAAACTCTTAACATGGAATGTGAGGGGTATTGCTAATCCAGGGTAGCCAACGTCATTTGCATGCGTTAATTTTCGTCATAAATTGCCTTTTGTTGCGCTTTTTAGAACCTATGACTTTGCACGAGTTTAGTTTTATTGTCGAGATTTGGCTTTGACGATGGCTTATCTAATTGTTCTAATCATATCCGGATTATGTCTCTTTCGCTTTCGATTACACTTTGACATTCTTGTTGATCATGCACAATTATTACATTGTAGGTTGACATCCGCTTTGTTGCCTCGGCTATTTATTTGACATTTGTGTATGCTAAGTGTGATAGAGTAGCGAGATATGTTTTGTGGGATACCTTGCGTGAGATTGCGATTAGTATGGAGGGGTTACCCTGGCTTGTTAGTGGTGACTTTAACATTTTTTGCATGATCACGAGAGGATTGGTGGTATCACCGATAGGTCGGATGAGATGCTTGATTTTGCCTATATGATCGCGGATTGTGAGTTATTTGATGCGGGGTGTGAGGGGTCTATCTTTACGTGGGCTGGCGGGCTCGGAGAGACTTGATAGGGCTTTATACAATGAACACTGGCCGATGTGTTTACTTCTTCGTTGTTACGCATTTATCTCGTGTTCGCTCCGATCATGCTCCTTTACTCATATCGTGTCGGTTTGCACCGCATGTGCCTTGTTCTTCTTCCGATTTCAAAGATATGTGGATACGTCACCATACTTTTTTGCAGGTTGTCAAGGAAGCATGGGGGCATCCCATTGGTTGTTTTGGAATGAGGAGCTTGCAAAGACAAGTTGAATAGGGTCAAGCAGACTCAAGATTTGGAATCACCAGGACGTTTGGTAATGTTTTCGATCGGGTTAGACTGGCCGATGAGGCGGTTTGATGCTCAGCCATTTACGATAGAGATCCGTCTCCGACTCATCGGCCGAGTTACATCGGTGTGTGCCGAGTATGAGCTTCGTTTGAAAATGGAGGAGGATTTTTGGCGCTTAAAGTCGCTGTTAAGTGGGCAGTCGAGGGGGAGCGCAACACTAAGTTCTTCCACGGATTTGTTAAGCAGAAGCGGTGTCGTCGCTAGGATCCACTCGATTGACGATGATGGGGTGACGATCACGCAGATTCGGAGATTCGAAGTCGGCAGATTCGATTCTTTCGATCTTATTGACTTCGACTTGGAGTATCGACTCCCTGCCGATGAGTACTTTCCGGCTTCCCGATTCCGTTGATCTTTATGGACTTTGTGCTATGCCGACGGCTCGGGAGGTTCGCGATGCGGTGTTTGGGATTGATCCGCCCAGTGTTTGGCCTCGATGGTTTCTCATCGTTGTTCTTTCAAAGACTTTGTTGGGATTTCATCGGATCGGATGTCGAGGATGCGGTGGTTGACTTTTTCTCGGGTAATCTCATGCCGCCCACGTTCACGGCTACATCTTTAGTTCTCATTCCGAAGGTTCTCACCCTCGGAAGTGGGTGAGTTTCGCCGATTAGCTTTGTGCAGCGTGGACGAATAAGATTATCTCGAAGATTATGAACGCGCGGTTGGTCTCGATTCTGCCTTTGATTGTGTCGCCGAATCAGAGTGGTTTCACACCCGGTCGTGTTATCTCGGATAACATATTGCTCGCGCAGGAGCTTATCCATGATATCAGCTTAGCCACGGAGATTCCTAATGTGGTGATGAAGCTGGATATGGCTAAAGCTTATGATAGGGTGCAGTGGGATTTCCTGTATACAGCTATGATTCACATGGGCTTCCCCGTTCGGTGGATTGATATGGTTGGCAGTTGTATCGAGCACTGTGGCTTCTCTGTCCTGGTTAATGGTATCCCTTCTGGATATTTTCCTTCGACTCGGGGACTGCGGCAGGGGGATCCTCTATCTCCTGCTTTGTTTGTTCTGGCAGCGGAGTATTTATCCCGGGGATTGGATTCCACGATTAGACGACATCGTGATATGATTTATCGGACGCGACGAGGCTTTCCCGACTTGTCGCCTATTATCGATGATGTGGTTATCTTCACGAGGGCGTCTGAGGATGGTTTGGTCACGTTGAGACACTTTTTGGAGCACTATTCTGCTACTTCTGGGCAGCTGGTCAGTGTACAGAAGAGTAGTTTCTTCTTGGCCCCACGTTACATTGACGGGTGGGAGCACATGGTGCACGAGCTGACTGGCTTTGTTCGCGATGACTTGCCGATGACTTATTTGGGTGTCCCTTTGTTCAAGGGGCGAATGACGAAAGAGCTCTTCCTCCCAGTGATTCAGAGGATGTTGGATAGAGTTGCGGGGTGGTCGCATCGACATCTCTCCTTTGGTGGTAGGCTCGCTCTTATTCGGAGCACGCTAATGGCCACCCCGTTGTATATTCTTCAGGTCATGCGCCGCCAAAGACAGATTCTCTGCAGCGATTGGAGCTTGGAGATCATGGCTAGATTCTTTTGGGGATCCTATGCGGGATGAAGAAGACTCATTGGATCGGTTGGGATATTATCGCCACCCTATTTCTCGAGGGCGGTTTGGGGTTGCGCCGACTTTTCGATATTCCGACGCCTTGATTTACAAGTTGTGGTGGAGATTACGCGAGGCCATTCGTTGTGGGCTCAATTCTTGATCAGAAATCTTGTTACAATGGGCCGGTCTCCTGTAGAGCCTCTGTAACACATAATCATAGTCATCGGTGGAGGCGCTTGAGGCGGATCGGTATTCGGGCCCAGGAGCGGATTTTTTGGTCTATTGGCGTGTGGTAGCGGGTTTCCACCGGGATGATATTTGGCTTGGACACAGGCCGCTTACGGATCATTGTTTGGATCGACCTTTGGGGCACATGACAGTTGATTGGTTTATTCGCGATGGTGAGTGGGATCGCGATAGGCGCACAGTCTTGGTCTCCGGATGTGGGCTTCGAGAGTCTCATTGAGGATATATCCGGGGTCCGGTTCTCACTGGGTCCGAGGATATCATGAGGTGGATGCTTACCTCTCACGGTGGGTTCTCTATGTCTTTCGCTTGGGATTCTCTCCAGGGGTAGAAATGCTCGTAACCTTCGCACGGTGCCATTTGGAACGATGCTCTTATCCCTACTATCTCCATATTCCTTTGGCGCCTCCTTCGTGTCGTCTTCCCTGTGGATATCAAGCTTCGTGCACGTGGCACTTCCCTTGCCTCACGTTCTTTGGTGTTGCTTGAATAATCCACACTCTTCTCCTCGTGTCGAATCTATCCCTCACCTCTTTTTGATGAATGATCTTTATTCGGTCGTGTGGAATCACTTTCTTCCTTGGTTTGACACTACACTTCCACACACCACCGATATGATATTGTTCCTTTCATTCGGAGGAACCGCACACACGGATCACACACGAGGCACTTGAGTTTCTTGGTTCCCGCTTGATTTTATGGTTTGTCCGGACGGAAAGGAATAGTGTCAAGCATCGACAAATTCCTTTCTTGGCATCTCACATTATTTGGCGAGGTGGAGCGGTATCTATGGATCCTTGTTTGGTCGGCGCCCCGAGCCCATCGTTGGTCCGGATGTTTCCCTCTTGTTGGCTTTTTGGGGAGTGCTCCACCACCGGGTTCCACGCAGCCGAGGATGGTGATTTGGCGAGCTCCTCGGCCCCTCGGATCAGGCGAACACGGATGGTTCGTTTGATCCAGGCACATTGATTCTTTGGCGGAGGGGGTTTGATACGGGATCATTTGGGCGAGACTTATGTTGGCGTTTCACGTTCCTTCCGGGCGGTGTCTAGCTTTCATGCCGAGCTACTAGCGCTTGAGATGGGATTGCGGCATGCCCGACGGTTCTCACTTGATTTGGATCGAGTTGGACGCGGCGGTGGTCACCACGATCACTTACGGTGGCCTGGCTCTTGGCGGAGTTCAAGATACCCCGATTCGCATTCGGAACATGCCGAGGACCTTGCACTCGATTTCCCACATACACGAGAGGGAATCGACGGCCAGATCACCTAGCGGAGTTGGGAGTCACGCTGCTGCCCTTGTGCGATCACTTTGTTGATGAGGGCACGGCCTCTCACCACCTCCTAGCGCTCATTCGGATGGACCATTTGGGATACCCGAGCTTGATTTTCATAGATCATTGGTTCTCATTGTATTTTTAGATTCTCATTATGATAGTCTTTCTAGATATCTTAGTGATAGGTTATTTGTTCTTTGATTTTCTCCCGCCTTGTGGGCATGACATTGTATGACATTTTGTTTATTTGATATACGGTAGGGGATCACGCCTCGATCCCCCACCCCAGGGGTGACATTATAAGTGAAAAAAAAAAAAAAAAAAAAAACCCCTCTTCTAGATTTAATCGACACCCTTTGGGACCTACATAAATATCGATTAATATACATATGTAACTATATTTAAAAAGTATTAGTTTTTCTCGAAAAAATATCACTTTATTTTGAAAAATGTACGTTTTGAAAGTAATGTTTTGGGGGACGCTAAGGCGATGGCATAGTATCATTAGAGGTGGTGGCAATTCGTAATATTTCATGGTGGTACAAAGATCACTTTATAATCTAAAAATAACATTTTTTATTAAAAAAATATCACTCTTTACTCTAAAAAGTATCATTTTCAAAGTAACAAAAGCGATATTATTTATTTATTTACGAAAAGTGATATACAACTTTGTTTAAAAGTATCACTTTTACTTTGAAAAGTCAAATAACAAAAATAATATTATTTACATGTACAAAACATTGTTTAAGTATCACTTTTTATTAAAAAAATTATCACTTTTACTCTAAAAAGTATATGTTATTAATGTAACAAACCGATGTTAGTAGTTCTTGAAAAGTATTAGTAGTTCTACTAAAAGTATTAGTAACTCTTTCCCAAATTCCATAACCTAATTCCTAAATTCTTTGGCATCTTCTCATGTTTCTAAATCATCTACGTAATCCTCATCGACTTTTACGCGCGCGCATAAATGAATACCCCGCATAAATGAATAATTTTAAAATTAGTACTTAAATCGTCAATATTAAAACATAAAAGTAAATTAGTTACTTACTTCATCATCAATCATTATCATCTTTCGAATCCTTAAAGAAAAATTAGGACCACAATTTGTTTCTGAACCAACTCGTAAAACTCTTAATCTTATTGTGAATGATTTTTGATCTATATGTAATAGTTTTTTAAAACTGTTGAATCTTTTGTCATCTTTATGTATATTCCCGCATTATATAGTAGTCATGTCATGTTAAAGTAGCAAAATTATATATATATATATATATATATAAACTGTAGAGTCTAAAATACACGAAAAGGTCACCAAGATTCAATATTAATTAAAAGCAGGTTAAACTAACCCATATTAGTATCATTAATTGTCAAATTGAAATGTTTCAATTTAAACTAAACAAAAATAAGATAATTATTTTAATTTAAATTTAAAAAATTATGATTTTATAATCGATGGTCCAATGTACATCCGATGACATAACTTATGTCTAAATATGGTAATGTTCTATAGACTCATTGGAGTATTTGGAGTTTACTCATGGGTTCATCCCTTTATGAATATGATACGTTGATTCTTATTTGTACATAAATTCTAATTTATCACCTTATATAAGGATCTCATTACTAATAACAAGATAGTGGATTGAAGAATCAAAGAAGTAATAATCAATAACTAAAATCAAGCAAAAATTATTTTAGTTAAAGCAATTATATAACATGGCCATTTTACAAAGACGTGCGTAAACCTATTTTGAGGATTTGGAAATATTTGCAAGAGACAATTAAAAGTCAAAGAGAAAAATTCTTCAATGTTACACATCCCATGAAAAAAAGTATATAATATTGGCCTATTAACAAAGAAAAAAACAATAAAAATTACACTAAAAGCGAGTATGGATTTTCTTACCTTGAACCGAGATGGGTGTAGGGATTTATAAAATTGTTGGATGAAGAGTTGATCAGTTTATTTGCAAAGCTTGATGAACCAAGAAAGATGGCTTTGAAGAATTGTTGGATGGAGAAAATTTATGAGGAAATTTGTTAGTGATATATTAGAAATAAAAACTAAACTTATATATATAGAGAGAGATGAGTGCTTGAGTATATTAGTATATGTCTTAAACTAAAATACTTCAATATAACTTCTAATTTAAATAGAATTTCGTTAACCGAGTTTATTACTTATTACTATCCTTTTTAAATTGAAATACTTCAATTTAACTTATATCATAATAAGATAATTAATCTAGTGAAAATTAAAACAATTTTAATTACTTGTGCCCATAAACCAACCCGGAGCACTGGGTTCCCCGCACCCAATTGAAGTCCTATTGCACCTTCCAAACCAATAATAATTAATGACTATTTCACTCTCCTTAAAACTCCACTTAATCCAATTATTATGATAGCACTTTTCAAATTTCAAAGATGGTGGGTTTGCTCGTTACTTGAGGTCCAAATTTTACATAAGCCGTAACATATTTTATTTATTTATTTTAATAGGATCCCAAAAGTAGGGGTGGAAATATGTCACACTACCCAACATGGGCCTATGACTTGGCCTACTAAGGGTCTGGTTTGGCTTGACCTATTTAACAATGGGTCGACTTAGCCTTTTATAAAGCCTATTTAAATAGTTGATCTAGACCTATGTCTTTAGAAGAACCTTTAAAGCTCAACAGATCGACTTATTTTAATGTATGCATATATTATTTATATATATAATATTACATATAATACATATGAAATATATAAAAATAAATAAATATTATATATAATACATGTATGTATTATATTATATATATATATTGAAGATATAAATTTCATAAAAAAATTATATATATCATATATATAAACATAATATAACAACACTAATCAGACAATTAATTGTATTTGGATTTGTTATTGTTATGAACTTACTATATATCGTATCATCACATTTATGTACTTTGAAGTGTAGCGTAATGGATTCTTCTGTCGTGTGTATATTTTTTCATTATGAATTGTAAATTGATTATCGTAAGATTGTCATGTGCTTTTTGTAGTTTGTAATTTTTTATATTTTTTTAATAAAAAGTGGTTTTGATAGGCTTAAACATGTTTTAAATAGGCCACATGCTTGGCCTTTTTACTTAAAAAGGCTTGACCCACCCTATGAAAAAAACCTATTATAGATAATAGGTCAGGTTTGAGCCTAAACTTAATAAAGCAGACCCAAGTCTTCCAACTCAAAGCCCGACATGGTTTGACCCATTTCCACCCTACCCAAAATTTAAGAACCTTTCAAAATTGTTTTAAAAAAAATCTAACTTAATAGTGACAAAAACAAAATTCTTGACATTTAGTTATATCTCAATTGGCAACGTTAATTAATACTTAACATATTGACAATAATATATAGAAAATAAAAAACGTAAAAGAAAATATTAACGTGGTGACCTTTTATCACCTTAAAAATTGAAGCAATTTCGTGACCTCCACAATATTAGATAAAATGTATGTAAATCAAAAGAAATAGTTAACAATTAAAAACTTGTTTATACACAACATTTTTAGTCCTCATATTTCCTCTTGTTTTTGCGGTATACGATTTAATCAATACTTTAGTTGTTGACATTGAAGTTCCTCTAGAGAGAGCAACATATAATTGGCCATGAGAAAACACCGGTTGTGGCAAATAGACGCCAACATTTGGAATTGTTTGTCCTTGAGCTTTGTTGATTGTCATGGCAAAGCAAAGCCTAATTGGAAATTGCTTACGTTTGAAATGAAATGGATAACCTTCATTTTCATTTGGCGCAAGTGGTATCCTAGGTATGAAGACATGTTTTCCACTATGTTGACCAAACACATCCGTGCATCAATTACGTTATTCTTGAAATCCCTGCATACCATTCTTGTACCATTACATAATCCATTTGATGGATCCAGATTTCTCAAAAGAATTATTGGACAGTCTCTTTTTAGCACCAACTTATGAGGAGGCAAACCATTTGGAGTTAAAGAGTTCAAAAAGTCCTCTTCATAATAGTTGTTTGAGTCATCAATCGCTTCATCGAAACTGTTAAAGGTTTTTGCTTCTCCAGGGAACATAGAAACTAATCTATCATTCAATCGATCAACATGCTTGTTTTTAGCGGCTAGTATTGCTCGACTTGTCATTTAATGGGCTGAATGAGCATTTCTATTTAAATTTGGGTATATAGACCTTATTAGTCGCATAATTGAGTCATCATCATTGTCATACTCAATAATCATATCTTCTGGAATTTGGATATTACCTTCAGTATCAGTTGGTTCCTCACCATTTCCAACTCTAAATAAGAATTCGCAGAAACTTGGATCACTCCTCGACCTCATGTTCCTTGACAAAGTAATTTTTTTCATTTTAGGCCACAAGTATAATTTGACCAAACTTGCAGAAATAGTTTGATAGATTGTTGCCCTAGGAACAACTGGTAATACTTGTCTAAAATCTCCACCAAAAACTACCACTTTTCCTCCAAAATCGTCATCATTTCCCATTATATCTTTCAATAATTTATCAACGTTCTCGATAGCCCATCGTTTTTCCATTGGTGCTTCGTCCCATATTATTAATTGTGCAATACGCAATAGCCTTGCAGCACCACTTTGTTTGGACATGCTGCACTCACTTGATTCATTTGCATCTATTGGCATTTTGAAGCGTGAATGTGTTGTTCTTCCTCCTGGCATTATTGCTGCAAAGCAACTCCGGATGTTGCGATTTGCAAGTGCTATTAGATTATCTAATCTAAGATGAGCTAACAATGCACGGTACAAGAATGTCTTTCGATTCACTGGCCCATCAATAAAGAAAATCCCACCTTTGTCATTTTTTATGCAATCTAAGATCATTGAAAAAGCATTTCTTTGTTCTGGATTCAACCTTGCTTCTGCTTCGTAATCTTCTAGAGGAGTTTTTATTGACATTTCATCTTGTATCTCTCTATGAACATCATCGTCAATGATATCCAAATGAATAGGAATATTTGGAAGATCAAATGAACTAATACTTTTTCTCATGCTCTCCAAAAAAAAATCCAGACTTCTTAAAGTTTTGGCAATTTGCAATTCGACTGAGGTATTTAATTCTCTTCTAAAATCTTCGGACATTGCGTCAAAGTATGTATCCCAAAGAATTCTCACATCTGTTGGTGCACAATATACCAATATGATTGCAAATAATCTTCGCAATTCATTCGGCATTTGAAAAGAGATCAAGACATTCTTTAATACCAAGATCAGATTCCAACAATCCTCTTTTTTGTGCAGCTTCCTTGAAACATGAGCAACATACATCATTTACTGTTAGCAAATCTTCAAAAGATTTTGGGTCTCTAACATGATTTAAGAGTAGCCTCTCATAATATCTTTCACCTTCATTGGGATTTGCAGATTTATACGACCAATGACATCTCTTTTCTTTCTTTCTTTCCAACACTTACCTTGTCTGTCCCATACATAATGCTGTGAAAATTCTCGATAAAGATATTTTCTCTCCTATTCACTATTAAGGCACATCCAAAAATATTCTGTAAGCATTGTTTTGGAGACATGGTCCCAACTTAGAATATTTTCTAAATTTTGGTTTGCCCAATAAGTTACACATTGTTGATTTGGGAGGTGAAGTGGTAAGTTAATAACTGTTGGGTATATATCATTCAAGTTAAATTCAAAAATTCTCCATATTGCTTCTTGAGCGGATACCCACCGAGCATCTTGAAATTGCTTAATTTCATCAACCAAATTTTCATCATTGTTGTTGGTGATATGAATTGCCACCCTGTCATGTCCCTTATAGATATATTTATATAAATATTTCACTGTTGTCACTCCCGAACATATCTCGACATTGATATGACAATTATATCTTGATAAAAGATATGGACTATATGGTACCACCCACTGATTGTCCAATTGTGCATTACGAACTTGAACCGTAAACCCAGTTTTTCTTCTTCTGTAAACTGGATATCCTTCTTTACCTTGTATTGTACTTTCACAAAATGAACGTGGATAATGATATTTGCACTTTCCATCCATCATGCAAGAATTATTCTTGTTTTTATCTCCACATGGTCCATGCATCATATGCCTTACAACTAAATCAAAAAGTTGAGGATACTTTTGTTGATTAGGGAGTCCAGCACAAACGAATCTATCAAATTGATCTGGAGTTGTAAGCTTATATTTAGATTTCAAAATTATCAACATATGAGCATGTGGCAACCCTCTTTTCTGAAATTCAATTACGTGAACATGTGCAGTTGTATCTCCAAATATTTTCTTCTTAAACAACTGTTCTTTTAAATCCGTAATTTTGCTCGAAACTCTTGATGTCAAATCTAGTCGATCTTGAGCTCGTTGTCCTTGATATAGTTTCTCTTGTATCTTTTTCCACTCGGATTGCAAGTGATTGTAATAAATAAATCTGGTTTTTCAAATCTTTGTACCAATGCCAATGCATCAAGATATCTACGACGCATATCTCTTGGACCCCCAATAAATGATGCGGGAAGAACAATTCTTCTGCCAACTTCACTTCCTCTACTCTCCTCTTTCATGACATTATCCACAATCCCTTGGTATAGTTCCGCTCTCATATTCGATTGATTTGTCGGTAGTAATCTAATCTTGTTGTCTCTAATTTTATATACATGTCGACAACATATTGTTGCAATAGCCGTCCTCCAAGGAGGAGTGTAGATTCTCTTGGACTTCTAATTTGTAGTCTATAGCAACTATATTCTCTACACAAAATTTTTCTATTACTTTCTTTGTCGACAACTGTAAATACAAAAAAATAAAATAAAAGTAAAAATACTAAAATATAAAAAAATTATAATAAAAAAATATTATTGCAAAATTATATACATTAACTCCAAAAATGTAAATTGTTTCAAGAAAATATTGCCAATATGAATTGTATATAATACTTTAAATATATAAGTAGTGATTTAAGACATAATACCATCCAGTTCATGAGAAAGAATATCATTAGGAGAAGAAAATCTTGATATTGAAAACATATCATCAATAACTAAAATTTACCACAA
The DNA here is from genome assembly GCA_016081115.2 of Rehmannia glutinosa. Taxonomy (NCBI): domain Eukaryota; kingdom Viridiplantae; phylum Streptophyta; class Magnoliopsida; order Lamiales; family Orobanchaceae; genus Rehmannia; species Rehmannia glutinosa. Next base: position 195,157 of record JABTTQ020002297.1, read on the forward strand.
TTGAAACATAATTTAATACAAAAATTTAAAAAACTAGACAAGGTTTCAAGAATATTTTTAATAAACATATACATAAAGATAACATGCTTTATTGTATTTAGATAGTACACAATTTCTAACACTAATTCAGTAGTTACATACCTTGTTCTTGTATAGTGGTTTTCTTGGTAGCAAGTTTTTTAATATTTTGATGCCATCCCGTTTCACCCCTTGGAAAAAGAAGTGGATATTGTAAAGGATCATAATATCCATAATAATGCTTTATTCTATGTCTATCTCCCGAATGTGCATGGACCACAATGTCTCGTTCAAATGGTATGTTAGCATTATTTCCTTCAACCCATATTGCAGCAACTTGATCCGCATTGTTGGAGCATTATACACTCATTCGATCTAATTTCACATCTTTTGAGATATGAAGTTGAACATCATCCATAGATGGATAATTTTTAAATCTTCTGAACACATTTGCATATGGATTTATCTTCAAAACTCTCACGAGTTTATTAACAGTAACTTCAGATAAACTGGAGTTATCTAATATGTTCATTCTATTCTCGACCTCTTTTTCTGTTTCTACAAAATATAATTGAAAATGACCAGGACCATCTTCCTTAGGTATTAATCCGGGAAGGTCGTGATAAACCATTCCTTGCGCCCTAAAAGTATAAACTCCTCGTCTTGCAGATGCAAGTTCTTTATCTAATTTTACTCCAAATGAGGTAAAAATATGCAATTGAACGGACGAATATTTGTTCAAAATTGGATTGCCTCTTCTGACTGAGAGATAAACAACTCATATAACTCATCAGGAATCTCAATAGGTGCTAGTTTAATTTTTTCATTATCGCAATAAAATGTTGGAGGCTCGTGCTCAAATCTTACTGCACCACAATATTTGCAGTTGGGCATGTTTTTCAACTCATGCATATTCAAGCATATATATTCATCAATTATTGATCCTACAAAAACATAAGTATCAAATAATCTAGATTTTTCAAAAAGAAAAGAAAAATCATTGATTTAAAATATTATATTTAATGAATAACTTTATATTACTAACGTTCCGATTCACATGGATTTTGATCTTTTCAAGACATGTAATATGTGAACTTTTTTTTCTCGATGTTTCTTTACTTTGTCAATGTATTCCCGCTTCGGTAGTATTTAAACTGCCATATTTTCTTTTCATTTTGTCACGATTTCTTTGTCGATATACATCTGTTACTATAGAAAAAATGATAGAAATTTGTATAAAATCGTTATAAATATGTCTTAAATAGTGAATAAGTTAAGATAAACTTCATAAAATCCTAAACACCTGAAAAAGTATATTGAATCTATTTACCTGATGACAAATTTGAAATGGATGATCTTGGCGCATTCTACCTCGGGCCTACCGTCGGTTTCCACCCTTGAAATCTAACTCCAGGAATCTACCAGATTCAGTCTGTAAATTACCGAATTCCGTCCATATATAATTAAGTACCAAAAATATCACATTCAAAAAAATTATTCTCCAAATGAAGAGTACTCATTCTGAATTAGAAGCTAATATGTTAAGTGTGAAACATGTCATTTTAATGAAAACAATCCAAATGTTACAGATTCTTATTCCTTGGTGTATCATATATCTTACCGTTCAACTCCTAGAACATGAGGTTTTGCCTAACGGATGACACTCGCTATAACAGGATCAGTAAATATATGTAATCTTGTCCAGGTTGCTTGAATCATATATGATTTATTTTTGCATGGATCATGACAAATTTATTTGTTACAATTTAAGTTAATAATAATAATTGTATTTATATTTACAAAATAATTTTGGGATAATAGAGTTTTCCAGGGAATCATTGCAATACTTAATCTACCGCACATTATATTAAGTTGTTTTGCTTTTATGCTACCTCAGTTTTGACTCATTTGCAGCTCACATTCGTTCTATGACACCTATGTGCAGCGTTTATCAAACACCTATTATCGATGACATGCCGATTTTAGACCCACACGGGCTTTCATGTGATAATTTCCAACAAATTTCTATAATTAGTGCAAACAACAGTTTACAACACTATGAAACCTATAACTAACTAACAAATCTTATACAACAATGAAAAATTCAAACCCAAGATCAAATATAAGATTGTATTTGCTCCCATTTGTAATATGATGGTTAGACAATAGTTCCTTATTACATGCTCTGCTTTTTTTTTAGTGAAGTGTTGTGTGTTAAGGTCCAACCTTGTTGGGATGTGTCGATTTCAAATCTTAATCTAATACAAAAACGAGAATACCAAATAACTTTTATTCTTTTGTAAATCCACAAAAAATCTTGAATTCCAAATGATTTGAATAAATATTGAGATAACCAATAAAAGCGAAAGGAGAAATACCCGAGTTTAGTTCTTGTTAGTTTCCCCTTGAAATCTAACCCGGGAATCTACCGTATTCAATCAGAATTCAAATTCAAATTCAGTCCGTAAGAATCATGTTGTGACATGTCAAGTAAAATCATATTTAAACAAGTTAGTAAGGAAAAAAGCGAATAAGACGACCCCTTTTAGAAGAGTTGGAACAAGTGTCATTGCCTTCTTTTCAAATTTTTAATAACCTAAAGCATCCAGATTTTCATCCCTTTCATATTTTTAACAACCTAAAGCATCAAATTTTCATCCCATAGGTGGGATATACATATACACATTTGCACAAAAATATAACCAAAGATACGTAAGCCATGAGAAACTTAAATGCTAAATTTGATGTCGATTATCAAGCCCATCTCCATTTCCCACCATTAGGCATTTGTGAGACTTATAAGTCAATTATCGTCATCAACATCATTATAATTCTAGTTACAAATTCATGCCCTCATACAACATAACATAATGCATATGATGCAGAGAACACACCATCAACAAGGCTACTTTGCTATAGATCGCAACTCCGCCTATCTAAAAATGAAAATATAAATATTATGATTTAGATTTAATTTGAAATAAAGAATGACATCTTCTTTGAATGATGAATGAACATAAATAATCGAAACTTCGTATCTTTCACACATAAACTAGATTGCAATAGATAATTAATTTTAAAATCAAATGTACCCGATATCCTAAAATCTCGACCTACGCCACTATACCGAAAAATAACTTGAACACTTGACAAGACGGACGACAATATGTAGATAATTAATTTTAAAATCAAATGCACCGATATCCTAAAATCTCAGCCCTACGCCACTACACCGAAAAATAACTTGAACACTTGACAAAAATAACTCAAAAGCGAGATAAATCTTAAGTTAAAAACATGAAATACGAAATAATCATATATATAATATATATATATTTATCAATTATATTATTACTCAAGCTTTCTACTTGCCATTTTTTCATCATTGGCGTTTGATTTTCTCGGGAAGTGAGTTAACTCGCTTTCTTGCCTTAAATGTGCTTGTATTCTCGGACCAGGAAACTCAACTAAGTTGAGATCGATACTTGGCATGATCTTGCAATGGGTAACCACAGATGGATGAATTTTGTTCAAGTTAAGCACAAAACCATGAATAACCCTATGTTCCTTCGGTTTCTTTAGATCAACCCACAAATTTTCGGTGGAAGAAAAATGAAGGTTGTGGGTTGAGCCAATCAGAACCCAATCCGCACTACCTCGGTGAAGAAGAAATTAATGCGGCTATCAACCACCTCAAACATTCTATAAAAGATAAAGATGTCCTTATTCACAACTAATAACCAACCATTTTCACTCAATCCAAGCTTCAAGAATTTGCAAGACTACAGAGATGTTTCTAAAAACTATCAATTTGCAGCAGACCAAAACTCCAAAATTGTACCAACGCTACACGGCAATACGGCAAGACATAGATAATTAATTTTAAAATCAAACGCACTCGATATCGTAAAATCTCAGCCCTACGCCACTATACCGAAAATAAATTGAACACTTGCTATAAAAGATAGATATGTCTTTATTCACAACTAATAACCAACCATTTTCACTCAATCCAAGCCTCAAGAATCTGCAAGACTACAGAGATGTTTCTAGAAACTATCAATTTGCAGCAGACCAAGACTCCAAAATTGTAAAATCAAACGCACCCGATATCCTAAAATCTCAGCCCTACGCCACTATACCGAATATAAATTGAACACTTGACAAAACTAAATGAAAATCGGACAGATATAAAGTTAAAAAACATGAAATACGAAATAATCACCTCAATCAAAGAGCAAGTCAAAAACTCGATTTCCTGGATGCAGTTTTAGGTATTCCCTTATCCTATCTCCTTGTTCCAATTGTTGGCAGGTAGGGTTTATGGCCGTGAATAGTAAGAATTTGTTGTTAGGAAGGGATCTAAGAAGAAGAAATAAAGTCAGTTATGAACCCTTTATTTTGGCGTTTGATACTCATATATTCTCGATATCATCTTTCTCAAAATCCTACTTTGTGTGACAAGAAACTGGATTTTGGCGCGGGAAGGAGATTGAGCGTGAGAAGGTTTCTAATCTATTTCTCTCGGCATGTTTTTCAACTCATGCATATTCAAGCATATATATTCATCAATTATTGATCCTACAAAAACATAAGTATCAAATAATCTAGATTTTTTAAAAAGAAAAGAAAAAAGCATTGATTTAAAATATTATATTTAATGAATAACTTTATATTACTAACCTTCCGATTCACATGGATTTTGATCTTTTAGAAGCCATGTAATATGTGAACTTTTTGTTTTTCGATGTTTCTTTACTTTGTCAATGTATTCTCGTATTCCTGTGTAGTATTTAGATTTGTCATATTTTCTTTTCATTTTGTCACGATTTCTTTGTCGATATACATCACAGTTACTATAGAAAAAAATGATAGAAATTTGTATAAAATCGTTATAAATATATCTTAAATAGTGAATAAGTTAAGATAAACTTCATAAAATCCTAAACATCGAAAAAGTATATTGAATCTATTTACCGATGACAAATTTGAAATGGATGATCTTCGGCGCATTCTACCTCAGTCTACTTCCTGTCGGTTTCCACCCTTGAAATCTAACTCCAGGAATCTACCAGATTCAGTCTGTAAATTACCGAATTCAGTCCATATATAATTAAGTACCAAAAATATCACATTCAAAAAAATTATTCTCCAAATGAAGAGTACTCATTCTGAATTAGAAGCTAATATGTTAAGTGTGAAACATGTCATTTTAATGAAAACAATCCAAATGTTACAGATTCTTATTCCTTGGTGTATCATGTATCTTACCGTTCAACTGCTAGAACATGAGGTTTTGCCTAACGGATGACACTCGCTATAACAGATCGAAAAATGTATGTAATCTTGTCTGGTTGCTTGAATCATATATGATTTATTTTTGCATGGATCATGACAAATTTATTTGTTACAATTTAAGTTAATAATAATAATTGTATTTATATTTACAAAATAATTTTGGGATAATAGAGTTTTCCAGGAATCAAATGTACTTAAGAAATCCTAAAATCTCACCTACGCCACTATACCGAAAATAACTTGAACACTTGACAAGACGGACGACAATATGTAGATAATTAATTTTAAAATCAAATGCACCCGATATCCTAAAATCTCGGCCCTACGCCACTACACCGAAAAATAACTTGAACAATTGACAAAAATAACTCAAAATCGACAAATCTTAAGTTAAAAAACATGAAATACAGAAATAATCATATATATAATATATATATATATATATATATATATATATATCAATTATATTATTACTCAAGCTTTCTACTTGCCATTTTTTCATCATTGGCGTTTGATTTTTGGAAGTGAGTTAACTCGCTTTCTTGCCTTAAATGTGCTTGTATTCTCGGACCGGGAAACTCAACTAAGTTGAGACCGATACTTGGCATGATCTTGCAATGGGTAACCACGGATGGATGAATTTTGTTCAAGTTAAGCACAAAACATGAATAACCCTATGTTCCTTCGTTTCTTTAGATCAACCCACAAATTTTCCTGGTGGAAGAAAAGCGAGAAGATTGTGGGTTGAGCCAATCAGAACCCAATCCGCACTACCTCGGTGAAGAAGAAATTAATGCAGGCTATCAACCACCTCAAACATTCTATAAAAGATAAAGATGTCCTTATTCACAACTAATAACCAACCATTTTCACTCAATCCAAGCTTCAAGAATTTGCAAGACTACAGAGATGTTTCTAAAACTATCAATTTGCAAAGCAGACCAAAACTCCAAAATTGTACCAACGCTACAAAGAATACGGCAAGACATAGATAATTAATTTTAAAATCAAACGCACTCGATATCGTAAAATCTCACTCTACGCCACTATATCGAAAATAAATTGAACACTTGCTATAAAAGATAAATATGTCTTTATTCACAACTAATAACCAACCATTTTCACTCAATCCAAGCCTCAAGAATCTGCAAGACTACAGAGATGTTTCTAGAAACTATCAATTTGCAAGCTGATCAAGACTCCAAAATTGTAAAATCAAACGCACCCGATATCCTAAAATCTCATCCCTACGCCACTATACTGAATATAAATTGAACACTTGACAAAACTAAATGAAAATCGGACAGATATAAAGTTAAAAAACATGAAATACGTAAATAATCACCTCAATCAAAGAGCAAGTCAAAACTCGATTTTACGGTTGCAAAGTAGAGTTAGAGTTTTCCCCTTATCCTATCTCCTTGTTCCAATTGTTGCAGCAGGTAGGGTTTATGTAGTTTGTGAATAGTAAGAATTTGTTGTTAGGAAGGGATCTAAGAAGAAGAAATAAATCTGTTATGAACCCTTTATTTTGGCGTTTGATACTCATATATTCGATATCATCTTTCTCAAAATCCTCTTTGTGACAAGAAATGGATTTTGGGCGGAGGAAGGAGATTGAGCGTGAGAAAGTTTCTATTCTATTTCTCTCTTTTTCGCTATTTCTGTTTGATTCTTTTTTGAGAATCTAATCAGGTATTTTAGTCTTAATTAGGATAATTATAATTTTACCATTACATGTAATTTAGCCTGATTATTCTTTGAGGGTATTTTAGTCTGTTTATTTTTTTACAGAATATATTCACCCTTTTATAAGGGTAGTAGATAGATAGTAGATAAAACTTAGCAAAACCAAAAATTCATCTTCTTTATTTCTTTGTTGATTAATTTTGTCTATCACCAATGGGTTGGTCCATGTTGCGATAAGATTGGGTTAAAGAAATGATTACGGACAGCTGGAAAAGATTGGGTTAAAGAAATGATTAATTAACTTTGATTTTTATTTTTTTATCCTTTTCTGGGCGGGCAGAATCTAGCCATATAGAATTACAACTGACTAATGTGTACGACTCGTAAATTTAATAGAGTTAATAATAAAAGGTGAAAGTGCATATAATAGGGGACAGAGACGGACAAGGTCTATCCAGAAATTGGAAGGAAACTAGTTTAGGAGAAAATTGAGGATGGGGCTAGAAGGCCATCCAGTATTTACTGGTGCATAAGACTCCTTTTATCTTTCAATGGCTTCTCTTATATCCTTCTCTCTCCTTAATAATGCCACACCTAAAGCTTGTGCATCAACACCAACCACACTCATCTCTCCTACGGAGACTCTTGACCAGAAATTTGGTCGGAAAGGCATTAAATTTTCCGAATCTGATGAAATTCCGGCGGTTGAGCTAACCGTTAGGAATGGAAGTTCACTGAAGCTTCATATACCCAATGGGCATATCACTTCCTACAGGCCTAAGGTCTACTGGAAAGACGAAGGTTATGAGGAGGTTCTTCATACTATTGCTGGTTCCAGAGGGGGAATTGGTTTGGTCATAAATGAGGTGTCTCAACAAAATTCCAAAACAAAGGCTTCTGAATGGACTGTAAAGGATGTCGATTCTGATTCCATTGATGCTCTACAGGTACTTGTGCATTGAACTACAATTCATTCTCAACCAATAACTAATAATTTAATTGTGTATCATGCATGTACTTGGGCATTGAGGTGCAGGTTGAATTGATGTGCATGAGAGGGAGTTTGGATATTAGTTATGTGGTGTCACTGTATCCACTTAGCATGGCGACAGCAGTGATAGTGAAGAACAATGGGCGCAAGGCTGTTGATTTGAACATCGCTATACTTGGGCATTTCAAGTTTAACAAAAGAAGTGGTGCTGGAATCCAAGGATTGAAAGGCTCTTCTTACTGCACCCATCCTCCTCTCTCGTCTCCTTTTGAAATCTTATCCCCAGCTGAAACTATCAAGTTTGAAGATCCTGGCTTCTTCTCTTTTGGTTGGGAGCCTGAAAACAAGCCTGGATTCTGGACTGTGCAAGATGTCCCAATTACCGTCTTGAAGCATAAGCTCAGTAGAGTTTATGCTGCCCCACCACCACAACGATCAAAACTATTTCATACAAGCCCCCCTTCCAAGTATGAAACCATTGATCAGGTGATGAACATTAATCTTTCTTTATTACCAATTTCAAATAATCAAAGGGGTCCTTGTCCTATATATTTCTCTTGTTTTCAATCTTCAGGGGCGTGGACTCTTCTTTCGGGTGATACGAATGGGTTTCCAGGAAATATACTTGTCCAGCCCAGGTTCATATTCAGATAAGTATGGGAAGGACTACTTTATATGTACAGGCCCTGCATCAATGTTGGTTCCGGTCACTCTGAACCCTGGTGAAGAATGGAGAGGGGCACAAGTCATAGAGCACGATAACTTGTGATTACATCCTGTAAAATATCAAATGATTTAATTTCTTTTTCTGTTCCATTCCGTGGTTTAACAGATATTACATCTGTTCATGATTTCCAGGAGAATCTTCCTTTGCTGATGATGGGAATACAAATTCTCTATCACCAATCACTTTGATCTATTTAATTCTAAAAGTGAAATACTATATATGTCATCGTTTTTGTTAACACCAATTTTTAATCAAATCCAAATAACCCTCCCTTGCTGTGGCAATAATCTAGTGTTAAATGAACAAAGTGTAAAGGTATTGAACCAATCATTTCCTTTCAGAACATGGGAATGTGATTAAATCCGTGAGTGTTTCATCTTCTTTCTTTGGAGGGCTGCGTGCAAAAATGGGACATTCGATCTATGACCAGTAATGGAAATCGCTGGGGAAATTGGTATTGTCAGAAAATTATTGTTGATAATGTGTTTGCACAGGAGAAATGATGCATAAATTTGCTAGAGAGAGAAATCCAAAATATCTCTCAACTTTTAATTATAACCAACCAAAAGATCTAAAGATATTCAAAAAAACAATTTACTCTGTAAGCCAGCATTGAGGATAGGGCCAGTTTTGGCAATTGGAATGTTTCCATAGCCATCCGGATATAGAATGATGGCCATTGTTGGCAGTTTCCTCGAGGAAATTGCATCTTTAGTCCACAGAAATTGTGTTGTTGCGAGTCCCATATCTCGCAATGCCCCATACGAACCAAAAATCTTTGCATATGTAGTCCCACCGTTAGTTTTTTAACACCAATAATCGCCATCTCCGTTAAATGGTCAATTTGGAGGGAAAAATTAGGTCAACCTTCTTTTGGAGGCAAATAAGCTGCAGCAATGACAATTTTTTCTTCATTTTTCTGGGAAAAACAGTGCAACCTCAAATTTCACTCATTTTTGCTCTAAAATCTTGAGAATAAAAATGAGTTCTTCCTCTTCTTCCTCAAGTCGACCAATCGTTCTTTGCCATTGCGGTAAATTTGCTCGCATGCACACTTCTTGGACAAATGATAATCCAGGGAAGAAGATTTATTTGTTGTGTGAACTCTCTTAATGGCAATGGATGTGGGTTTTTCGAGTGGCGGGACGATCCGATATGCTTGCAAGAGCAAAAGCTATCATTCGGGTTTGTTGCGAAAAATAAACACTTTGAAAGCCGAAATTGGTAGCTTGCGATCAAGAGAGAACAATCGAAAAATTCACACTTTGGAAGTCGAAATTGGTGATTTGCAATCAAGGGTGAAAAATGAAGAAGATGGAAGAAGAAATTGGAAGATTGAAAATGCGTACAAAGTGTTTGGTAGTCTTACTTGTTGCTTCTTGGTTAATTTTGTTGTTGAAGTAGAATTCTCCCGATTCTGTTTTTTTTTTGTTGCTATGTAATTTTGGTTTGGAATGTAATAGGGGTTTGGGGTATGTATTGGTATATAATGGGGGTGTCTGGTTGTGTTTTGGTATGTAATTCATCTCTTTATGTTGAATGAATGGATATTGTATTTTGTGGGATGTATTGTTGTTTGTAATGTATTAAATTTGGTTATTTTGGCAGCTTCAATAGGGGTCTTTTGTAGCTAACATAATGCGTAAATGAGGGCTTTTCGCTCAAAATCGAACACATCTTTTGAATATAATACATAGGGCCAAAAGCGAACACATACTAAATATAAATGGCTAAAAACTGAAACATATACTGAATATAATTGGCTAAAAACTGAACATACTTATCATACATCACAAAACACCAAAAACACCCAAATTTTCACATCCAAAAACTGAACATACTTATCATATATCACAAAACACCAAAAACATCCCAAATTTAAACATCCAAAAATAGGGCATATGAACATCCAAAACCCAAAACACATCCCCGAACACATAACACATTTCTAATCACCCATCATCCAAAATATCTCACAAACACATTCATAGAGTTTGCTTCTTTCCAACCTCGTGTCTTGATGCATTCTCTTAAGGGATGAAGATGTTTATTGCCAAATTAGACATAGTCACATAATTCCGCCACCTTTGTGTATTAATTTAATGCCTTCATCCATGCTTGGGGTCCGCACTCTTGGTGGCGGGAATCATGAACCCCTGAATGTCTTATTTCTTGCCTAAAAAGAAATTATAGTCATGATTAGTGATTTCATAAGTCAGAAGCATATAATTCAACTCAAACTACTTCCAGTCATCTTCATATTTGTTGATGCATTCTCGAAATTTGATTGTCCCCCTTTACATTTACATCCACCTTTAAAAAAACAGAGGAAAAATAAAATCAAAGCATTACAAATAGAGAAAAACACATGACATAAGAAAGCATTACATGAAGTGAATATGTTTTGTTGTCACCTCTTCATCTTGATTTTGTTGTGGGATATCGATCTTGTGTCATCTCTTCATGTTGTGATTGCAAATCTTCATAAAGTCTTGGGTTTTGTTGAGCAAGTTTCTTCTTCTTGCAACCCTTTTGGTTGTGCCCCTTCTCATTACAAAACTTACAAGTAACACTTCGTATTTTTCCCTCCCTAAAGTTTGCAATGCACTCTCTTTTCTTTTCCCTTTTTGGTGCTTCATCTTTTCAAACCTCCAGCTCTTGTGGGTCTCTGTTTGTCTTTCTTCCAAAATTTGGGGAATATGTGGTATATAACCAGTTTTATCCCACAAAGTAGGCCCACTCATTAGATTTATTGCGATTCATACACTTTCCCATATGTTTCAACAAAGTGTAGTACTTGCTCACATATTCTTCAGGGTCATGGACCGAGCACATATTGCTGACCGCATCCATGTTTGCATGGAATCCCGGACACATCCCACTCTCGCATGAACAAGTATGTGCCTGCAAATCCGCGTGTGCTTTGAACCATCATTGCAATCAATCTCCCATTTGAAATCGTGGAGATTTAATTGGGATGCAATCATTGTTCTATCAATATTTTTGTGTACTATCTTTCTTATTTTTGGACATAGCAATCTACCTTCCCATTTTCTTTCATTTTCTGTCCCTGTTTTGTTGTAGTCTAGTCATCGGATATTCTCTCGATCCACTCACACATTGTCAAAATTCCTCTCTCTTGCCTCTAATATCGAATGTTGAACACTTCACGGATGTTGTTAAGCAAAATATCACATTTTTGGAGTGGTTTTGAAGTGTGATCGGACCATTGACTTGCAGGCTTGTCGATAACCATTCAAGGCATCTATGATCAAGTTCACCAATTTGCCTCATGGTTGCTTCAAATTCGGGGACAGTTGAAGCCTTTGCATCTTTCCATAAAGCCATTTTAAAGGTTGTTCCCCAAGCCTCTTTGTCTTCATGTTTCCATGAAGGTGCGACGACACAAAACCTATTGTCGGCATCTGAAATACACATTCAAAGGCGGTATCAACCCTTTTGTTTGCGACATGAAAGTCCACAAGTCATCCATTTCAATGAGTAAATCTTTCTTCAACAAAGATCAAAAACCACCGCTTTGCCATGCCTCGCTTGTTTTACTAGCCACAATCGCATATGCCACTTTGGGTATGGATTATTGTTGGGATCTATACTCTGTTTGTCAACAACACCCCTCCATGTGGGCCCTTCAGGTGGCATCCATCAACACCTATAATGGGCCTACAACCAGCAAGAAATCCAACCTTCAATGCTTCTAAGAAAATGTAAAGCTTTTCAAATCTTTTCTGTTCACTAGGACCTGGAGCATCACTCAACTGTTGCATGATCACTGTAGAACTAGGATTTTTGCCCTTAAAGCCTCTACATAATCCCATAGCCTGGCATATTGCTCCTCATTTGTACCCTCAATGGCTCTCAGGGCCTTTTGCTTTGCTCTATAAGCTTGAAATGGAGAAATATGGACTCTGATATCCCTAATTGCATCAACCCTGAATCCTTTAACATTTCTTTTGGGATCAGACCTAAAGCTTTCTTCATATTTCTTTGCCAACCAGTTTGCATTAACATTGCTCGCATTATAGGTCCTTCCACATCTATGAGAACTATTATATTCTCTAATCTGAAATGACTCTTGGTTCAATACCTTCAAAGCATTTATATGCCAATCACATCCCTCTTCAGCACATCTTGCATAAACCCTTCTTTTATCATTCTTGGTAATCTTCAAATTTCTCCTGGTTTTAATGGCATGACTATGTATAGCTTCCTGAACAATTGTTTCTTTGCTAAAATATTGACCAATTGTAAAAATGGGATCAAAATAATCAGCCTCCTGAACATATTATTTGGTACATGTTGATCCTCTCTGTCTCGAAGGTTGTTCAGCATCAAATTCATGCTCACTACTTTGTCGAGATGACTCACTTTCTTGGATGTTGTTTTATCATTTCCATTGCCTTTCGCATCCTTGTCAACATTTTCATCAAACATAATGTCATCAATTAGCATTTCCTCAAGGTCCTCTTTATCATTTATGGTGAAGTCATCATCATCATCATCATCTGAGACAACCTCTTGTGTGTCTCCCAAATCCACATTCTCGGATCGAGATGCAACCCTTGTGTGTCCGGAAAATCCACATTTTGTGATCGAGATGCAACTCCTGTGTGTATGGAATAACCTCATTTTCTAATCCTCGCTTGAGTCCATAATTGTCAATTTCAAACTCTAATTCAATGAGATCAAAATCGGGATCATCAAATATGTTAAGAGGATCGGTTTAAGTATTTCTACATGCCTCATCACCCCTGTTTCTTCACATGGCTTCTCAAAGATAGCTGCTTTGTTTCTTCACATGCATTCTCACCTCCTGTTTCTACACAAGCCTTCTCATTACCCCTGTTTTTCTTCACATGGCTTCTCAAAGCCTGCTTTGTTTCTTAGCATGCATTCTCGGTCCCTGTTTCTACACAAGCCTTCTCATTACCCCATGTGTTATCACATTCCTCATCATCTAATAGTGTTTGTTCACCCACTAGATATATATGACTTTCCTCCCTTTTCTTTGGAACACATAGTAATAGCTCGTCATCATTATAATTTCCTAAACTTCTTGAAATCATCAATCCCATAGTATTTCTTCTCACCCAAATACCCTAATTGTGCACATAACTTACCAAGATATTCCATCGACATTCTCCTTTTATCCACAAAATCAAATGCACTTACACTTCCCCTATGTAATTTTCTTTCCCATTTTCCTCAACCAAACTACCTCCATGACTCAAATTTTAATTGTAAATAACCATTTTTTGCCCCGCAATCAACATAACAAACATATTTTTAACCTAAGCACTAAAGAACATTATACACTATATAATGCAAACCGAATCGAGTAAACAAAGGCACACAAACAAACAATGAGAACAAAAATAAGGGCAACTAGGGTTCTTACCAAATCCTGGGTTCGGAACGTCCACCAGATGAGCACGCCGAAGCATTATCGTTTCACTTTCTTGACAAGTATCACAGGTGAGTGTCAATTTTTGGTATTATGGGAGAATTAGTTGTGTTCGATTTCTAGGGTTTTCAATCTACCGTTGTTCAAATTGGGGAAAATGAAAATAAACTTTTCTTCACGTGCCAAACACGGTGTTTGAATAACGACTAACGTGCACGTGAGATGCACGTATCACACTCCATTATTTTTTGACGGTGGAGGGACTATTTGGAGTGTCGATGTCTATTGTATCGGACATAGACATGAGATTTACTTCAAAATTTTGGAGAGTCGCAAAGTGCAATGAGCACAAGATTGAAATTCAAGATACAACTTATCATCCCAGACGGATGGACAATCTAAAAGGATGATACGGATATTAGAAGATATGTTGAGAGCTTGTGTGCTCGATTTGGTAAATAATCGGGAGACTTTATTGCCTTTAGTGGAGTTTTCTTATAGCAATAGTTATCAAGCGGCGATTGGGAAGGTTCCGTATGAAGTATTGTACGGGACGAAAAAATGTAGATCGCCATTGTATTGGAATGAGGTTGGTGAGAAGAAAGTTTTGGGGCGGAATCGATTCAGAGATCAGAGAAAAGATAGCCAAAATACAAGATCGAATCGAATGGCTCAAGATAGACAAAAGTCATATCTTGTGAAGGAGAAAGCATATACAATTCAAGAATGAGAAAAAGTGTTTTTAAGTGGCTCTATAAAGGGTGTTATTCGTTTTGGTGAAAAGGGAAAATTGAAGCCAAGATGCATTGGACCGTTCAAATCCTTACTCGTCTTGGAGATTTGGCTTATCAATTGGCATTACCATCAAGTTTGTCGAGTGTGCATAATGTCGATCTTTGAGAAAATATGTTCACGATCCAAGTCACATCGTGAACTATAAGGATTTAGAAATTAACAAGGACTTGACATACGAGGAAGGCCCGAGTTGATTTTAGAGCGCAAGATCCACAAACTAAGAAATAAGGATGTTGCGTTAATCGAGGTTCAATGGAGACGCCATGACAATAAATGAAGCCACCCGGGAGCAAGAAAAAGAGTTAAGTGCCAAGTACCCGAATTTTATTATCCAAGGTAAATAAGCAATTTCGAGGACGAAATTAATTTTAAGGGTGTATGATGTAATATCCACAAAAATTAGGGATATATTTACAATTAGATTCAATTGGGGATTCAAATCCTAATTTCATAATTTAAGCGAGTAAATTATAATTAGGGTTTCTAACCTTTAAATCCTATTTACTCGGATTTTTAATTTAAAAATCATAGAAAAATATAATTTTCATTAGCCATTTTTAATGAAAGTTTTAGTTATGAATTTTGAAGGGCTCAAACTTAATGAAAAGGAGATGAAAGGTGAAGGGTTATAATTTTGAATGTAAGAACTTAACTCTTAATCATCAATTCTAGAGTTCCTATAAATTGTTAGTTCCATTATCGATTCTTACACAAATCCCTCAAGAAGTTCAAGATAGGTAAAACTCTCTTCAAATAAATCAGTTTCTATCCCAAAAATTTCAGCAAATACACAAATGATTTTCGAAAAAAAAAATATTCATACATACGTAAAATATGAGAGAAAGTGAGTAGCCGTAGGTCTTCTCATTTTGCTATCCACCGCCGAAGACCGCGCCGCCGCCCTCCTCCCGCCGTTCGTCGCTCGCCGTCTCGTGGTGGTGTCTCGATGGAGGTGGCGTGAAGTGTACGGCGGGCGGGGATTGTGTGTGTGGGAGGAGGAGAAGATGTCGAAAGTGATATGGAGGAGAGTGTAGGGGCGTAAATTTTGGAAGAGAAGAGAAAGAAAAAGAAAAAAAAAAAGAAAGAAGAAAGGGGGAAAGCGAGAGTGACGGAGAAATGGGCGAGAAAAGAAAAAGAAAAAAAAAGAAAAGAAAAGAAAAGAGAGAGATTGGGGGGGAATAGGGTTTTGTTTTGTTTTGGTGTTTGAATTTTTTAAAGAAAATATTTATATATTTTAAAAGGCTTAATTGGGGTTTTTGACCCAAACCTTATTATTAGTTTTTAAGCTCAAAAATCCAAATTCCCTATTTTGATATGTCAATTTTCTTTTCTAAACCATCCAAATTTATTAAATAATTTTATAATTTATGTAGGAATCGAGAATCAAGAGGATTAGAATAATGTTATTCATTTCAAGGAATAACATAAAACGATTGAGGTAGGGATTTTTTAATTCTTGTCTTTATATAATTCTTCATGTGAGTATTTTCAATTATATGTAATATGCAAGAGGAATTATAAATTATTAGCCAGGGACCATAAATAGGGTAGGGATCGAAGTTGATTTTCGGGTTAAGACCCATTGTGCTAAAATTTATTAAGGTCGGTCGTCGAGGAAAAATTACGGAGGAATTATATGTTTTATTATTCATGATTATGTTTGTATGATTTATTATACATTGACAAAAGTTGGCATCTCTGAGCAAGTGGAAGCTCACCCCTTCATTTTCATAATTTTTCAGATTAAGGAGTCGAGTCAAGATACGTCAAATGATGGATGAAGATCAAATTTAACTTTGGATTTTGAATAATTTTATTTTATGTCTTGGAACCTTTTGATAATATTTCATTAGTAACGTGAATGGTATTTATCTTTATTTAAAAGTCTAGTTTTATTAATTTTTTTGTTAAAAATCGTGTTTTTATATTTACGTTTTTATAAAAGTCGAACGCTTTTATTTTCTAAAATATGGCGTTACAAAAGGCATACACATAACTTTTTAACGTCTCCCAAACCCACCTTTGATTTCGAATTGTCTATGGCATTCGCCAGATCGTAAAATAAGCCGGGGGCCAACCTCCCCCCAATATTTTTTAAAAATAAAAATTTACTACACCCCAAAAAAATCCTAGCTACACCACTGCTGTTATATTAACCGGATGTGATCAAATCTGAACTAAAAGTTTTCCGTGAAAACACACCAGACATGACATGAGGAATAGATTCCAATTGAGAAGTGAGATAAGTAATTTCTATCTTGAATCTCACATACTTGTACATCTGCATTACTGAAAATCTCAATAGAATGAAAGGAAATCAAGCTTCAAAACATATTGAAAATACACTCCTCTGCAAGGAGAAAGTTCTCGAAGAAATGCAAAACCTAGAAGTCAAGTTCCACCATAGATGATTGTCATGAATCTGTGATTGCCCGAGACATATATCTTGTTGTACAACCTTAGAATATTAACCAGATGTTCCTAAAGTTTGGCAAAGAACAGGAACATCATATGTGAACAACAATCTAGGTTGGGACAAGAATGTTGTGATCTTCCTGATCACCTATTGCTAACAAACACAAAACTAGTGCAAATAGAACAAAAAGACCACAAACAATGTTGTGGGCGGAGTTGTGACGGGTTTCCTTTCCTGGAACTACCTCTGCAGACAACCCCAGATCTCTGTCTCCAAACACATCTTTTGTGGAGGAAACGGATTCTGAACTGCCATGGAGTTCATCACCATAAAACAATTTGTCTCCATTGTTCTCACAGTTCATGTCCTGATGAAGATCATTTTGTTCACGCATTGATGTAGGTGACCACTCAAATGTGCTTGTCATTGGGCTTCTGAATCTCCTGATTTGTTTCTTAGAGGAGAAGCCTGAATCAAAGTGATCTAGATCCTGAAGTGAGCGAATGAGCTTTCTAGGGGTAGTGAAGATCTTTACATCATCGACGTTAATGTGGGAGTTTGACCGCTGAAGCACAAATAGCAAAACATGCATTATGAGGTGACAAGAATAAGTTAATTAATGATTATATTTGGAAAGCTGCCAATCATCTCTGCTTAAAGAAAATGCAAAAAGTTTCATCATGCATATCTTTTCACTTCTGCTGCATGTCAAAATTGGAACAGAATACCACATCAAAATTAACAGAATATTCATTCTGAAGGGGTATTACATTATCTACACCATATGTTAACAGTCCCTCATTCTATGCCATTCCGATTATCCAAGTATTACAAATAATGATGTCATAGATTTACTTGAACACTTCCTAAGTGGATGGGTTGAAATTTCTCCAATCTTGGAAAACCAGTTCATGCATCATCAACAGCCTAATTTTGCAAATCTCATATTCTTTCCCAAGATGCATGATTCAAACAAGTATTTGGAAGCACAACATCGTTAATTATGCAAAAACTAACCTGTGGACTTGGAGTATTGCTTCCCACAACTCCATTTTCGGCACTTCCTTGAACAAAACCTGAAAAATTTTCGAGATAATCTCCACGCTTGTGAGAAAGGTCATCATACTCAGAGCTCATGATGTCACTTCCTTGCGTTATATTTGAAAATAAGCCATCTTTAAGAGATACATCCAGTATTCCATTCTCACACTTACGCCAAAGTCTACGACTCACATTCCTACAATCATAATCCACGCCTTGATGGCCCACATTCATTGAATTGGGTGATTCGATAAAATAATCATACCCAACAAAAGAATCAACAGTTTGCGACTCAGGTGATGCAGTGTAAGGTGATTGGTCTCCAGAACTACAAACATTTCTCCTCCTAGTGTTATCTCTTCTACCAAAGTTGGAGCTACTGGCTGACCCTATGTCCCTCTCCAATTTTGAGCCTTTCTCAGCACATATTTTTTTTGCAATTTGAAGTGCTTCAAAAGCAGCCCCAGTAACAAATGGCATTCGATCAGACTGGCACTTCTCCATTTCCTTAATTACCAACTCCAATTCAGACAATAAGCTTTTTGGGTCCAAACATCTCATTAGAGAACTCACCATATGTATGGCTGACAACTGTTTTTGAGAATTTGCCTCCACAAAACCAGCATCAAGAATATGCAGTCCAGACTGTATCAACAGTCTGGCATAGGCTTCAACAATCAGGCTATTGTGTTTAGCCAAAGCCATAACTAAGGCCATATGGGAATTGGTCTGTGAATGCTTCTCCAAAGCCCCTGCAACTCTCTGACAGACCTCATTTACCATTTCATTCGAAGAAAATCGCCAATTATCAGATTCAACGAGTGCCTGTAAACAAAGGGCTGCACCAGAAGACAGATTTTCTTGGCTACCCAAAAGGCAATCTGAAAGGGGCTTACACAGAGAGTGAATAATATATCTCTTCCTATCCTCAGCTGTTGTTGGGTCAATTGCATACCTTGCTATAGCTGGAACCACCTTTGAACAAGCCTGATGAAGAGCAAAAGCTCCTGCACTCAGGGACAAGGTCTTGACAATGGTGTTCATAATGTTATCAATCTGAGGAACAATTTTTGGTCCATGTACTCGAGCAAGAACCTCATATAGCGAAATTGTGTGCTCTCCTGATGACATACCAGTTTGTTTGGTTTCAGAAACCTGAGCAAGAAAGACGGGTATTGCCTTGGAATCCAAGTCTTTCACATATGATTTCAATGCTTTCATAGCTGATTTTCTACTATCAGCATCCTTATCAAGATTCTCCAACTCCCGGCGTAGTATTGGGCTTAGACTTCTTCCCATTTTACTAGACTGAAAGATTGACGGCCAATGTCAGAACCAGCTAATAATAAGTGAGCTTAGCTTTCAATATTTTTTTTGGTTAAATTTGAAGTTCATTGGGATTATCAAATGGAACCGGAAATGATAAATTCAAATTTCTATCCTCTACAATGTGAAAATTAGCTGAAAATTTGTTCTTGTTACTCAATGATTTCCATTAATTATGACTGCAGGATTGAGAATTTCTGAAAGATTATTGCAACGGAACCCTGAAGCAGAAGGGTGGGGTTAAAGCCGCCACTTATTTTTCAAATTCAAAAGACCACAAGAAGATATTTACTAATCATTAACCCAGCATAAAGTTTCAGAAATTATTTGGTGACTGGGTACATGAAATCTGAATCAGTTAAACGCATACATAAATTCAAGAAAGAACCAATGGGTCCCAAATAGCATTAAACAAGAACGGATTTTCTTTATGATGTATTCTTTTTCTTTAACTCAAAACAATGACGTTTACGCTTAAAGTAAGTGAAACATTGAATCTGAAGCTCAATAAATCAAAATGATTATCCAAGATTTTTTATGGAGTAGAGGGATAAATGGCACTTTTTGAACAAAACTACTTACTTTGATATCCAGAATTAGCCTGTTCCTGTGCCGCTACTTCTTGCTGTTGGATTTGCAGATACAGTGGAAAAATTAATCTTGAGCTGTTCCCTATTATGAGAAAAAACTGGACGCTTTGTATGGAATTGGAAAAGAATAGGATCAAATAATCCGCATCAAGGAATTCGATGTTTGTGTATTAAACCTGAATTTGAAAAGAGAGAAGATCTGGCGGCGGAGCGGAGTTTTCATGGAGTGAACAAGCGTACAAAATGTATAAATACAAAGTTACATACATAAAGGTTCTTTATCGAGCAAGCACCAAGGTGGAGATTAGAGTGAGAGTTTTGTGTTTCAAAGATATACGCGGTTTTGGTGCTTCCTTGTCTAATTTTTTTCATTTGAAATTTCGTAGGGGTGTAATTCATTTCGAATCTTTCTACATATTTCCCCGCTATCCTCCATATATCTCTATCTTCTTTTTAGACGATTTTACCCCACCAATGGAGATGAAGTTATTGAAGTGAAGGGATATACATGTAAAGATGTTAAGCGGGTTGGCCCCAACGGTTTTGGGGCGGTCCTAATGAGCTTAAATCTAACCCGATTTGAGTAAATGGACCAATATCTAATGGATCATCAATGGACGAACCTAACCCCCGGGCTTCGGACTAAACGGGTCAATATCGGTTTACAACTCGAAATTCAAAATTTTATACTTAATTCTAAAATTTTAAGAGAAATTGGAAATACCTCAAATTTTGGAAAAAATACAGAACATTTACGCTCTCCCTATCAATTTTATACTCTTTTTTACTTTTTTATGCTCTGAATATTTTTTGGTTATGTTTACGTTTTTTTCGATTTTTACATTCTGTATTGATTTATATGTTATATATGTTATTTATATTTATTTATTAGTTGTTTCTATATTGTTTTGTTGTTGTTTCAATGTTTCAATACAACTTTTACTTATTTTTACGCTCTTTTTTGTTCGTGCGTTGTTTTATATAATGTTTTTGTTGTTTTTGGTTTGTTCATATCTTTTGTTTTTAATGTTATTCGATGTTTTTGTTGTTTCCATTAGTTTTCGATGTTTCAGTATAGTTCTTACCAAATTTTAAGCTTTTTTTGTTCATATAGTGTTTTCTATATTGTTTGTGTTGTTTTTGGGTTGTTTCTATATAGTTTTTAATGATATTATGTTGTTTCTTGGTTGTTTCCATGTTTTTTTATGTTTCAATGGATTGGATTGGAAATTGAATTGTGTTTTTCTATTCATGTTGTTTCTATATTATTTTCAATTATATTTCTTGATTTTTTATAAGATTTTGAGATAAAATTGATTATTTAATTGGGCAGAAATTATTTTTCCATTGAAATTTTATTTGATGAAACATGTTACAACCTTAGAACAACAACGTAAAAAAATCCAAAACAATTGACGGGAGCATAAAAATGTCCAAAAATAGCGCAGGAGCGTAAAAAAATCCAAAAAATGTCCGGAAGCATAAAAAGCTTCCATTTTCTCCGGAATGTGGGGCAATAGTATCCTTAACCCAAATTTTAAATTAAAACAGAATAACATTAATATTCAAACTAAATTATCCATAATAATATAAGTCACACATAATTTATAGTTGCATTAGATAGACAAAATCTTAAAGTTCAAATACTCATGTTTTAAACTTCATAAATAAAACTTCATCTAAAATATATAAAACAGACCAATTTTTAGTAAAGAAGTCTATCTTTAATTATGTATACTATTGAAATTAAATTGTAAGAAAAACTATAAAAAATATTACAAATATAATTAAAATGAGTAAACACAGAATTAAAAGCTCTTTCAAAAAAAACTCACATCTTACAAACTCAAATAATCATGTGAATTCGAAACATCATACTAGTAAGAGATAATAAAAAATAGATATAGAATATTAATTACATTTATATATGGGTTGGATCTAATGTGATCAGAGCCTGCGGTGAGACCGTATAGACTAATCTCAACCATCCCCACATAATAATCAAAGACTATGATTAAAAAGATTAAAATTACATTAAATATTTAATTTAATCACCAAAAGAGTAGCAATGTAAAAACAAAACTAAATAATAATCTAAACATAACAAGAAATTGTTATAATCATGGAAATGAATCAATCACGTTATCTGTTTACATAAATATCAATCACAAATCCCCTGCAGTGACGCACTCAACCAACACTGAATTTCCTCTTTCTACGCCATTAATGATCTCTGCAAATTTTACAGAGAGAACAAAGAATACAACTGAAGAAGAGGACTTTAGTTCTTAGCGAGGAAAAACCAATAATTCCACAAGAAACACCTATGGACAACATAGATGAAGTTGACAGCCATGGAGAACTCGAACCTGGTCATTAACAACAAACTCTTAAAACTATAAGTTTCACGAAGAAGATGATGAATAGATACTTATGAAATGACGATATAACTCAATGTTGTAAAAACGCCAGCGCTAGTCGGGTGGCGGTGGGCCCAGCGCCAGAGCTGGCGGGGTTAGACGGGGCCTAATCGAAAAAAAAAATAAAACATAGCGGAACCTAGCGCTGGCGGGACTAATCGGGGCTAAAGGCGGTGATTTTTACAAAGAGAATTATAACTATCCGATGTTGCATTGAAAACTATTCAACAAAAATAAACTAACTATGCATTGTCTAGAAGTAAGTAATATAGTGTAAAAAAAAACTAAAGATGCAGTACATTATATCCAACTATTCAAAGTGTCATAAACTTTGCAGTAAAAGTCAACTAATTATGAATTGTCTAGAAGCTATATATGCAGTGTGTAAAAACCGAAGATGCAAGACATTATACTCAACCATTCAATAAGTGTCATAAAACAATGCAACAAAAAATAACTAAATATGCATTATCTAATAGATATCTAAGCAGCAAAAGAACACTAACTGTGGTGGATTCCAAAAAATAGGGGGGAAAATCAAAAAAATTGCCCCAAAAATCATACCATTCAAGAAGGCAGTTACAATTACACCTCATAAAATACGGTTTCAAAAAGGTAAATGATTCCAAAAAAAGCTGTCAAATTACAAATATTCATATAATCTACATATATATATATATGGATTGGTTCAAATGAGACCAAGTCCTTTAGGTAAGACCGTGAGACCACATCTAGACCATTGGATTTAATAATTAATGGTTCAGATTATTAGCCTAATTTTAAGCACATGCGCCTCTTTCAGGGGCATCAAGGAATTTATCGTCTAATATACCAGGGGATAAGATTGTAATTCTATTAGTAATGATTTGGTAATTAAAATTATACCATATCCACCTCCCGCGATTTTGAGGTCAGTTAATTGAGCCCTTTGTTCAACGGGGAAGTAGCGTTGGAGTCGCGTCATTTAATTTGGTGGGGGTGGGAAGGAGAAACAAACAAAAGGTCATGGAGCATCGCTTCGGTGCCCGTGTGCAGTCCTGTTTATGTTTGTTGTGTTTTCTCAATGTTATATGTCATGGTTATTTTAGTTATATATTATGTATATTTAATCTTGTAATTCTGTATATTTAATGTATAAATGTTGTACATCTTACCTTTTATTATAATGTAATGTAGTTTGTTATATGTCATGTTTATTTTAGTTATATATTATGTATATTTAGTCTTGTAATTCTGTATATTTAATCATAAATTATGCATATATAGTTTAGTATCATATTATGTATATTTAGTATACATATATTGCATATGTACATACTCTTTTCACATACTAAATATACAAATATAGAACACTATACATGCAGAACGTTAATATGTAGTATGCAGGGTATAAATTACAAGGACCATTGCCTAATGTTTTTCATAATTTCCAATATTACGTTTATAGCGTATACACATTAACAAAACTATATACGCAATATCTGTATACTAAATAAACATATCACTAAAATATTTGATTATCGTTATCCGAGAACAATTTATACTAAATAATTACTCTAAGTATACAATATATGCATTGTAATTATGCAAAATTATTGTCGAAATATATGATGATTTCGCCTTTATCGTGTTGTTTGATGGATTGTTTTTTGATATCTACCGATTCAATTTCGATGCTTTTCTTTGGTAAAAATGAAGATTTGTACCAATGTTGAATTGGTTCTCTATTTTTGCAGGTTTATGGCGTGAAGTGAGGGAGAAGGAGGTGGTGATCGCGTGAGTTTAGGATATGGATCAAAAAACAGATTTTTTCTCTAAAAATTAGCTGGCAGTTATTTTGGTCTAATAAATCGATTCGAATTATACCCCTGGATGGTTTTCCCCTATTGTTTAATGCTACAAAAATTTCTTAGATCTTAGTCTTCCATTATTTTTTTTGGATGGTATAGATGTGGTATTACGTTCTCACCTAAAGCTATGGTCTCACAGGATCTCCTTCCTCTATATATATAGACAGAGAGAGAGAGAGACTATTCTTAGAATAGTAACCAAATTTTTTTCCGCCCATTTTTCATTTCTAAGAAATGTAATAAAAATTCTTTTAAAAAATAAGTAAAAATATTTATGGAAAAATAAGAAGTAATAAATATTTGTGATTTTATTATTTTTGGTAGTCAACTTTCTTTCAATAAAATCATTTTTTAAAGTTATATAAAAAAAATTGAGTTATTTAAATTAGGTTTCCAAACCTGCGTGTGTACTGCATTAATTATTATATTTTTTTTAAAAAAACAATTAATAACTTTTTTCATTTTATATGTATTTTTGACGTATAATATATCTAATTAATCATCTTCTTATGATCTTCGGTTCGACAGTGATTTTGCATATATCTAACAAAAAAAGAAACATAATAAATAAAATATATATGATATATTTACTCATTATTTTGTAATGTGCTTAAAAAATTATTTATTTACTCATTATTTTGTAATGTGCTTTAAAAATTATTCATTTGGGCTATTGGACATCATTTTGTATATTTATGTATTTTGGCTATTTATGATAAGTGTATAGTTGTTAATTGGGCATATCTCATTTCTTCATAATTATATAGAATTATATTTAAGTTGATTAAATTCAATCAAAAAATTACTTATTTTAGTTGAAGAAAATATCTCAAATATGAATCCAAATATTATTCAATAAAACCAC
This sequence comes from Rehmannia glutinosa, assembly GCA_016081115.2. Lineage (NCBI taxonomy): Eukaryota > Viridiplantae > Streptophyta > Magnoliopsida > Lamiales > Orobanchaceae > Rehmannia > Rehmannia glutinosa. The sequence continues at coordinate 220,605 of JABTTQ020002297.1, forward strand.
GCTCCGATATGCGATTGACCTGAGACGCAAAACCACCATTAGAAGGAGGGAAGGGTTTTCAGCGTACCCACTCCGACGCTCAAGTCAGGATCGCTCTAGAGAGAGAATATAAAATTAGCAAAGTATAGTAAAAGTGTATTGAAAATTGAACCAACGACGTACCTTTTCCATGTCCTATTTATAGGTTTGGCAATTAGGGTTGCGTAGGCATGCCATGCTAAAATCCTAATTAACACACAGAGGCAGGTTATTCATCCGTATTGGGCCGCAAACCTCTCAGCCCAAGAGGTCGGTAGGCCTTAAGTTGGCCCATTTAGAGATCCAACCCAATAGGTCGGTAGGCCTTTAAATTGGCCCTTTTGGGGTCCACCCAATAGGTCGGTAGGCCCTTAAATTGGCCCTTTGGGGGTCCATCCCAATAGGTCGGTAGGCCCTTAAGTTGACCCATTTGGGGGTTCGGCCCAATAGGTCGGCATGCCTTTAAGTTGGCCCATGGGTGTCCAACCCAATAGGTCGACAGGCCCTTAAGCTTATCTCTTATTTAGGGCTCAGCCCATTCACCTCGGCCTATGGACCGGACCTCGGGTTTCGCCCGATGATCGATCTCCAATCAATCCTAAGCCCAAATTGGAGCCCACACCCTTACCTTCAGAGGTCGACCCAACTCTTGGAGGTCGGCCATAGGCCATTAGGTAGGCCCATCAGCATGGGTTGGGCTCTTGCTGACTTGGGCCATCACTGAATCACTCACTGGGCTCATACAAATAGATCGGCCCTAGTAGATCCCCATTAATGAGTCCCCCCCAATTATGTCCCAAAGTGATTGATCTACTTCAGACAAAATTGCTTTTTTGTGATTTTGGCCGATCTATGAAATTCTTTCATGTTTGACGAGCTCTCTCACAATTTATTTATTTCCCGATCTGGAATTGTGGCTTCACACCCTTCGGAATTTATCTCTCCCGATCTAAAGTAGGATTTTCCATCCTTCAAAATTTACCGCTCCCGATCTAAATTAGGGTTTTTCTCGCTTCTAAATTCGTCTGTCCCGATTTGAATTAGGGTTTTTCTCCCTTCGAAATTTGTCTGTCCCGATCTGAATTAGGGTTTTTCTCCTTAGTTTATTTCCCGCCCATTTCAGTCACAAGGACGTCCTTTCGACTGACAAGACGTCTCTTCATCTTCCCGAGGTCATTTTTAGACCGTTGGATGAGTTTCAAATCAAGGGTGTTGATCATCTCCTCATTTCATCTCTTCTTATAAAAGGCAAGTTGAGGGGACAGGACCATTTCACTTTCTAGCAAAAATTTCTCCCCCTCTCAAGGCGATTTCTGACGTCTCTTAGGCAATTTTCGGCGAGCTTCTCCGATGGTGCCCTTCCAATCTTCTCTTTTTTTCCGTTTTTATTTCTTAGGTACACTCCTTCCCTTTCTTCTTTTTATTATTTTTATCTTTAAATAATGGCCTCTTCTTCCACACACTCCAATCCCTATTTAACCGACCTAGTGAGATGGTCAGAGGACATATATACTCAAGTTAGGGAAGATCCTCCCGATCTCCTAGACCCAGAGGCTACAGAATCGGACTCCTCTTTCGATAGAAGCCGATCTCCTATAGAAGTTAGGAAACCCAATTCTTTAGTGCCTCCCGAAGTAGATCGTGGGTTTTCTTACTCAGTCGTCACTGCCGAATCTCTTTATAACATCCGTAGAAATGCGAGGATTCCCCCTGGCTTCAAATTGACTCTCCCGAGCTACACACATCGGCCCTACCGATCTCCCTCTGGAGGTCTTTCCTTATTCGTAGGTCAGTTAGATGGTGGCCTTAGGCTCCCCATTCATTCTTTCTTTTTCGACGTCTCTTTTATGTATAATATCTCTCTGAATCAACTGACCCCTAATTCTTTTAGAATCATCTCGGGTTTTTCAATAATTACCAAATTCTTGTCCATAGACCCTTCTCCCGAGCTCTTGTGTGCTCTTTTTCAGGTCAAATCTTCTTCCCCGATGGGTTTGTTTTACATCACTTCCCGTAATGATACAGATTTCTTAGGGAAGTATCCGACCTCCAATAAGTTCTGGAAGGATCGAGATTTCTTTATAACCCCTCCCGAGCCTTGGTCTTTCCCTCATAAGTGGGTTTGGTCTCTCCCTCCCCAACAAAAACACGACCCCAAGAAGCGCTCTCCCAAGCTGCAAGACCTCATCCAAAACTTAACTGCCATTAATTACGATCTTTCTCAAATCATCATTCCCTCCCTTCTTTCCTATTCGGGCGTTAGCTCCGAGGCCATTCCCTTACCACAGGACATCGGTATGCCTCATTCCTTCTCTACTCTATTAGATTTCATACTTATCTTCTAAACTTGTTTTTTGTTTATTGTTACAGGCATAATGTTGTCCCGAGCTATTGCTCAGAAGGCCGAGGCCCACAAGAAAGTGAGCTCCTTAGCTCTAGCCTCATCTTCCCAGACAGGGGAGGCAATCGTAGGTCTCCCGCGTCGAATCCCAATCTCCTCGTACCACTGGGCCTTCCTCTGCCAAAGATATTCTGGCCGAACTGGCGGACCCCAGTAGCCAACCTATTCCCCTTGCTTCTCGACGGGGATTCTCTGATACCGACTCCCTCTTTCTAAGAGAGCTCGGGCGAAAACTAGCTCTCCCGAGCGCGAATTGATTCGGAGTCCCATTGACACTCCGAACAGACTTTTTTCACCGGCAATTCTATCCTCAAGAATAAAGATGGCTTGCTGGCAGCTCAGTATATTCAAGGCCATTGCCCCTACCCCGACCGAGCTATTCGGGATAAACTCTCCTAGGCCCGAGCTCATGTCAAGTTGTCTGCTCTAATCGCCCGGGCCTGAGTGGGCTTTGCTGATCCCACCCTAGTGAAGGAGCTCGAGACCGTCAAAAAAGAGAACAAGAGGCTGAAAGCTCGGGAGGCCAAGCTGCTAGATAATGTTCGCGAGCTCAAAGATAAGCTTCTTGGACTTGAATGATCTGTCACCAAATCTGAGTCGAAAATCAAAGAGTTGGACCAAGAGAATGCTACTCTCAAAGTCGAGCTGAAAGATGGGCTGGTACAATCTCGGGAAGAGAGGATTGAGATCGGCCGATGCGATTTTCTCAAGTCTAATGAGGGTCGAGCTCTGGTCAGCCGCATACGGGAGAAGGTCAAGAAGTGCTTCTTGAGTTCCAAAGAATTCATTGATATCCTATCCTCAGGGGTGATTCAACAGTATGAGTTTACCTTTGATCAGGCTGAGCTCCAACTTAGGGAGAAAGGGGTATTTGAACCCCTAGATCGGGATGGGCCTCGAGCTCTAATGCAAGATCCTGAGGGCTTCGTTTTTTCTAAGGGTTCTAATGAAGTCAACCTTTCATCTGACGAAGTTGTCATCAATGCTCTGAATGATTCGGCCTGGTTAGCCGACCTCCAAGTCGCTACTGATCAGGCTGCCGCCGCTCGAGCTGCTGCTTCCAAGGCTCCGGAGGGAGATCTTTCTCTCATTCCCAATCCCGAACTGCCTTCTACTTAAGAAATCGATCCCCCTGCTGCCTCTACCGTGCTGCCTTTTGGCAACGAGCCTGATCTCACTGTTCAGGATTATTCTTTAGAAAATCTTATTTTGTAATAGTCTTTGTGTTTGTCCCGATTTGGGATTCTTTTGTAATTTCAATATTTTGTCAATGCAAGTTTTATTTTCTGTAGTAACTCTTGCACTTATCTCGATCTGGGATTCCTTTGTACTTTTCGAATCACATCAATGCAAATTTATTTTTGATCGCACCAAGTATTAATGCAGTTTGTAGTTTTTATCATGCTCGAGGTGTTTAGAGGGCGGCTCGAGCCGAGCTCCAAACACTTGCTCATTTTTTTCTTTTCATTTTGAGGACAAGTTGACCAAGCTCGAGCTTGCCTTGCCTCTGAGCTATCGTGCCTGAAGTGTTTGGAGGGTGGCTCGAGCCGAGCCCAAACACTTGCTCATTTTTTTCTTTTCATTTGAGGACAAGTTGACCAAGCTCGAGCTTGCCTTGCCTCTGAGCTATCGTGCCTGAAGTGTTTGGAGGGTGGCTCGAGCCGAGCTCCAAACACTTGCTCATTTTTCCATTTCATTTTTTGAGGACAAGTTGACCAAGCTCGAGCTTGCCTTGCCTATGGGCTATCGCGCTAGAGGTGTTTGGAGGTTCGGCTCGAGCCGAGCTCCAAACACTTGCTCATTTTTTCTCTTCATTTTGAGGACAAGTTGACCAAGCTCGAGCTTGCCTTGCCTCTGGGCTATCGTGCCCGAGGTGTTTGGAGGTTCGGCTCGAGCCGAGCTCCAAACACTTGCTCATTTTTTCTCTTCATTTTGAGGACAAGTTGACCAAGCTCGAGCTTGCCTTGCCTCTGGGCTATCGTGCCCGAGATGTTTGGAGGTTCGGCTCGAGCCGAGCTCCAAATACTTAGCAAAACAATTTTCAACAGTATTTATAGACGCAAACATTTTTTCATTGAATCTCAAAAGAGAGGAAATTGCATCATTGCATACATCATCTAAATTTCTACGGATAATATTTTTTCAATTTGCTAACATTCCATGCCCGAGGTAATTTCTTCCCGATCGACTCTTCTAACTCGTAAGCTCCTCCAAATGTAACTTTGATCACCCGAAGTGGACCCTCCCAATTTGGGTCCAACTTTCCCTTGTTCTTACTCGCATCGGCCCTCCTCAAAACCAGATCTCCCACTTGGAAATTTCTTTTCATCACCTTTCTATTGTATGACGCCCTGATTCGTTCTCTTGTCCTTTCCATTTGTAAAAAGGCCATCTCTCTTTTTTCGTTGATTAAATCCAGAGCTTCGCGTGTTAACATCTCATTTTCTTTCCCCTCAAATGTCTGGATTCTATGGGTTTCCATCCCGATCTCTGCCGGTATCACTGCATCCATCCCATAAACCAAATCGAACGAGCTTTCTCCGTGTCTTCTTTTGGGTTTGTTCGATAAGCCCACAAAGACCGAACTCAACTTTGCACCTGTGCTCCCCGCTCTTTCCAATCTAGTCTTAAGCCCTTGCACCAAAATCTCGTTAGTCACATCCACTTGCCCATTAGCTTGCGAATGAGCTACCGATGTGAAATGTTGACTAATTTTCATCTCCTCTCACCAAACCTTGATGCTAGCCCCACTAAATTATGTTCCATTATCCAAAACAAGGACCCTCAGCACCCTAAATCGACACACAATATTCTGCCAAATGAATTTCATCATTGCATCCTCGTAATGTTTGCCGAGCTTCAACTTCGACCCACTTATCGAAATAATCTATTGCCACCACAAGGAATTTATGTTGCCCCGACGCTACGGGAACGGCCCCACAATATCAATCCCGTTAGGAATTTTATTGTTTAGATTTTGATGAATGCCATGTAAAACTTAGAATATAAAGTTGGCACCGATTCTTTCAGTAAAATGCATTGTAACAATTAGAGTCGGCAAGCCGAGTTAAGTCGCCTACGCCCTAACATGCAAGAAGACAATCAAGATCTGGAAGGAAGACTCGTTGTGAGACAACCGAGTATGGCAAAAAAGAGTAGACGGAACTCTCATCAAGAAGCAATCGAGATGCAAACTAAGTGGAGTATCGGTCAAGTCAACTCGAGAAAAGCCAAGTCTCAAGTTGAAGTGATGAAGAGTCATCCAATGATTGGAAGTCGACTCTAAGTCACCTGGGGAAAGCAAGAAAATGCGTCAAGTCGAGATAATCGAAAAAGATCCGTTGTACGTAAATCAAGAGATTTACTTAAACAAGTAATATCTCCATACCACCTTTCTCGGAGTGCTCACCCCGAAGCGTGCAAAAGGAATGAACCAATGGGAAGCACTACACCGTGTCGAACTCAAAAGGTGAAAGAACAATTCATACGAGGAAATGGCAATTCCAAGGATCGCAACAAGACAAGCCAACAAGCGCAAGTGACTTTCAAAAATAAGCCTATCTCTTCAACGGGCAAATTTTTGAAAGATCACTATATAAGGCCGAGGAATGACTACGAGAGAAGGAGACTGAACCACGAACATTCAAGAAATCAATCAAAGTGTAACTAAATATTCTCAAATTATTCAAGATTAATCCTCAAGCCTACATTACGAAGTACATCAATCCAACACTCACCTGTGAAGGAAAGAGAACTTCAATCGTTGAAGAGGAAACTTTTGAAAAAAGGGGTCTACATTCCACGAAGGATTATAGGAAGGTTCAAGGTCGAACCAAGTCTTAAGTTTTTGGAGGGCTTCGTGATCAAATTCAAAGAGCTTGAGCAAGTGAGTCAGTAGTAGCAAGGCATGCCCGTGAAGAAGTTCGAGTCGTAAGAGAAGCCACCGAGTGATCAAGGCGTCTCATCGAGTCCCAAAGGATCAAGTCACCTGTGTGATCAAGACTTGTATCCGGATCATTTACCACTTTGTAAACCGATCATTACCTAGTGGATTCCTCCAGGAGTTGGAGAAGAGAGGAGTAGAAGAATTACCCCATCTTCGAACCTCTATAAAAATTTCATTGTGTCATTTACATTTCAAAGACTTTAATTCCTCGCATTTTTAACTCGCTTATATCACGATAAATTTGCTATCCACTTGATAATACTAGTACTAAACCTAGCACTAAACTCTTGCTTAATCAAACTTAAGGGTGTTAAGTCTTCCCGAAAACAAAACCACAGTTGAGTTAATTTAGAGTCAACAAATTTGAGTTATTCCATCAATGTTTCGATTGAGTCGCTGAGAGACTAACTCTCTACCGCTTGACTAAATCAATGGCCCATCAAGGACACAACCGTGTAGAATCAACTCGTATATTTAAAAAGGACTAAATCGAAAATTTGGTAAGGTTTATTCAACCCCCTCTAAACCTTACACTTACACCCCTTGGGACCTACAAGTGGTATCGTGAGAGCGGTTGGTTCATTGAACCCTCCGCATCAAGTTCGAACTAGATCTCCAAACTTTTCAAAGTCCGCTTTAGTACTCAAACCTCGAAACTCTTTTTATCATTAAAAGTTATTATCATGGAAGCAAATTTGACACGCATCCCTATGTTCACTATTGAAGAATTTGATGATTGGAAAATTCATATGCAGTGCTCATCTATCAAAGATTACATGATGAGATGTGGATAGTGATAGAAGATGGGCCTCTCGCAAATCTTAAAGGTGAACACAACTGCATTTAAGAGTTGAAGGAGAAGAAGATGTTGCTCCCGGACAGTCATGGTTGAAAAACCAAGAACCGAGTGGACAAATGATGACGTAAAAGATATAACCTGGACAATGTAGCCAAGGACATCCTTTACAAAACCTTCGACAAAGCCATGTTCAATAAAGTCAAATCATGCAAAACGGCTAAAGAAATCGGGGACAAGCCGACATTGATTTGTGAAGGCTCAGAGCAAATCAAAGAAAACAAATTATCGTGGTGTCATGAGTAAATTTGAGAACTTCAAAATGATCTCGGAGAGAACCTGGATCAACTAGATGCTCGGTTCACGTAAATCACAAATGAGCTATCTCAAGACTTGGAAAGGAATATACACGAAGGAAATGTGTATGAAAATCCTAAAAAGTCTTCCAAAATTGAATGGGAAATGAAGGTCATGGCACCGAGACATTCCATGGACCTATCAAAGACATCCAACCATGAGTTATTCTCGGACCTCAAAGCCTACGAGTTTGAGCCGAGAAGAAAAGACAGGAAGAGACAATTGTACCCAAAACAATTTTGCTCTAATTGTTAAAGATGGGAAGAGAGCCGAGGTCAAAGAAGTCATTGACCCGGAAGAAATAGCCCCGATGGTTAAGAGGTTCAACAAGTACTTCAATAAGAACTACAAGAGAGGAAAGGGTGAATCTTCCGGAAGACACTCAGCTCCTCCAAATCAAGGGAAGATAGGCCAACCAAGAGAACGGATCATCAAAAAGTTGAGTATCAAAGGGTCGACAATCCAAGAATGGAAAGAGCTGATCAAAAGGTTGAATATCTATCTTTGGGAATCAGACAACCAGGTCACTATGCCATTGATCGGCCCATATCCTGTAGTCAACAAATACGGGGATGAAGAAGAAAGGAAGGTCTTCAGGGGAAAGAAGACAAGAAAGGAAAAAGGCAATGATGGTCTGCAGAGATGCTGAAACAAACCAAGTCAAGAGAGATTGATTCAGAGAGCGGTGAAGCCGACTACTCAAGTGACTCAAGAAGAAGCCCGATCCGCTTGATGGCCAAAGAACAAGATCAACTGATCAAGAAGATGAGGTACACTCTAACTCATCAAACTCAGACACTAGTGATAGTGATGTGACACACACACTTCATCACCCACTGATCTTTATGATTCATTAGGCAAAATGATGAAAGATTTTGAACACATTAAATCCTCACACACACTCTTGAATGAGGAGAACAGACTTCTACTCAAAGGTCAAAACTCCAAGCCGACTAAGGAGCCGAGCACTCTAAGTCAAATAGCGATGAGAATGAAAGTTTAAAGGCTAAAAATGCTAGATTAATAGCGAAATTGCCGCTATAGAAAAGAGGGAGAATGACCTCAAGAATGTTATCGCCTCATTCACTAAGGCATCTAAATCATTGGATGATCTTATTATGAGTCAAAGAGAATGTGGAGACAAGACAAAGCTTAGATTTAATTCCTCTGTGCTATGTCAAACCTCAAGAGTAATTTTGGAAAAAGGATCTTCAAGTCATGAAGAGTCCGAAAAATCCAAAACTCTAAATGTTGCACACACATTCACTCCAAAGCACAATAATAAGCAAACCGGCCTTGATTACAAAGGAAAAGGAAAACGGCCGAGTTGAGTGTCTTTGAAAGGACGGTGAGAAGAGATTCAAATGAGTCCTCAAAGAAACTCAAAAGTAAAATACTCAGTAAAGAAGAAACAGAGCTACCAAAAACCCTTAAAACCCATAAAAGAAATACATATGATGGGAATGGTAGAAAATATCCAAGCCAAGCCGATTGAAATAATATGAACTATCAAAGACACGAGACTTATGGAATATAAGCCCAAATGGCAAAGGCCTAGAACTCAAAGAAAGGCCATTCCAAAAGCATAAGAGCTTTCATCAAAGACACATATGCACTTAGGCACTACACTCAAAGACACCACAATTACCCAAGAAAGGCAATTGCTAAAACACATATGCAGCATACTGACAAAAGAGACAATTGTATGAACCTAGAATCCCCAAGCAATTTGCCAGGATTAATTATGATTATGGCATCGATAGATGGCAACCCCTGAGTCAAATCATTTGGCTATAGGTTGGTTGGATCATCTTACAATTCTAACCCCTCGGGACCTGCATAAGTATGGGTACCTAAAACTTAATTTCCTTGATTGCGGGTTCAAGGAACAAGTGAGTGCCTAGGAACCTGGTACATGGATAGTGGTACATTCCGGACATATGACAAGAAATAAGAAAAATCTGTCAAAATTCAAGGAAGTTAAAGGAGAAAAAGTCATATTTGGAGGAAATGAAGCTCCTGGTGAAATAAGAGGCATTGGATCCATCAAGAGGAATGGATTAGAAATCACAGATGTTGCATATGTTGAAGGACTCAACTTCAACTTATCGAGCATCATCAACTATGTGACAAGGGTTACAATGTTGGATTCAACATGGGTATATGCCAAATCAAAGATATTGAATCAAATGAAGTTGTGTTGCAAGGATGTAGACAGTAAAAATATGTATATAGTGGATTGGTCAACCGCAACACCCAAAGACTGCCTACTAGCAAAGAGCACATCGAATCAAGTTGGCCGTGGCACAAAAAAGCCGAGTCATCGAATTTCAAAACGATTAACAAGCTTGCCGTAAGTAATCTTGTAGAAGGACTTCCGGACTCAAGATACAAGAAGGAGAGTATATGTGATGCATGTCGAAGGAAAGCAAATCAAGTCATCATTCAAAGAAAAGACATGCCCATCCTCAACAAGAATATTCATCGCCTTATATGGATCTATTTGGCCCAGGTGGAACCAGCCAAAGATAAGTGGAAAGAAATACACCTTGGTGGTAGTAGATGACTACTCAAGATATACATGGACAATATTCATGTGCAAGAAGAAAGAAACTCTACAAAAACTACCACGGTGATGAAGAGGATTCAAAACGAGAAGAGTCAAACCATTATCAAAATAAGATCGGATAGAGGAACCGAGTTTGTCAATGGAATAATAACTCAAGATCGTATTGAGAATGGTATTGGTCATGAACTATCGGCAGACAAGGACTCACGGCGTGAGAATGGAGTTGCGAGAAAGAAGGAGCAAGAACCCTCAAAGAAGCAAAGGACCATGTTAGTCAAGCAGGTTACCAAAAAGATTTTGGTCAAGCAATCAACACAAACTTGCTACACCCAAAACAGATGTATGATAAATAGACGGTGACAAAGACTCCTATGAGATCCGGATGGAAGAAAACCAAATGTTGCATATTTGAATATTTGGATGAAAATGCTTCATCCACAACAATGGCAAAGACAACCTAAAGGCTTTTGATGCTAAAGTCGATGAAGGTATCTTCTTAGGATACTTCAAAGCAGAGCCTACAGAGTACTCAATAAAAGGACTATGGTTGCGAAGAATCCATTCATGTGGTATTCGATGAGCCAAATGTAAATGGAGAAGACATTGAAGAGTCACTAATAAGTGAATCATCCAACCATACGTAAGAGTCCTATGTCAAGTCAAGCCGGGATTATCAATTGAGAAGAAGATGAGATAGTGAATCTCAAAAAAATTTGGAAAATTTGCAACTAAGTGATTACGAGAGAGAGTGACCACAAAGAATACGTACCGCAAGTCAATCAATCCCCTAACTTACTCCAACCTCGATGTAAGATGGCTAAGAGACCATCCACCGAACTTGTCATTGGAGATATAAGAGAAGGTGTCAAAACAAGATCCCCGAACTCAACAAGAAGCTATGTTCACATGCTTCATCTCGCAAATAGAGCCCAAAGACGTGTCACAAGCATTGGACGACACACATTGGATTCAAGCTATGCAAGAAGAGTCAATCAGTTTGAAAGAAATAAAGTATGGGAATTAGTGCAAAGACCCATACATCAAAATGTTATTGGCACCAAATGGGTGTTCGTAAATAAGATGAACGAGGAAGGTTCCGTGGTAAGAAACAAAGCAAGACTAGTAGCCAAAGGATATTGCCAAGAAGAAGGGATAGATTTTGATGAAACATTTGCCCTCGTAGCAAGATTGGAAGCTATAAGAATGTTTCTTGCCTATGCAGACTCACAAGAATTTCATTGTATATCAAATGGATGTAAAAAGTGCATTCCTAAATGGTTTATTGAAAGAAGAAGTGTATGTTGAACAACCTCCAGGATTTGAGCAGAAGACTCTTGGAGACAAGTATACAAACTCAAGAAAGCCTTGTATGGATTGAAACAGGCACCCGAGCATGGTATGATACCCTGTCACAATTCCTAATCGAAAATGGATTCACAAAAGGAAAAGTAGATAGAACACTTTTTTAATTCAAGACAAAAAGAGTATCTTGCTTGTTCAAATATATGTGGATGACATCATTTTTGGATCCGCTAACAAAGAGCGTGTGAAAATTCTCAAACCTCATGCAAAGCAAATTTGAAATGAGCATGATGGGAGAGCCGACATTCTTCCTTGGACTTCAAGTGAAACATTTGAAGGATGGAACCTTCATAAGTCAAACAAAATATACCAGAGATTTAATGAAGAAGTTTGGTATGGAAGAGAAGTCTTCTCGTAAAAATACCAATGAACACATCATCAAAATGGACATGGATGCAGATGGCAAACTGTAGATCAAACTAGATACAGAGCACTTATGGATCACCGCTCTATCTCACAAAGAACAGCCGGACATCACCTTTCGTAGGTGTATGTGCAAGATTTCAATCTGCTCCAAAAGAGAGCCATATGACAAAGCAGCTAAAAGAATACCGAGATACTTGAAAGGAAGCCAAGAAGTAGGCCTATGGTATCCAAAGGAAGGTGGATTGGACTAATTGGCTATTCGACTGACTATCTTTGGATGCGAGTGGACAGAAGAGCACTTGTGCACTGTCAAATGCTAGAAACAGACTAATATCCTGGTTTAGCAAGAAGCAAAACTCAATAGCCACCTCTACAATCGAGGCGAATACATACATAGGGGCGGGCGTTGTTGTGCCCAAGTCCTATGGATGAGACAAAGAATGAGAGACTATGAAGTTGAAGAAAAAGAAATTCCTATCATGTGTGATAACACAAGTGCCATTGCAATCACTCAAAATCCTGTGTTTCACTCAAGAACAAAACATATAGATGTCGAGATATCATTTCATAAGAGATCATGTTGAAAAGAAGGACATTACTTGGAATATATCTCAACCGATAAACAACTAGCCGACATCTTCACAAAACCATTATGTGAGTCAAGATTTGAAGAACTCAAGCATGAGTTGGGGTTAATTGAGCTGAGTGACACTCAGGATTTAATCAAAGAAGAGAATTAGAACAAAAAAGAAGTGAAAAGAGCGAAAACAAAAATCATTTCAAGAATCACCAGATCGGAAGACAACTACACCAAGTCGGTGCCGAGTCACTAAGAGAACTGCGAGGAGTAGAGTTAAATCGGCCTAAGAGATAAGTGAATAACTTATGAGCAAAGTGACAAAAACGCAATGATCGTTTTGACTTAGCGGGAATGTTTTAAGGAACACGTCAAAGATAATGATGATGTGTATGACATAAAGCTGCACACTAAGCTTATGATTGGATATAAATGCTTTGCCGCATTAAATACGAGACGTGAAATGCTCAATAGGCATGCGAAATCCAAGCCGTTGATTTCGATCACAATTCAAAACCGCCCGCACGCCCTTTCATAAACCATATTTAAACCATTTTCGTCCGTTTCTCTCTCACATTTCTAAAACTGTTCATATCTTTCTCTCAAAAGGCAAAGGCAAATACTCTAAAACCCTATCAACCTTCAAATCAATTTCAAATTTTTCCTTGAAATACTTCGAGAAATGGCACCAACTTATGACTTTACTAAGCTAGGAAAGCAAATCCACACCGGTTCGACGGTGGATTTCGACGAATGGTGAAGCAGGGTCCGACGACACCCTGGTGAAGAAAATCGCCGAGAAGTTGGAAACGCCAGGGCTAAAACCGTTTCTAACACTGGAATATCCGATGACCTATGTGGAGGAGGTCGCGATAATTCTCCTACGTGAATGCCGAGATTCACGACGAAGGAATCAAGTCATCTGCTCACGGGGAAGCAATGACTATCACCGCCATGATTTGGCGAATATTGCTCACTACCAGTAAGGAGCAATCGAGATTAAGGAAGCCGATGTCAACTTGGCCGATGCATGGAAAGAGATAGCCAAGTCCGACCTTGCCGATAAAATTATATACACACGCAAACAAGAGAAGCTGCAAGGAGGATTATCATAAATTGTTGGACATAGTTGCCAAATGTATCGACATCAAATTTGGCACTTTGACCAACTATCAAAGGCAAAGCCGATTGTGATGGCTGCAATCATCGAAGAAAAGAAGATAAACTGGCTGAGTTTATCTACGTGATCTGCCAAAACGTGGGAACAAGTCCTTCAAAGAAGATGGCACATTTGGAGGATCCCGGGATATGGCACGGTGATTGGCCGACTATTGGAGGTGAAAGGAGTCCTCTTAGACATGGGAAGGCCTTCCATGTTAACAAGAGGATGTTCGAGCTAACCTCTCGGTGCTCGAAGCGAGCTTATGCCAAGAGAGCGACACGGTGAGGGGGAATCGGTGACCAAGATACTGGTTGCCTCCTCTCCAGCCAAGAAGAAAGCGCCCCCGCAGCTGCTAAGAAAGCGCCCTGCAGCAAAGAAAACCAAACATGCTCCCCGCCCCTGCAGCAGAGTCACCGCCCCAGCCAGCGAGTGTCACCCCCTGCAGCAGCGGTCGAGAAGGACTCACAAATACCTTCTCCGATCGTCAAAAGGAGGAGAACGACAAGCCCCGACGGCGGCTCCTCGTAAACAAACACCAGCCACGGCCCCGCCGCCAAGACTCGGAGGACACCGCCCCAACAGTAAATTCCCCTGGTACAAACCAGGAGACGAAGAAGACTCGTCAAGCGGTCGAACAGAGAAACCGGTGAGTCGATTACTCGGCCTAGCACAAATACAGAGACTACCGGAGAAGTAGAGTCTCCGGATGTAATTGATGAAAATGACCAAGTCTGCTTTGAAGGCGATCACAGAGACAACTCAAGACACATTTGTAGCTCACATTTGGTGAAGCACAAGAAGAACCAGCCCAAGCGGATAGTGATGTAATGGTTCTATCTCCACCTTACCTAGACATCCAAAATCGTCTGCGTGAGTGGAGACAATGGAAGCCGAGCAAGTCAAGGGAACAGTTCCAACGGCCCGAGTTCATAGAAGAAGAAGAGGAATCGCTAAATTTCCTTCGACTAACCATCGTGCTCCCAAAGACTTGATGAGGACAATCGCTAGACATCCCGCAAATCTACAAGGACAGGGGAGAGAGCAAAGCAAGTCAAGAAGCCAAGCACGTGAGAAGGCAAGCATCCGCCCTCTATCTCCGCACCACGTAACACACACATCCTCTCCTTGATGTCTTCTCGAAAGTGAAGAGGAACTGCAGAATCCGCGCCGTAAGAGTTACACATGCAGCAAGCATTGCACGAATCAAGAATCCTTCACGAGCAAAGACAAATGGAGGGACCAGAGAGTCCTCCGAACACAGTGAAATCGATCCTATGGGAGTGGTTCAAAAATAGCCACACGATGTTTCTTTCGCTACCACTTCCCCACTCACTCGGGAAGAAGGCAATAAGGAAATGGCGATGAAAGCGGGCTAGTGGGGACCCCGGTCGAGCCAACCCCTGTTGAAGGTGTGCTACCACCGCCCCAATGGCTGAACCATCAATTGAAACGGGGAGTCCGGAGACGAGTGACCCCACTCCAAGTCACTCGGGTGGTGCGCCCAATGAGGGGGAAACTCCCTCCATTGCAAAGCAAGGTCGGAGGATCTGCAGATGACTCCACAAGAAGCAAGGAGGCGAAGAAGAGAAATTACAATCACAAGAAGAACAAAGAAGTTGCCATCAACGAAGCTCGAGGCGATTGAGATTGTCTCTCGGTGAGGTGCCAACCGCTCTGAAGGCTAATGACGTCGCTGGCGATGCAATCGAGGCACGAGGAAGGAATGTACGGGAGTTAACACTGGCGATGAAAGTGCAATCCATGGGGTTGAGACTCCAATGGATGCCTTTGTAGAAGACCCTGAGACAGTGACCGACACTGTCGAAAGGGAGGACAGTGCCTCGCAGCAGTGGAGACCGCTGGAGGAAATGATGGCCCACGGGAGGTTGAGACTTCCTAGGGGTAAAAGAGGTCAAGTAGAGAACATCCCTCCCGCAATCATCGACCCATCTCGAGAAGGAGATCGCGCACTTCATGATTCCGGTGACAACCCCGATGTCACTTTTCCGGGATCGGAAGGCGATGAAGAAGCCGAGTCAACCCCATGACAAATCCAAAAGACTCAGTTTGCGGATGTTCCTGCACGAGCAAGTCTCGATCCCAAGACTACTCGTCAAACGTTTAACTTTGATGATGAGCCACCACTAGAAATCTCATCATCGTCCGATGACGAATTCCGATAAGGCCGAGGACAAGTCTACATGAAATGGAAAAATCACCGAGACCAACGAAGCCGTTAAGACAGTGAGCTCGCCAGAAGCTGGTCTACTTCACAACCAAACCCAATTTGAACCGAAAACCACCGCCCGGCTCCTCAAGCTACGGTAGGGTCGATTCCCAAAAGAACTTCACGCGCACCGCTCATCATCGAACAGATCCCGGCGGTGATGAATCTTTGTGGAATCTTTCCCTTTCTCACGAGAGATACGAGAACTCCACGAAGAGTCGAAAATGAACAAGCACGCTATCACAAACCACCTCATGTTCTTCCAACAGACACCATTGTTCCGGTGATTATGACTTCGATCTTTGTATGGCCATCACCGCAATGAAGAATCACCAAGTTCGAGAAGTGTTCAAGGCACTCTTTCTTTGAAGTTGAAAAGATGGAGAGACATCGGCCTCTTTGGACATGCGCCTGGACAATGAGAGATGCCACCCTTACAAAGTGACTTAAGAGGCATAACAGATTCGAATAAGGGAATGGTGGCAACAACAACAAACAATGCGTGTGGAACAGTGAGATACTTTGACAATTGTTCAACAAGCTGCTGGTGTGGAGAGTCGAAAATGCCGATGAAAAAACGGCCGAGGAACACATTGAGCATATGCATGAAGCTCACACGCCGAGATCAAGCCGCTTTGCATGAGCAAAATGCAAATGATATACAGCGTTTGGAAGAACACATGACAAGAAAATTCAGCCTTCTCATGGTGAGATGAAGCCGATCTCGAGAATCCAACGCTACTGCTTCGAATTCCGAGCCGCATACAACGCAGCAGACTTGAAGCGTAATTCAACCATCGGAAGACTTCGACTTCATGCTTGCCAAAGATGTTCCCCGGGTTCTCTATCCTTTGATGATGCCAAAAAGGGGGAAGAGGAATACCTTAAAGCAAAGAAAATCAAGTCGAAGAAAGGGAGCGGTGAGAAGGGAAAATCACCAAGAAGTCTTGAAATCAAGAAAGGAAAACTTGTTGAGGGGGAAGGATCAGCAGATGTAACATTGATGATTGCACAAACTCCCCAACAAGGTCCTCACTGGTGACATTATAAGCAAAAACTCCCCGTGACTCGCCACTCCAACACTCGTATCTGGCCGAGAAGAGAAAAGCAATTGAAGCAGGGATGAAGGAAGTGGAAGGAAGAATGGATGCCAGGGTGATGAACATCTTGAAAGAACATGGAGGCATTCCGGTTACAGAGACACGTATGCCATTTCGGATCCGGGACAGAGCCAAGATCGAGTTGACGAATTCAAAACGCTCGAATCGAAGGTTACTTTGCAAATATGTCCATGGCTCAAGCTTGGGACTTGTCTTGGGAAAAGGGTCTCACACTATGTGAAGAAGGCGACAGACAATGACTTCCTAAGATCACTCTGCTGGTCACTCCGCTAGTCAATCACCGGGAAGAGAAGATCACAAGACAAAGATACGCCCGCAGGTAGAGGAAGAAGCAGCAGTGGAGGAAGAAGCTTGGACTAGGCCTCGCCCAAGAATATCGAATACGTAGACCCGGAAAGAAAGGAGGGATCTCTTGGCCGGGCTTGACCAAGTGGCGAATTTGCGAGTGGCTAAAACTAACGCCGAGTATGTAAAGAGAATAGAAGAAGAAAACAAAAGACAAACTCGGCTATGGCGGGAGAGATAGGAAAGAACAAGGAAAGATGAAGCCGCCAGGAAGGCATATGAGAAGAAAAAGAAGGCGGTGACGACGAGAAGAAGAGGAGAAGAGAAGAAGATCTGATCAAGATGAAAGAAGGAGACAACGAAGGAGATGAAGTGTTCTTTGTCAACCCTTCGTGTATTTTATCATGTAAATACATACAATGTAAGTCTTCTCGTAATAAAGCCATAAATTCTTTATTTTCAAAAGTATAGACAAAATGTACTACGATACACCCCGTAAATAGTTGTGTAAAAGAACAGGGAATGATATGATCAATAAAAATGATCTATTCTATGCATACATTCTATGTCAATACACTATCTGTATGTATCTCTGTTGTTTGCATTTTTGAATGAATTAAGTTTTGGCATCATCAAAAAGGGGGAAATTGTTAGGAATTTTATTGTTTAGATTTTGATGAATGCCATGTAAAACTTAGAATAGAAAGTTGGCTCCCCAATTTTTGTTGTAAAATGCATTGTAATGAATAGAGTGCTGCCAAGCCGAGTTAAGTCGCCTACGCCCTAACATGCAAGAAGACAATCAAGATGGAAGGAAGACTGTGAGAGACAGTGAGTATGGCAAAAAGAAGAGTAGACGGAACTCTATCGAAGAAGAGATGAGATGCGGTGAGTGGAGCATCATCAAGTCAACTCAAGAAAAGCCAAGTTTCAAGTTGAAGTGACGGAAGAGTCATCCAATGATTGGAAGTTGACTCTAAGTCACCTGGGGAAAGCAAGGAAATGCGGTAAGTCGAGATAATCGAACGAACCGTTGTACGTAAATCAAGAGATTTACTTAAACAAGTAATATCTCCATACCACCTTCTCGGAGTGCTCTCGATCCCGAAGCGTGCAAATGGAATGAACCAATGGGAAGCACTACACCGTGTCGAACTCGAAAAGGTGAAAGAACAATTCATACGAGGAAATGGCAATTCCAAGAACGCAAGCCAACGACGCAAAGTGACTTTCAAAAATAAGCCTATCTCTTCAACGGGCAAATTTTTGAAAGTTCACTATAAAAGGCCGAGGAGTTTGTTTGAGAAGATGGATGCATGAATGACACATACGTGAGATACACAAGCACATCGTAAAAACTAAAACAATCTCAATCCTCAAGCCTACATTACGAAGTACATCAATCCAACACTCACCGTGAAGGAAAGAGAACTTCAATGGGTTGAAGAGGAAACTCTTGAAGAAAAGGGTCTACTTTCCGGGAAGGATTGTAGAAAGGTTCAAGGTTGAACTAAGTCTTAAGCATTTGGAGGGCTTCGTGATCAAATCCAAAGAGCTTGAGCAAGTGAGTCAGAGTAGCAAGGCAGCCGCCCGTGAAGAAGCCGAGTCGCAGAAGCTTGGTGAGTGATCAAGGCGTCTCGTGCATCGAGTCCCAAAGGATCAAGTCAAATTTGTTGTGATCAAGACTTGTATATCCGGGATGTTACCACTTTGTAAACCGATCATTACTTAGTGGATTCCTCCAGAGTTGGAGAAGAGAGGAGTAGAAGAATTACCCCATCTTCGAACCTCTATAAAAACTTTCTTGTGTCATTTACATTTCAAAGACTTATATTTCTCGCACTTTTAGTTGCTTATATCTCACGATAAATTTGCTATCCATTTGATAATCTATAAGTACTAAATCAAGCTCTAAAATCTTGCTAAATCAAACTTAAGGGTGTTAAGTCTTCCATTTGAAAATAAAACCACAGTTGAGTTAAATTGTAGCCAACAAATGAGTTACTCCATCAAACTGGTGAGTCATTGAGAGATTAACTCTACCGAGTGACTAATTCGATTGTCCATCAAGGACACACTGTGTAGAATTAACTCAGTAGATTTAAAAGGACTAAATCGAAAATTTGGTAAGGTTTATTCAACCCCCCTTCTAAACCTTACACTTACACCCCCTTGGGACCTACGAAACCAAATTTGAGTCACCACTCTCGGTGAAGCAGAGATCTGAGAGGCCTGGAGAAATAGAGTCTCGGATGTAGTTGATGAAACAGCCCAAGTCTCTTGAAGGCGATCAGCAGAGGCAACCCGAAGACACAATCAGTAGTTCACAATTTGAAGCACAAGAAGAACTCGCTAGAGCGGATAGTGATGTAATGATCCTATCTCCACCTTACCCGGACATACAAAATCGTCTGCGTGAGTGGAGGAAATGGAAGTTGAGTAAGTCAAGGGAACAGTTCCAACGGCCCGAGTTCATAGAAGAAGAAGAGGAAGGCTGTTGAGCTTCTTGGATCGACCATCGTACTCCCAAAGATCTGGATGAAGACAATCGCACGGACATCCTGCAGATCTACAAGGACAAGGAGAAAGAAAAGCAAGCGAGAGGAAGGTCGAGGCACGTGAGAAGGCAAGCATCCGCCCCTATCTCTCGGCACCACAGAACACACACATCCTCTCCTTGATGTCTTCTCGGCGGTGATGAGGATCCGGAGAATGTCGCCTACGTAAGAGTTGCAAATGCAGCAAGCATTGCACGAATCAAGAATCCTTCACGAGCAAAGATCGATGGAGGGACCGGGAGAGTCCTCCGAACACACGGTGAAATTGATCCAATGGGAGTGGTTCAACAAATCGCCATGTTGTTCTTTGCTACCACTTCCCACTCACTCGGAAAGAAGGCAATAAGGGTCATGGCGATGAAACCGGGACAATGGGGACTCGGTCGAGCCAACCCCTATTGAAGGTGTTTTACCACCGCCCCAATGGCTGAACATTCAATCGAAGCAGCCGGGAGTTTGGAGACGAGTGACCCCATTCCAAGTCACTCGGTGGTGCGCCGGTGAGGGGGAAACTCCCTCCACCGCATCAAGGTCGGAGGATGCTGTGAGATGACTCCACAACGAATCAAGGAGGCGAAGTAGAGAAATTACAAACACAAGAAGAAAACAGAAGTTGCCATCAACGAAGCTCAGGCGATTGAGATCGTCTGTCACGGTGAGGTGCCAACCGCTCCGAAGGCTAATGACGCGCGATCCGGTCGAGGCACGAGGAAGGAACAACCCCGGGAGTTAACACTGGCGATGAAAGTGCAATCCATGGGGTTGAGACTCAATGGATGCCACCAAAGAAGACCCTAAGACAGTGACCTTTGTCGAAAGGGAGGACCAAGGCCTCGCGCAAAGAGAGACCGCTGGAGGTCTTTCAAGGCCCACGGGAGGTTGAGACTTCCGGGGTAAAGAGGCCGACGTAGAGAACATCCCTCCTGCTATCATCGACCCATCCGAGAAGGAGATAAGCGCACTTCATGATTCCTAGGATAATCCCGATGTAACCTTTCCTGGGATCGGAAGGCGATGAAGAAGCCGAGTCATCCCCGTGCCAAATCCAAAAGACTCACCAATTGCGGATGTTCCAAGCACGAGCAAGTCTCGATCCCAAGACTACTCGTCAAACCTTTAACTTTGATGATGAGCCGCAATGGAAATCTCATCATCATCCGATGACGCTCGATAAGCCGAGGACCATCTACTCAAATGGAAAAATCATTTGAGACCAAAGAAGCTGTTGAGACGGTGAGGCTCGGCAAGCGGGTCCACTTCACAACAAGACCCGGTGAACAAGAGACCACTACGCAGCTCCTCAAGTCGCAGCAGGATCGATTCCTAAAAAAAAAGAACTTCACGCGCACCGCTCATCATCGAACAAATCCCGGTGGGCGGTGATGAATCTTTTATAGAATCTTTTCCTTTTTCCCGGAGGTACCCGACCTCCATGAAGAGTCGAGAATGAACGCGCACGCTATCACGCACCCGACTCCGTTTTCTCTTGGTACCATTGTTCCACCGCTTATGACTTTGATGATGTATGGCCATCACCGCAATGAGAAGAATCACTGAAGTTCGAGAAGTGTTCAAGGCACTATTTGCCGAGGTTGAACGGATGGAGAGGCATCGAGGCCTCTTTGGATATGCGACTAGACAACAGAGATGCCAACCTTACATGCCCACTTGAGAGGCATAACAATCGAGAATAAGGGAATGGTGGCAACAAGAAGAAACAATGCGTGTGGAACAAGTTAGATTCTTTAGGACATTGTTCAACAAGCCTTTGGTATGGAGAGCCGAAAATCGATGCAAAAACGAAGCCGAGAGAACATATTGAGCACATGCATGAAGCTCATCTCGCCGAGATAAAGTTACTGCGTGAGCAAAATACGAATGATCTGACGTTTGGAAGAACACATGACTAGAAAATTCAGCCTTCTCATGGCCGAGATGAAGCCGATTTGTGCAGAGTCCAACGCTACTCGATCCGATCGAATTCCGTCGCTTACAACGCAGCAGACTTGAAGCGAACTTCGACTATCGGCAGGCTCGACTTCCGCTTGCCAAAGATGTTCCCGGTGTTCCTCTATCCTTTGATGATGCCAAAAGGGGGAAGAGGAATACCTTAAAGCGCTAAAATCAATTTGAAAAGAAAGGAGCAAAGCGGTGAGAAGGGAAAATCGGTGAGGAAGTTTTGAAACAAAAGAAAGGAAAGCTTGTTGAGGGGGAATCGGCGGATGTGACATTGATGATTGCACAAACCCCCAACAAAGGTCCACACGGTGACATTATAAGCAAAAAACTCCTCGTGACTCGCCACTCCAACACTGCTATATCCATGGGCCGATAAGAGAAAAACAATTGAAGCGGGGATGAAGAAAGTGGAAGGAAGAATGGATGCCCGAATTATGAACATCTTGAAAGAACAGAGGCATTCCAAAGAGAGCAGAGACACCTATGCCATCTCGGATGTCGGGACAGAGCCACGATTAGTTGATGAATTTAAAACGCTCGAATCGGGGATACTTTGCAAATATGTCTATGGCTCAAGCTTGGGACTTGTTGGGAAAAGGGTCTCACGTTATGTGAAGAAGGCGACAAGCGGACGGACTAGTAGTAGTCACTCTGCTGGTCACTCCATTGGTCACTCAATTTGGAAAGAAGAAGACCCGAAGACAAAGATACGCCCGAGGTAGAGGAAGAAGCGATGAGTGGAGGAAGAAGCTTGGACCAGGCCTCCGCCCAAAAACATTGAATATGTGGATCCAGGAAAGAAAGGAGGGATCTCTTGGGCTGGGCTTGACCAAGTAGCAAATTTGCAAGTGGCTAAAACTAACGCCGAGTATGTAAAAAGACTAGAAGAAGAAAACAAGAGACAAACTCGGCTATGGGAGGAGAGACAGGAAAGAATAAGAAGAGATGAAGTTGCCAGGAAGGCATATGAAAAGAAAAAGAAGGCGGTGACGACGAGAAAAAGAGAAGAAGAGAAGAAGATCTTGAACAAGATGAAAGAAGGAGACAAACGAAGGAGATGAAGTGTTCTTTGCCCAACCCTTCGTGTATTTCACTATGTAAATACATACAATGTAAGTCTTCGTAATAAAGCTATAAATTCTTTATTTTTTCGTAGTAGGCAAATATGTACTGACGATACACCTTGTATGCTTGTTGTGTAAAAGAACAAGAATGATATGATCAATAAAAGAATTGATTCTGCGCATACATTCTATGTCAATACACTATCTCGTATGTATCTTTCTTTGTTTGCATTTTTTTTTGAATGGTTTAAGTTTTGGCATCATCAAAAAGGGGGAAATTGTTAGGAATTTTATTGTTTAGATTTTGATGAATGCCATGTAAAACTTAGAATAGAAAGTTGGCACCCCAATTCTCTTGTAAAATGCATTGTAACAATTAGAGCCGGCCAAGCCGAGTTAAGTCGCCTACGCCTAACATGCAAAGACAATCGAAGACTGGAAGGAAGACTCTGCTGAGAGACATTTGAGTATGGCAAAAAGAGTAGACAGAACTCTATGAAGAAGCGGTGAGATGCAGCTAAGTGGAGTATCGTCAAGTCAACTCGAGAAAAGCCAAGTCTCAAGTTGAAGTGACAGAAGAGTCATCCAATGATTGGAAGCTGACTCTAAGTCACCTGGGAAAGCAAGGAAATGCGGTCAAGTCGAGATAATCGTAAAAGATCCGTTGTACGTAAATCAAGAGATTTACTTAAACAAGTAATATCTCCATACCACCTTTCTCGGAGTGCTCAGTCCCGAGAAGCGTGCAAAAGGAATGAACCAATGGGAAGCACTACACCGTGTCGAGAACTCGAAAAGGTGAAAGAACAATTCATACGAGGAAATGGCAATTCCAAGGATCGCAACAAGACAAGCCAACAATCGCAAGTGACTTTCAAAAATAAGCCTATCTCTTCAACGGGCAAATTTTTGAAAGATCACTATATAAAGGCTGAGGAATGACTACGAGAGAAGGAGACGAACCACGAACATTCAAGAAATCAATCAAAGTGTAACCGAGAAATACTCTCAAATCATTCAAGATTAATCCTCAAGCCTACATTACGAAGTACATCAATCCAACACTCACCGTGAAGGATAGAGAACTTCAACCAGTTGAAGAGGAAACTTTTGAAAAAAAGGGGTCTACATTCCACGAAGGATTGTAGGAAGGTTCAAGGTCGAACCAAGTCTTAAGTTTTTGGAGGGCTTCGTGATCAAATCCAAAGAGCTTGAGCAAGTGAGTGTTTTGTAGTAGCAAAGGCATTTGCCCTGTGAAGAAGCGAGTCGTAAGAGAAGCCAGTGAGTGATCAAGGCGTCTCGGCATCGAGTCCCAAAGGATCAAGTCAATTTGTGTGATCAAGACTTGTATCCTGACTGTTACCACTTTGTAAACCGATCATTACCTAGTGGATTCCTCCGGGAGTTGGAGAAGAGAGAGTAGAAGAATTACCCCATCTTGAACCTCTATAAAAATTTCATTGTGTCATTTACATTTCAAAGACTTTAATTCCTGCATTTTTAACCGCTTATATCTCTGATAAATTTGCTATCCACTTGATAATACTAGTACTAAACCTAGCACTAAACTCTTGCTCAATCAAACTTAAGGGTGTTAAGTCTTCCAATGAAAAACAAAACCACGGTTGAGTTAATTTAGAGTCAACAGTGAGTTATTCCATCAACGGCTCGAGTTGAGTCCATTTGAGAGACTAACTCTCTTGCTTGACTAAATCAACTGGCCCATCAAGGACACAAATTTTGTGTAGAATCAACTCGTATATTTAAAAAGGACTAAATCGAAAATTTGGTAAGGTTTATTCAACCCCCTTCTAAACCTTACACTTACACCCCTAGGGACCTACAAATCCCCCACCTAGCGAAAGGACATGCCGAACTCATGGTCATCAGCTCTTCAGCTGGCTGATGTATGAACGGCGCATGCACTTGACACCTTTCACAAGCCTTCACTAATTTTTGAGCCTCGTTTTTTAGATACGGCCAAAAATATCCAGCCCTCAACACCTTCCTGATCAAAATCCTAGCCCCCATGTGGTTCCCACAACAACCCTCATGTATCTCTCTTAGCACCTATTCTCCTCCTGTTTCTCCAAGACACCTTAGTAACGACATCCCGAATCCTCTTTTATACAACCTTTCTCCAATCATACAAAAATGAGTTGCTCGAATTTTTACCCGAGAGGCTTCCTTCCTGTCTTTCGGGAGCGTACCCTCTTTCAAATATGCTATAATAGGAACTCTCCAATCTTCTTCTTCCTCTAACGCCCCGACCTCAAGGTTCAAAGTGGAAACCTTTGCTTCAAGCAAAGTGGTATGCCTCTCCAGGGCACACTCAGTTGAACTGGCTATCTTTGCCAAAAAGTCAGCCCTGACATTCTCCTCCCTAGGTATTAGACAGATGTGTACCTTTCCTACCATTTTCTCCAAGGCCTTTTATGCATCCACATATTTTTTCATTCATTCTTCCCGAACCTCAAATTCTCCCATGACTTGCTTATAGACCACCAATTGTGAGTCCAAATGGACTAGCACATTCATTGCACCCATTTCTATGGCCATCCTAATTCCCCGGATAAAAGCCTCATACTCAGCTTCGTTATTGGAAAGCTTATAATCTAATCTCACCGTGAAGTCACTTTCCACCCCCTCGGGACTTGTCAATACGATGCCGGCTCCACATCCCAAACTAACCACCAAACCATCCACAAACAAAATCCATGCCCCTCCCTCACTTGGGGCTTTTGTCAATTCTTGCACAAAATCCGCCAAGGCCCGCGCCTTAATTGCTTTTTTGCTCTGGAACTCTATCTCATATTCACTGAGCTCAATAGCCCACTTCACCAGCCTTCTCGCAACCTCCGGCTTACTCAACATTGCCTTCAAAGGAAAATTTGTCCTCACAACAATCTTATGCGAAAGAAAATAAGGCCTCAGCCTTCTTGCCATGGTTACAAGTGTTAAACCAGCCTTCCCAATCTCAGAATATCTAAGCTCTGCGCACCTCAACACCTTGCTAACATAATATACCAGCTTCTGCACCGATCCCTCCTCCGTTAGCAACACCGTACTAATCCCTTGTTCTTCCACTTAGATGTATAAATACAAAGGCTCCCCTGGAATTGGCTTAGTCAATAAGGATAACTTGGCCAAATATTATTTCAATTCTTCAAACGCCGTTTGACATTCCTCATCCCAAGCGAATTTCCTGGACTTCCTCAATACTTTAAAAAATGGCAAACTTCGCTCCGCCGAGCGAGAGATAAACCTGTTCAAAGTAGCCAACTTTCCTGTCAAGCTCGGCACATCCTTCACATCCCGAGGTGGAGCCATTTCTCTAATTGCTCTCACCTTCTCAGGATTGGCCTCAATCCCTTTCTCATTTACCATGTAACCTAGAAATTTACCCGACCTGGCCCCAAATGCACACTTCTTTGGTTTCAGCTTCATTCGATATTTCCTCAATGTATCGAAAGTTTCTGCTAAGTCCCTGACATGACTCTCAGCCTTCACACTCTTTACTAACATGTCATCAACATACACCTCCATATTCCGCCCTAATTGGTTCTGAAACATCTTATCTACCAACCTCTGATAGGTTGCACCCGCGTTTTTCAAACCAAAAGGCATGACCACATAACAAAAAGTACCAAAAGAAGTAATGAAACTTACTTGCTTCTGGTCCTCCTCTGCTAGTCTGATCTAATGGTATCCCTGCGAAGCGTCCATCATACTGAGTAACTCACATCCCGAAGTGGAGTCAACAAGTTGATCTATCCGCGGAAATGGATAGTAATCCTTCGGGCATGCTTTATTCAAGTCTCGAAAATCTATGCACATTCTCCAATCATCCTAAGTTTTTGGTACCAGTACTACATTGACAACCACTCCGGGAACTATATCTCATGGACATGATCGGCCTCCAATAATTTCTGCACCTCCGTACATACGATCGCATCTTTCTTGGGGCCAAAATTTCTTTTATTCTGCTTCATAGGTCGGTATGAAGGATTTATGTTCAACCTGTGTTCAGCTATGCTAGGACCAATACCAACTAATTCATTCGCCGACCACGCGAACACATCCACATTTTCCTAAGAAACTCAATCAGCTCATCCCTCAGGTCTTCCTTGAGGTGACTCCCAATCTTGGCGACCTTGATAGAATCGCCTGGCACCAGCTCTATGGTTAGCAACTCCTCATTCGGCATCACGTGCTCCATCGGATCCTCATCTACTTTGATGAGTTTCTCCTTGCCCTTACCATCATCATGAGCTACTCCTCTTTCCGCCATCTAGAGACTCTCTACGTACAACTTCCTCGCCATGTACTGATCCCCCTCAACCTCTCCAACCTGGTCATCCACTGGGAATTTGATCTTCAAATGATACACCGAGACAACAACTTGGAAAAGATTAAGGGAAGGCCTCCCTATCATCACATTGTACGACGATGGTCCATCCACCACCAGGAATTGCACCATCCTATTCTTCATGTATAATTCTTTGCCCAAAAAAATGGGCAAGGTAACCATCCCCAAACGGCCGGATTGATCCTCCGAAAAACCAACCAGATGTATCGCGATATCCAATTCCCACCGCAAATCCATCTGTCTATAGCACTCAAAAAATAGTATGTCAGCAGAGCTACCTGTATCAAAGATAACTCTCTGAACATCGTAGTTTGCTATGGTTGCTGTGATAATAAGGGCATCGCTATGGGGGATCGCAATGCCCCGGCTATCCTTTGGTCCAAACTGAATATTCGGCCCCACATACACTTGCTCCACCCTCATCCGCTCTTGAGCACGCTTGGCCGCAGCATCTCTCACATAACTCTTCCTGGCCCGTCGCGAATCTCCGCTAGACGGACCCCTATCACCATCTGAATCACCCCCTTCTGCGGCGGCGGTAAGGGGAGATCTCGTTCCTCCTCTACCCTCTTCTTAGGCTCTTGCCTATGCTGGTAACTATTGTGACCCTTCCGATAGTTACCCTTAGATTTCCTCTTATCAACATATACAAACTCCTTCAAATGACCCGCCTGGATCAACCTATTTATCTCATCTTTCAAATGAGTACACTGATCCGTAGTGTGTCCATACTCATTATGGAACCTGCAAAATTCTTTACATTTATCCTTCCTGGGTGTCTCAGCATAGGTTTTTGGACATCTCAAATCTGGGTGTCGCTCAATTGCTATGAAAACATCCCCTTGGGGGGCCACAGGGGTGTGTACTTCTCGTACCCAGGCCTCCCTCCCATCAGGTCAGGCTTTGGGAGGTTAGGCTTGCTACTGGGAGCTCTTTCATCCCTCTCATCCTTCCTCTCTTTTCTCTTATCCCCCTCCTCACGCTTCATCTTCCTAGACTCCTCCAGGTTCATGTATTTTTCAGCCCTTGCCAGGAGCTCATAGAAAGTGCGCGTCGGTTCTATCACTAGGGATTCAAAGAAATCCCCATTCTTCAAACCTTGAGCAAGAGCATTAACCAATATATCCTGAGTCGCCGAGGGTACCTCCAGCTTCGCCTCCATAAACCTCTGGATGTAGCTTCTTAGCCCCTCATTATCTCATTGCTTGATGTCGAATAAAGTCAGCGATGTTTCTGATACCTCCTACAACTGGTAAACTGGTGCAAGAACATAACGCTGAATTCGTCAAAACTCCTGATCGAATTCGGCAACAATAAACTAAACCATCTCTTTGGATCGACTTAGTCGGCGTAGTCGGAAACACCCAAAGACATCACCCCATTAGAGAATGCGGAGCACCGCGACATTCTCAAATGGCACAGGTGATCCCACGGATCGATGGTGCCATCATATTCAAAGTTCAACGACGATACGAGGGGGAGTTCATCGCCCATAATCTCCTCTCGAGAAAGGAGTACCCTCCTCGATCGGCCCGAGCCACCTCCGACACCTTCTTCTTCAACTTTCTCATCTCCCTATGCGAGATCATCCATCCTCTCACTCCCGGTCCGGGTCCGTCTCGTGGCCGTTTGAGTAAAGGCAGCGCGGAGGCGCTATCCTCCTCCAATACCGATGCTCTTCGCCTCGCTCCCCCGCCCAAGAGAGGCCTCATCTCATGCATCTTTAGTCCGTCTACACACCTGCGGGCTTGACAAACTCTCGCATCCAACTACTCACGGCTTCTTCCACAACGGCCTTGATGAAGGAGGACATCATTGGAAGAAACCAGGTCCTAACCCACCTACACCTATCATCGGATCAGCTCTACCCGGCCCCCGGAGGAGGCCAATCAACTCCAACCCTGTGTGCATGCACGGGCGTGCGCGCTCCCGGTCATCACCTTCGGCGTCTCAATCAGAACCTCATCCAAGTCATCTCCTAGATTACGTCGTACATCCTCCATAGCAACCTTGAACTCACGTCTTAAAACTTAAATTTCCCACAGACGGCGCCAATTGGTCGGTCCTAGAAGATCCACCGTCCAATAAAACCATGCTCCGATGTGCGATTGACCTGAGACCTGTAAAACCACCGTTAGAAGGGGGGCCGGAAGGGTTTTCCGGCGTACCCACTCCGACGCTCAAGTCAGGATCGCTCTAGAGAGAGAATATAAAATTAGAAGTATAGTAAAAGTGTATTGAAAATTGAACCAACGGCGTACCTTTTCCATGTCCTATTTATAGGTTTGGCAATTAGGGTTGCGTAGACATCAAGCCATGTTAAAACCCTAATTAACACACATGCCTAGGTTAATCATCCGTATTGGGCCGCAAACCTCTCAGGCCCAAGAGGTTGGTAGGCCCTTAAGTTGGCCCTTTTGGGGGTCCAGCCCAATAGGTCGGTAGGACCTTAAATTGACCCTTTTGGGGGTCCAGCCCAATAGGTCGGTAGGCCCTTAAGTTGACCCATTTGGAGGTTCGGCCCAATAGATTGGTAGGCCCATAAGTTGGCCCATTTGGGTGTCCAACCCAATAGGTCGGTAGGCTCTTAAGTTTATCTCTTATTTAGGGCCCAACCTATTCACGTCGGCCTATTGGACCCAGACCTCGGGTTTTGCCTAATGATCAGCCTCCAATCAATCCTAAGCCCAAATTGGAGCCCACATCCTTACATTCAGAGGTCGGCCCAACCCTTGGAAGTCGGCCCTAGGCCATTAGGTCGGCCCATCAGCATGGGTTGGGCTCTTGCTGACTTGGGCCATCACTTAATCACTCACTGGGCTCATACAAATAGATCGGCCCAAGTAGATCCCCATCACATCTCCCGCGATTTTGGGGTCAGTTAATTGAGCCACTGTTTGATGGGGAAGTAGCGTTGAAGTCGCGTACGAATTTGGTGGGGACTGGGAAGGAGAAAGAATATCGTAAATGCGGTGCCCGTGTGCGCAGTCCTGTTTATGTTTGTTGTGTTTTTTCAATGTTATATGCCATGGTTATTTTAGTTATATATTATGTATATTTAGTCTTGTAATTATGTATATTTAATATATAAATGTTGTACATCTTACCTTTTATTATAATGTATTGTAGTTTGTTATATGTCATGTTTATTTTAGTTATATATTATGTATATTTAGTCTTGTAATTCTGTATATTTAATCATAAATTATGCATAGTTTATTATCATATTATGTATATTTAGTATACATATATTGCATATGTCATACTCTTTTTACTGGTGCCTCTTAATGTCATACACTTTTTACATACTAAATATACAAATATAGAACACTATACATGCAAAATGTTAATATGTAATATGCAGGGTATAAATTACAAGGATCATTGCCTAATGTTTTTCATAATTTTCAATATTTTGTTTTGTGTATACACATTAACAAAACTATATAGGCATTATCCGTATACTAAATAAACATATCACTAAAATATTTGATTATCGTTATCTGAGAACAATTTATACTAAATAATTACTCTAAGTATACAATATATGCATTGTAATTATGCAAAATCATTGTCGAAATATATGATGATTTTGCCTATCGTGTTATTTGATGGATCGTTTTCCGATATCTACTTATTCAATTTCTGATGCTTTTACTGGTAAAAATGAAGATTTGTACCAATGTTGAATTGGTTCGCTATTTTTGCATGTTTATAGCGTGAATTGAGGGAGAATGAGGTGGTGATCGCGTGAGTTTAGGAGATGGATCAAAAAACAGATTTTTTCCCTAAAAATTAGCTGGCAGTTATTTTGGTCTAATAATTCGATTCCAATTATACCCCTGGATGGTTTTCCCCTATTTTTTAATGCTACAAAAATTTCTTAGATCTTAGCCTTCCATTATTGTTTTTGGATGGTGTAGATGTGGTCTTACGTTCTCACCTAAAGCTATGGTCTCACACGATCTCCTCCATATATATATATATATATATATATATAGGATATGGATCAAATAGGTCCTCCTACTTGGGGTGAGTCCATGGGGACACATCCTAACCATAGATCAACAATTTTGGATGGTCCAGATTTTTAGGGCCTTTATATGTTTATTTTTTGTTTCAAAGAATTAAAAAGGGTAGGGTGGTAATTTGACACTTTAGAATCGATTATTAAGATTTCATTCCCTCTTTCACGTGATTTCACCACTCTTCACGCATACTCTCTCTCTCCGCCGTTTCGATTTCAAAAAAATTTTCTCGTGCTTATGTAGTATAGGGTTGTTGCTTATGACTTGCTTATGTTGTTAATGTATCCGTGATGTATGTGTAGTGTATATTCGTTGTTTATGTAGTATATGCTTATCACTTATGTAGTATGGGTTTGTTGCTTATGACTTGCTTATGTAGTTAATGTATTTGTGGTGCACACGTAGTGTATATTTGTTGCTTATCTAATATAGACTTGTTGCTTATGTAGTATGAGTTTGTTGCTTATGACTTGCTTATGTAGTTAATGTATCCGTGATGCATACGTAGTGTATATTCATTGCTTATGTAGTATAACTTGTTGCTTATGTAGTATAGGTTTGTTGCTATGCTATGACTTGCTTATGTAGCTAATGTATTCGTGGTGCATACATAGTGTATATTTGTTGCTTTATGTAGTATAGGATTGTTGCTTATGTAGTATGGAATTGTTGCTTATGACTTGCTTATGTAGTTAATGGTATACAAAAACACAATGGCACATCTACACAAGCAACAAATTACACCTTCATAAGCAAACTTGAATCAAGTCAAACTCTAGCAACTATGACAAATTGTCTGCAATTTTTTTCACACAATAGTGCGTTGAAGAAGAAGGATGAATGATTTCTCATAGTAGTGAGTTGAAGAAGAAGGAAGATGATTAAGGAAGATGAGATTTGTTCACGTCGAATTTGATGTAAGATTTGGATAGATTGTGTGATCATAATGTGAACGAGAATCCCATGAATATTGGGTAATTTTGTAGGATGACTAATTTACCCCTTTCTCTAATTACCAACATTTAATCGAATTTTTAACTCTAAAATCACAACCATTGAAAAATCTAGATATGTGGCTAGGATTCGTCCCTATGGACTTACCCTATGAGGTGATCTCATATAACCCTCTCCCTATATATATATATATATATATATATATATATATATATATATATAGAGAGAGAGAGAGAGAGAGAGAGAGAGAGAGAGAGACTATTCTTAGAATAGTAACCAAATTTTTTTAAGCCCATTTTTCATTTCTAAGAAATGTAATAAAAATTCTTTTAAAAAATAAGTAAAAATATTTATGAAAAAATAACAATTAATAAATATTTATGATTTTATTATTTTTGGTAGTCAACTTTCTTTCAATAAAATCATTTTTAAAGTTATATAAAAAATTGAGTTATTTAAATTAGGTTTGCAAATCTGCGTGTGTACTGCATTAATTATTATATACATTTATTTTTAAAAAAATTAATAACTTTTTCATTTTATATGCATTTTTGACATATAATATATCTAATTAATCATCTTCTTATGATCTTCGGTTCGACAACGATTTTGCATATATCTAACAAAAAAAGAAACATAATAAATAATATATATATACGATATATTTACTCATTAATTTGTAATGTGCTTAAAAAATTATTTATTTACTCAATATTTTGTAATGTGCTTTAAAAATTATTCATTTGGGCTATTGGACATCAATTTGTATATTCATGTATTTTGGATATTTATGATAAGTGTATTTGTTAATTGGCATATCCCATTTCTTCATAATTATATAGAATTATATTTAAGTTGATTAAATTCAATCAAAAAATTACTTATTTTAGTTGAAGAAAATATATCAAATATGAATCCAAATATTATTCAAATATATTAAATATATCCATAGGTAGCATTGTATATGAGATGTAACTAGAAATCTAATTTTTATATAATATAAATTTATATCCATTTATATATGGAGAACTGTCTTTTATATTTATTAACGTACTTTTCATGTTAATCGAAATTATTGTTTTGTATTTAGCAATGTATTTTGATATTTGACTTTTAAAGTTGTACATTTGGACTATTAGATATGTATTTGCATGTTTGATAGTTTTTATTTATTTATGTGTATATATAAAAATAAAATAGTTTTTATTTTTGAAATATTTTATTTTTCCATAAAATTATGTTGCTATAAACATGAATTTTGTTTAGTTCCTTTAATAATTCTAACAACTATTTAACTTTCTAAAACCTAAAAAGATATTGAAATTTGAATGGCTTAATTATTGATTGCATTGAAAAATAATACATTAAATATTCAGTATTGGTAATTAATTCTTTTTCAAAATTTTTACTTTCTTATATATAAACATGCTTAATATATAGATACAGCTCACATTTACAAAATTAATTATCAACCAAATATATTGTATTTAAAAAGATTTTTTTTTTCACAGCTTATAATAAATTATTTTCATATTGTTTAATAGTATGATTTCTAATCAAATTAGTTATCTTTACATTTTATTATTTATTGAAATTCTAAACTTTTTACAATCACTAAAAATTATAAAAATACAGTCTGTGCATCGCACAATCTGAAAAATACCAAATATGAGAACTCGAATAGAACATGATAATTAAAAATTTGAAATAATGCAATACAAATCCACACAATAAAATTTCAAAAATTTAAAAATTGACTTAACAACGTGAATAAATAAAATGCATGACAAAATTAAGAAAAAATAAAAATATCTCCAAAAAATAATATAATAAAATCAATAATGTTGCTAAAACTAAGTTTATTGTCTGCTATTTTCTTAATTAATATACATAGTTTTCCTACACGTACGAACAATTTTGGAAAATAAATTTTGTATCTGAATTTACTACTACAACCTTGAAAAAAGGTATGACGCATATTTTCACACTTATTAGGGATTTAAACATGACTAATACGAAATGGGCAATGAAGGTGCAATTTTATGAAAAATCATTTTTCAAAGATCGAACACAGATAAATAGGCTTGAATGTATTTTTTTATGATTCTGAGGTATGATATTTTTTTATTTTCGACTTTATCAATTAAAAAACTTTAAATAGTATTTCTATTTTTGATGTTATATTAGGATTATTACTATTCATGATATATAATTCGTTTAACTATTAGGAAAATGAACATCACATAATACAAAATGGACGACTCATAGATATACACTCGTACACCGCACGGGAAAAAGAGTAGTACCCTTAATAAAAGGCATTTAATTAAAAAAGAATGCCTAAAAACTGGAAAAATCGCACCCATTCATAAAATCCAATCAAAATCTAAGATTAGACCACACTTTCTCGCCCCAAGAAATTAGTCACATCTGAACCAATAAACACATACTTTTATTTTTTGTGTACATTCTTAACTATCATTAATAATTTGTACTTTTAAAAGAATACGTCTAGTGCACATATTATACTATACGAATTTAATCTATTAATAAGTTTTAATTGGATATCATATAAATAAACAACATGATTACTTATAAATATACTAAATATTACTAAATAGATATTTTAACTCTCATAGTCATATTTTAAGTAATGTGAAAATGCAAATAAAATATTTATTGCATATTTAAAAATGGTTGAAAGAGAGTTCATATAATAACTAGGTCAAAATAAGTCATACTAGTATTCCTGAATCATTATCTTAAATTTATGACAAAGCTTATATAAGACGGTCTGGCGGATCATCATTTTCTATCAGACGGGTCGTGCTAGATCGACCGACCCATAAGACCATTTTAATTATTTTGGTTTTTCTTGTTTTCTGTTTTACGGTGTTTTTTTGTCTCTGTTTCTTCCTCGTCTCCCTCATGAGATCTTTTCTCTCTTTTCTTTTTGTTTTCATCTCTTTCTTTCTTCCTCCGTTCTTCCTTACCTTTTCTTTTTCTTTTTGCTTATGTGATTCTTGTTTTTGTAGCTTTTTCTAGCCCGTGATTGTGTTTTTCTATTTAGTTTCTATCAGATTTCCGCTACTAATTACCTGAAGAAGCTTCATTTTTCACTAGTCACCATGTTAATGGAGGATTTTAAGCTTTGAAACTCCATTAATGGAGATTTTGGGTTTCGAATATGAATCTTTTTTCATTCTCTTTAAGCTTTGGTTTTGCCAGAAATGAAGAGAAAAGAAGGAAAAGAAAGTGGAACGGAGGAGGAGACGAAGGAAAAAAACAGAGAGAAGAAAAAAGAGAAAAAGAAAAGAATCGCTGGAATCCACCATTGAAATGTATTACATTTTGAAATGAAAAGTATTAAAGTTTAAGTGAAAAGTATTACAACTTGAATTGAAAAGTATTAGATTTGAAATAAAAAATATTAGAGCTTTAAATAAAAAGTAAAAACTTCTTTGTAAATACAAACAAATAATGTAAGTGTTGAATGATTCATTAATAAAATGATACGTTTTTTTAAATTTTTTCAGTTTCAGCACTTTATGATGTAATTAAGTTTTGGCATCATGAAAAAAGGGGAAAATTGTTAGGAAATTTATTGTATAGATTTTGATGATGCTTAGAAACTTAGAATTAGAAAGTTGACACCCCCATTTTTTATATGTATTTCAACTTTGTAATAGTTAGAATATTAGCTGAGTTATCAAGAAACTAAGTTAAAGATGCGTAAGAATAATTTGAAGAAGTCTTGAGAAGATTCAATCGAGTCGTAGGTGAGTAGCTAAGAACAACTTGATCAAGTATAGCAGTTGTGTCTTTCAGAAGACTTACAGCAGAGTCATCCATGAAATGAAGGAAGAGACTCAACTTATGGGGTAAAGTAGCTGAAAGACTTAGAGAAAGCTGAAGAAGTCCGTTGTGAAGAAAAGTCAAGACTTACCCATTTTGGTAAGAGACAGACCTGCAACCTTAAACGTTATCTTGCTGAAAGAGTGCAAGTAGCAGGAGCCAATAGAACACCTGCAGAACCCTGATGCATTTCAGACACCTGTAGGTAGTTAATGCAAAGGTTGGGTCAACATTAAAAGATGCAAAACAAGACAAGCCAACGAACAAGTAGTGAAGTTTGAATTTGTCTCTCTTCGGACAAATTTCAAACTGCTGAGGATTTTTTAGAGAGAAAATAGAATGACACATTAGAGAAACCTAAGCAATCAAGCAAACATCTGAAATACTCTCTCTCAAGCAAGAAATTCTCAAATCCTCAGGCCTAATCTCGAAGTGATTTTATCCAACACATTTATGTGAAATATAGAAGCCATACTTCAAAGTTGAAGAGAAAACCTGTTTTCAAGAACAAAGGGGTTCGTTCTTCTAGGAAGTGAAGGAAGTTCACTGATGTTCAAGTTCGAACCTGGTTCAAATCCGACGGAGGGGTTACGTGAAGAAGTCCGAACGATTTGAAGAAGTGAAGTAGTGAGTCAGCTACCATGCGAAGAGTTGAGTCCCAGGAGTGAAGTTAGTTGTGTGATCAAGGCTTGCTCGGACTATTTTGTACTTTTGTAACAAAGTTAACGTTGCATTACTAAATTCCTCTTGAGTAGGAGATGAGTGGAATAGAGGAATTACCCCATCCTCGAACCACTATAAAGATTTGTGTCACTTACTTACAATACTTTACTTTCTACAATTTATTTACTTGCTCATATATTTGCTATCCAACTGATAATAACAAAGTTTAAAATAGGTGTTGATAACCAATTTCTAAAAAGGGTTTAAAGACTTCCGATGTTAAATATCAAGAAAACTGAATTTATAAAAAGCTAATTTCACTCAGCTGAGTTACTCTATCAACAGCTCTCTCAGAGTCTGTTTAGTGGTTAACTCTCTTGCTGAAATATGACCAAGCTGTCTCTCAAGAGACTTAGCTATTTTCTTGTGATGAACTCTAATTTGTTTAAAATCGAAGAATTGGTTAAGTCTATTCAACCTCCCCCTTCTAGACTTAACTCATAACTCTTGGGACCTACACTAATGGTTTTACTATGTATTTTTGAGATTGCACTAAAAAAAGATTGAAAGTATAATTCTTTAATAATTTTTACACTGATTTTTCCTTTCATTTTTTTTTATGTGTTTTATGTATGAATAATTTTTGAATCTTCATTCCTCAGAACCATCCCGCACCATTCTGTACTATCCCATTAGAACAGAATCTCTGTCTCGAGCTTTCGGGATGAAGTTTTATTTTATGGTTTGATTCTGAAGATTTAATTTTGGGATATCCGAACTTTAGGATGGTTCTGGAGATTTCTAAATCTCCAAACCGGATCGGACCGTGCACATCCCTAGTGAGGTTCAAGGTCGAACCTGGTTTGAATCTGAAGGATGGTTGTGTGATCAATCCCTGAAGATTCAAAGTTACGAAGTGGCTTAGCGGTATTGCTTGCAAAGAGTTGAGTCCCTAGAAGATTATTTGGTTGTGTGATAGAGAATCTTGAAGCGTACTTTTGTAACTAACGAAATTGTTGCATTAGTGGATTCCTTCTTGAGTAGGAGAAGTGTGGAGTAGAGGAATTACCTCATCCCCAAACCACTATAAAATTTTTGTGTTCTTTAAAGTGTTGCATTTTATTTGATTGCTCCATTTTGCTAACCATCAAGTTAATAATTATTCAAAAAGTATAAATGTTGATAAACCAATCTTAAAACGGGTGTAAGACTTTCGTTGTTTAAACAAGAAAACTGATTTTCTAAAAGTTAACTTCACTCAATTGAGTTACTCTATCAACAAATTAACACAGCTATCTAAAGGACATAGTTGTTTCTTGTAACTCTGATTTCAAAGATCGAAAAATTTGGTAAAGTCTATTCAACCATCCCACTCTTCTAGACTTTACTCTACACCATTGGAACTTACAAGTGGTATCAAAGCAATGATTCACTAAGTGATTAAGCAATAATGTTCCCGCCTCCATCCCTAAGCCAAGTAGAAGGTAAGAGAACACCGTGGGTTTTGATTCCTCCATGAGGATACGTAGACAACTTAATTCTAATATTCTAATTTTTTTTTACATTATAATTAAGTTCAATCCTGTAAGATCCCACTTTCGGATAACTTCGTAATATTGTTAAAAAGAATATTTTAGTGTAATATTTGTGCGTCTTTACTGTTATTGTGTAATATTTTAATAGTTTATCACTGTAGTATTTAATATTCGATTTATATTTAATTAATTTAGCGATTCTTATTTTCTACTTAGGTTAATTGTTTGGTATTTTGACTTGGTGGATCCTAGTATAATTGGACAATTTAGGATTACAAAGCTATTAGCTACGATTTATTGGAGTAATATGTATGCTTCATCTCAGGAATTAATTAATTTCTTTTAGAGAAATATATCGGAAAGTAAGTGCACCATGGTGGTTAAGTAGTGATTATTAGGAATAAGTTAGTTTATAAAGATTGATTTTTTTTTTGCCTAAATTTATTTTTGATTTTTAAGCTCAAAACTTAACTTTATTTTCTAGTTACTTTTACTAAAATGACACCTTTCTTAAGCTCAACTTCTTAACTATCTTTTTTTTTTTTTTTTGAGAATGAACTTCTTAACTATCTAATCTCAATTCTGAATTAAGTTTTTTTTAATTAAATATTTGTTTAGCCTACATTTGCTAGTCACTTAACCAATTTCAAAATCTTCGTGAGCCTATTTCCTATCCAAAATTCCCAACAAAATGTACATTTCTTATCCTTAAATATAAGCCTAAGTCAATCTCCATTCCAGCCAAATTTTAAGTCAGGTACAAGACTCCAACTAGGTCACTTTATTAGACATTATGAAGCCCACTTTAACCCCTTTTTTTGTTCAATCACTTTGGCCCATAATTGAAGTTCAACCAAGCCTAACTCACTATCCAGCTGTATGGATTAGTGATGAAGGAGAAGAAATTTTTTATCATCTACACCAATTTCTTACTAAATATACCATCAAATACCATTGAACAAGTGAACATCAAAGAATTGGGGCTTAAAAACCGAAGAGGCTGAGAGACTAAGGGGGATGATTTCAATTGATCATATCTAATTAATTAGCTTGCTCATCAGTTGGGGACCACAATTTTGAGGACCTGACTTGGGAAATTTGCTGTCAATTTAAAAGTGGGTGAAAAGTTAAAAGTTCATTCTAATGGGTTTTCTTTAAGATGCTTGATTTGTTAAATTAGTTATGTAATCATGTGTATTGATGTGTTATTATGTGTTTTGGTGTGATTTTTATACCCTAGGATGAATTATGAGTTGAGATGTTAAATTTAATTAGAAATTTTTGGACTAAATGTGATTATTGAAAATTATAAGGACCTAATTGCAAATTTTGAAAGAAACCCCAGGGACTGAAATTTCGAAAGGAATGAAATTAGGAGGACTGGCTTGTAATAATTTATATAATTTTGGGGGTCATTTTAGAGAACAATCATACTTTAATGGTTATATTAATTTTTAGAAAATATCGGGGTACAAAAATGTAATTTCTTGAAGATCTGCGGTCAACGCTAAATTCTGAAAATATGGAGAACAATTTCGTAAATGTGAAACTGAAACTGAGATTTTGGGCTGACCAGTAACCTTTAAGAAAAATCAGTAAAAGAATTTTAACGTTTAACCTGGAATTTTACATTTCAATTAGATGATAATTCATCATAAATGTTAGACGACTTGATTTGATTTATGTCTTGATTCCTTGAATGGGCATGTGAGGCCGTTACAGGTTATTTAATTGTACTGTTAGATTTGATTTGGCTTATGTGTTATAAATTGGTCTATGTGCTTGACTTGGCTTTCGGGTTAATCAAATATTATTTTGACAAATTAATAACTGTTTTAGTCTATTGCGGTTTGAGTGGATTAGATAATGGATCGAATAGGTTGTATGTGGTTCTTGTTTGACTACCCATGTGCCTATTCCCATTTTCTGGTCGGGCCGAAGACGGCGACAGAATTTGGGTCGTAGAATGGTATATTCAGGAATATGGCGATCTTTGGGTTAAAGCCCATAGCTAAAGAGACGTAGAGCTAACTGGGAGGGATAAGGAGACTGAGCTTCGACCGAATACTGCTTGGAAGTTATAATGAGAACGAATGGATTCTGTGTTTGATCAACACTGACCCTACGTTTACTCATCGAGACTGATTGACTGACTGACTACCAAGTTTTAAAACTAGATATCTACTGACAGTTTTTCAAAATTAAAATATCTACTGTCTATTTTAAAGACTGAAAAGTTTCTATTATACTTGATTGATAGTTGCACTGGTGTGTGTTGTATCATTGATATTATTTCCAACGTTTCCTCATTTTAGCATTAGGTCTGATAATGTTATTGTTTTACTAAATAATAAATGAATATGATTATGCATGTAAACTAATTTTTCATACTAAGTGATTTGTTCGGGCTAAATAAAATTATTTCAATTTTTTATAAATAACTGTTGCATTCCCCTTCCCCACTTACTGAGCTCGTTTAGCTCACCCCACTAGTTTTCTAAACTTCTCAGAGACTGACGAATGCGTCGACGAGATGATTGAAGAAGAGCATTCGGTTCAAGAATGAGGCTTAAATGACAGACTAACGTAAATGGATATAAATTTTGTATGGGCTTGTAATAAAGAGTTTATAAGTACAATATTTGGGTTACATTTGTTGCTTTATAGACTTCCTTTGGGTATGGATTCAGTTGTATATTGTATGTTTAGATATTTTGGTATTAGTTCTTCTTGATATTAAACGTGTAATTACCAGAGTCGTATTCTATGGTTATTATTGTGTCTTCATTTGGTTTACTGAAATTCGGGCGTGACAGTTATGGTATCAGAGTTTATGTGTAAAAAAGGAACTACATCTAGCTGACCCAGGATAAGATCTTCGGCTTGTGATTATGCTACCACTACTATATAGTTTTAATGATTTTGAATCTATGTGACGACTCAGGGTATTTGTGATGAAATATTGTTGAATGACTTTTTTATTGGCATTTGATTAGTTTATTGGTTGCATTAGGCTACACCAGGATAAATAGTTATAAGTTATGAACTTGATCACACGAACCTAATTAACAAATGAATGATTTTATTTGGGTACTTGTGGAATTATAACAATATGTTATGAACATTTGGATTAGTGAAATTTGCTGACTCCAGTGGTAGGACACTATCTAGCGATATGGGCATAAAGTCCATTCGATTATGACATTTTATTGAAGGGTTTTAGTGTTAATTGTCAAGATGAGATAGATCTTATTGTTAATTTAGACATTAAGGGATAATTTAGGTCAATTATGTTGATCAAAAACCTTTTTCCTTAAGCAGATTGAAAAGGAACATTAACATAATAAGAAAATTTTTAGGTTTGTTAAATTCTATTATAGGTAATTTGACTTTAATAGATTTAATACAAGAGTGGGGGATGAGTTCACTTAGAACATTAAGTATGAATCTTGGTTGTAATTAAAATAAGGATGCATGGATCATTAAATTGTTAAAAATTTGAATTTTGGTACTTCTATTAGTGTTGATTGAATTATTGATTGGATTTGTTGTTGAGTGAGATGTGAATTACTTAGGGCTTGAATTTGATGATCCATGGGTTCCACAAAAATTTGAAGGAGCACACTAGTGTTGAGATGAATGATGTTTGGACAGTAGATGAGATGCAAGAGTATATCTTTTGGACCTCTGGCAATGATGTCTTGGTCTATATGTTAGATGCATACGTATGGATACTATGTATATTCAGTGAATATGATATATAGACTCGACTAGGTAGACTGTTTTGCATGTTTTTGTGTGATGATTTATACATATTTTTGGCGTATTTTATTTGCATTTGCATGTTTTAGTGTTATGTTGTGTTATTTTATTGATTTTTTAGGTTTTGGTGGAAAAAATAAGTTTTGGAGCAAAAAACGTTAAAAAAGTCATTTTTTGTGAATGAAGACGTTTAGATGGATTAAAATTATGTACAATTCAAAATAATATGTCAAAATCTTAGAAATGACACGTCTTGGTATTTTGGCCATAACTATCTCTAGAAGATTGATATTGAGGTGATTCAAGTGGCTATAGAAAGCTAAGAGATAGTGCTAGAATGCATAAGAGACATGAAGATGGAATGACGACGTTTAGAGATCGCGATGTCGCTTATGCTGCTAGCAACAAAGTGCTGCGCGTCTTGATCGTCGCCGTGACTGACTGAGAACACGAAATTTTCAATTTTTTTTCCGATTTTTGGCTCTTCCACCTTGTTTAGGACTCTAAGCTTATAAATAAGACTTGGGGAGCCCCAATTTTCGAAACACTCTCATTCTTAGCACTTCTAGACTTTAGTTTTTGGTATTTTTCTCTTCCATTCAACATTGGGATTGCTTGGGTTCTTCCTCTTGAAGTTATTTTTTTTTTATCTAAGAGTAATTTTTCTTCATCTCTTTTGTCTGATTTCAATTGTTGGGTAATTATTATTATTGCATGATTATGTTTATGATTGTTTTCTTTCTTTCAATTGAGATTATGATTCCATCCCCAAACATGAACTAATTTCCTTGTTCTAGGATTAGGATGATTTGATTCAAACAAGCAAGCATGAATATTAATTAATTGATTTGCTTTCCTGAATAAATTGTTTTACTTATTGATTGATTGTTTGGCCAACTCTTGATTGTTTTAAGGGAATAATTGAGATCGATCGAAGATATTATTCCTGGACTAAATTTATTGAGGGGGGTTAGATATGAATCGGGGATGTATTATCTAACTGCGGGGTTATTGAAAATAGCAAATTATATTGGAATAGCCCTAATCTGTGAATACGTGAGTTATCAGATCTAGACCTATTTTTACATGTTTGTTATATTTGTTAACCGCATGATCAATTAATTGATATTCTGCTTGCGAGTTTGATGAGATGATTCCGAAATCCTAGACTTTCATTCATATATTTTTCTCAAAGTTTATCTCTGTTCAGTTTGATTATTGTCTTTTTACTTTTTTTTCTTTATTTAATTAAAAATCATAAATCTGATTAGAGTGTTTAGGTTTTACTTTTTTGTTTATTGTGAAACATAATAATTATTTGTTGGCTAAGTCTTCCTTGAGAGACGACTTGTGGTCAACTTGCTACCCTACCATTGATCTCGTTCTCTTGCGATGATTGCTAGATTTATTTTGGGTGTTTAGCGGTCGAACAAAATTTTGTTTCCTTTTAGGTTACTGTGTTGCTTTCGACTACCAATTCTGGGATTTATAAATATTGAGGCATATCCAAATCCAAAGGGTAAAACACCCTAATTTTCTTATGAGTGATGTTATTTTATGTCATTAGTAATTTTGTGATTGTTAACATGAGATGTTTGTGCTATGAGGCTTAAGAGAGGGGATATGATTACGTGAGATGCTCCTATGTGGATGAGTTTAATTAAGTATGGGCTTGGGTTCTCGATTATTGTTCTTGGGAATGGTCTACTAGGGATTTTGGACTCAACATTGGTCTCAAATAGAAATTTCAAGGGATGCATCGAATTGTTGAGTTCTTGATTGAATAGGACTTAGGAAACTTGTAGGTGGAACCAGATAAAGATATTTATTTTGGGAATAGTACAAATACTTGAATATCGCATTTTGGGTTATTAATTTACTGACTATGGAAATGATGATAAGGTACTGGATGCACTCTTTTGCACAACTATTAATTGAGGTTATTTTATTATACCTATTAAAGGAATTTAGTTTTGCTACTGATATTTAAGTTTGATATTATTTTGGAAATAGAATAATTGTCTTGACAGCTAGGCATATGGACTTCCATACAAGGAAATGAGATTGTGTGTATCTAGACGACCAATGGTAAGAATCATTTTTGGTATTCTAACTTCTAGTATTTTCCGAAGACTAAGTTATGATTCTTTAAATCTTTAGACTTAAAATAAGTTTACAGGAATGGATTCAAAGGATACGGAACTTTTTCTTAATATTGTGAAGAGATATTAATGGGAAAAAGGTGCTTGACAACCCATTGACTTATCACCGATAACAAGTTTAATTTGGTACAATAGAGTGATAAGATGGACTTTACCATATGATTAAGATTGATACCAATTATATAGGAAATTGTAATAATAAAGGATTATATGGAAAGTTACTTAAAATGAACTTCAAGTCAAATTTGAGTAAGTGGGTTTTAGGTTAGAAATCATTGTATCTGTCCCATATAATTTTGGGGCACTGAAATCTCAGTAGATTTCCCCAAGATAAGGATAGATGTGAAATGAGAAAGGAATTCTCAGGTATTGTATCATCAAGATATTTCTCGTGGATAATTATCCTTCTATGAGGTTAATCCAAAAATAATATTTATCCAACAAGAACAATAAGTACGAATTCTATTTTGAATTTTGAAGGATGATAATCACCATAGCCTCTAATTGATGTCTCTGGATAGGATGCACATAACAACGCGACTAATGAGTAAGAATTTGGTAGAGTAAGACCTAGAAACATTGTATGTGGAACTGATTTGGCAGTATATGTTGCATTGTAGATGTACAACTAGTATAATAAAGTGTAAGAAGCTCTCTTTTGCACAATTGTTACTTGGT
The DNA here is from genome assembly GCA_016081115.2 of Rehmannia glutinosa. NCBI lineage: Eukaryota > Viridiplantae > Streptophyta > Magnoliopsida > Lamiales > Orobanchaceae > Rehmannia > Rehmannia glutinosa. Next base: position 265,379 of record JABTTQ020002297.1, read on the forward strand.
TTATAACTTGTTTTAGTTATCGTGCGTATTTAAGAAATTTAGGTTTACTTCTTATACTCGAGTTTAATATTGTACATGGTATGGATCAATGCATGACAGTAGTAAGATTGGGCGTGCTTGGGCAACCAGTAATAGAAATCATTGTTTAGGTATTCGAATTCCTTCTACTTTTTGGAGGCTACGTTATAAGTTTTAAATTTTATTATAATACTTGGAGGGTTTTCTCGCCGAGTTAAGAGACGACGATAGATTTCAGGTGATAAAGAGATATTGATAGAACTAAAATACTTGACAATTAGATTTTAATTTCTTGACGATTTAATTGTAATTTCCGACCAATAACTAGCTTATTTGTTTTTGTTGGGAAATTTATTGTTTAGATTTTGATGAATGCCTTGTAAAACTTAGACTAGAAAGTTGGCACCCCATTTTCCTTGTAATTTATATTGTAATAGATAGCGTTGTATGAGTGAGTCAAGTCACTATCTGGATATACAAGAAGTCAATGAAGACTAGGATAAAGACTCATTGTGAAGCGGTGAGTGTGGCAAGGAAGAGATGTCGAGGACTCATTGAAGGAGTATCGGTGGGACACAATCAGTATGAAGAGTCAATCAAGTCAACTCAAGAAGCCAAGTCTCAAAGTTGAAGTAATGACGAGTCATCCATTGATTGGAAGCTAACTCAAAGTCGCCTGGGAATAAAGGTCTGCATCAAGTCAAGACGATCGAAAAGAATCCGTTGCCGAGAAGTCAAGGAATTTACTTAAATAAGTAATACTTCTATCTTTGCCATGTCTTAAAGTGCTCGATCCCGAAACGTGCAAAAGGAATAAACCATTGGGAAGCACTTTGCACCTCGTCGTGTCGATTCGAAAAAGTGAACATTCATTTAATATGAGGAAATGTCAACATCAAGGATCGCAACAAGCAAGCCTAACGACACAAGTGATTTTCAAATAATCGGCCTATCTCTTCAACGGGCGATTTTTGAAAGTTCACTATAAAAGGTGAGGAATCTCATTGAGAGGGGGTTACGAACGCGAACAATCAAGCAATTATTCAAATTGTAACTTTTGTAAAACAATTCTCAAGTTATTCAAGCAAATCCTCAAGCCTAAATCTAGAAGGAAATCGATCCAACACTAAATCGTGAAGGAAAGACAACTTCAAAGCTGTTGAAGAGGAAACTTTTGAAGAATCAAAAGGGGTCTACTCTCCAAGGAGGATTGTAGAAAGGTTCAAGGTCGAACCAGTCTCAAGTTATTGAGGGCTTCATGATCAAATCCAAGAAGCATGAGCAAGTAAGTTGAAGTAAAAAGGCAAATACCTGTGAAGAAGCCGAGTCGGGAGAAGCGGTGAGTGATCAAGACATCTCGATCGAGTCCCAAAGGAGCAAGTCATTTGTGTGATCAAGACTTGTATCCGGGTGATAACCACTTTGTACTCGATCAATACTTAGTGGATTCCTCCGGGAGTTGGAGAAGAGAGGCGTAGAAGAATTACCCCATCTTGAACCTCTATAAAAATTATTGTGTCATTTACATTTCAAAGCATTTTATTTACGCACATCACTTTATATTTCTTTGATAATTCGCTATCCAACCGATAATTAACAAGGTGCTAAAATCAAGTGTTAAAACAAACTTAAATCAAATTAAAGGGTGTTAAGTCTTCCAATGAAAATCTCATCACAACCAAGTTAAGGTTTAGTCTAAACAGGATGAGTTATTCTATCAACATGACTCTTCGAGTCGTTGAGTGGCTAACTCATTTGATTAACTAACTTAGTCGTCCCCAAGGACTTATTTTGTGTATTTAACTCGTAATATTTTAAAAAGGACTAAAATCGAAAAGTTGGTAAGGTTTATTCAACCCCCTTCTAAACCTTTTTCACACCCCTTAGGACCTACAAGTGGTATCAGGCGGTTGGTTCATTGACCCTTCCACACCAGTTCTTGAACTAGATCTTCAATCTTTCAAAGAAATTCTTTTAACACTTGTTCTTTCAAAAGCCTTTTTTTTATTGACAAAGTTATTATCATGGAAGCAAATTTGACACGCACTCCCATGTTCACTATTGAGGAGTTTGATGATTTGGAAAATTCGTATGCGAGCTCATCTATCTCGCTTTACATGACGAAATGTGGCTAGTGATAGAGGATGGGCCACTGCAAATATTGAAAGTGAACATACCAAGCAAGGAGAGCATTGCGGCCAAGAGAGAAGAAAGCGTAGCTAAAGCAAGACCAACCTTAGTTGAAAAACCAAGGATTTGAATGGACCAATGATGATGAGAAAAAGATACAACTTGGACAACGTGGCCAAGGATATTCTCTACAAGATTACGGACAAAGCAATGTTCAATAAAGTCAAGTCATGCAAAACAAAGAAAAGAAATATGGGATAAATTAACTTTAATTTGTGAAGGATCGAGCAAATTAAAGAAAACAAATTATCTGTTGTTGTTCAAAAATTTGAAAACTTTAAAATGCTTGCGGTGAGACAATAGATCATTTGGATGCTAGATTCTTGAAATTACAAATGAGCTCTCAACACTTGGAAAGGAATACACACGAGAAGGAGATGTGTATGAAGATTCTAAGGAGTCTCGGTGAATGGGAAATGAAGACCATGGCTCTAAGGCACTCAATGGACCTATCGAAAACATCCAATCATGAGCTATTCTCGGACCTCAAAGCTTATGAATTTGAATGAGAAGAAAGGATCAGAGGAGACAACTGTACAAAAAAACAGATGCACTTATAATTAAGGATAGGAAGAGAGTCGAAATCAAAGGAAGCCTTTGACCAGGAGAAAATTGCCTTGATGGTTAAAAGATTCAACAAGTTCTTCAATAAGAACTATAAAAAAACAAGGGTGAATCCTCCAGGAGACATTCAGCTCCCTTTAAGTCAAGGGAAGATAGGCCACCCAAGAGAGCTAAGCATCAAAAGGTTGAATACCGGAGAGAGCCGATAATCCAAGAATGGAAAGAACTCGATCAAAGAGTTGAGAACTGTGTTGGAATTGTAGACAACCTGAGGACACTTTGCTATTGATTGTCCATATCCTGTAGTCAATAAATACTGAGGAATGAAGAAGAAAAAAGAGTCTTGAGAGAAAGAAGACGAGGGGAAAAAGAAAAAGGCCATGTTGGCTGCAGAGATCGGCGAGACAGCTAAGTCCAAAGTAGCGATGGACTCGAGAGAGTAGTGAAGCGACTACTCAAGTGATTCGAAGAAGAAGCATTGATCCTGTCTAATGGGTAAAGAACAAGATCAACCTTACCAAGAAGATGAGGTACACTCTAACTCATCTCACTCATTCTAGTGATAGTGATTGTGACATACACACTTCATCACCCACATTGATCTCTATGATTCATTAGGCAAAATGATGAAAGATTTTGAGCACATTAAATCCTCACACACACACTATTAAATGAGGAAAACAGCCCAGCTCAAAAGCCAAAACTCACATGACTAACTAAGGAGCCGAGTACTCTAAGTCACTTAGGTGATGAGAACAAAGAGTCAAAAGCTGAAAATGCAAAACTAATAGCGAGAGATAGTGTTATAGAACAAAGGAAAAATGATCTCAAAAATGTGATTGCATCTTTCACAAAGGCATCTAAATCATTGGATGACCTTATTTTGAGCCAAAAAGAGTGTGGAGATAAAGCTGGCATAGGATTCAACTCCTTTGTACATAGTCAAACTCCCGAGTGATTTTGGAAAAAGGACTTTCAAGTAATGAAGCATCTCAAAAATCCAAGACACCAAATGTTGCACCCAGATTCACTCCAAAGCACAATCACAGACAAACTGGCCTTGGATATAAAGGAAAAGGAAAACGGCCCGATTGAGTATCTTTGAGAGGCAGTGAGAAGAAATCAGCAGAGTTCCTCAAACAAACTCCACATAGGAAGTACTGTGAATAATAAACATAGCTACCAAAAACCCTAGAAGTTTTATCAAAGAAACACATATGATGGGAATGGTAGAAACTACCCAAGCCAAGCCGATTGGAATAATGTGAAATATCAAAGCAAAGACCTATGGAATATAAGCTCAAATGGCAAAGGCCTAGAACTCAAAGCAAAGGCCTTTCCAAAGGCAAAAGAGCTATCATCGGCACTCATATGCACCCAAGCACTACACTCAGAGATATCATAACTACCCCAAGAAGGCAAATTGCTAAAACACACACACAGGCATATAGACAAAAAGAGACAATTTGTATGAACCTAATGCCCCCAAGCAATTTGCTAAAGTGAATTATGATTTTGGCACGAGATAGATGGCAACCTCTTAGAGTCGATCATTTGGCTATAGGTTGGTTGGATCATCTTACAACACTAACCCCTCGGGACTAGGCAAGTATGGGTACCTAAAAACTAATATCCTTGATTGCGAGTTCAAGGAACAACTGAGTGCCAAGGAACCTGGTACATGGATAGTGGTCATTCCAGGACACATGTGACAGAAACAAGAGAAATCTGTCAAAATTCAAGGAGATTAGAGGCGCAAAAGTCATATTTGGAGGAAATGAAGCTCAGGGAAATAAGAGGCTTTGGATCCATCAAGAAAAATGTATTAGAAATCACGGATGTTGCATATGTTGAAGGTCTCAACTTCAACCTACTAGCATCACCAACTCGTGACAAGGGCTATAATGTTGGATTCAATATGGGAGTGTGCGAAATTAAAGACAACTGAATCAAATGAAGTAGTGTTGCAAGGATCCGAGACAAAAGAACATGTATGTGGTAGATTGGTCGATCGCCACACCAAGCACTTGTCTCGCTAGCAAAGAGTACAACCGAATTAAATTGGTGTGGCACAAGAAGCCGAGTCATCCGAATTTCAAGACAATTAACAAGCTTGCAAGGAGTCATCTTGTGGAAGGATCGACTCCGGACTCGGTGTATAAGAAAGAAAGTGTATGTGATGCATGCGGATGGGAAAGCGAGATCAAATCATCATTCAAAGAGAAGTCTAATCCATCTTCAACAAGAATATTGCATACATTTGCATATGGATTTATTTAGTCCGATTGAGCGGCTAGCATAAGTGGAAAGAAATACACTTTAGTGGTGGTGGATGATTATTCAAGATATACATGGACAATCTTCATGTGCAAAAAGAAGAAACCTGCGCAGAAGTTACCTCGGTGATGAGAAGAGTCAAAATGAGAAGAGTCAAACCATTATAAAGATAACGTCGATAGAGGAACCGAGTTTGTCAATGGGATAATTACTCGAGATTGCGTTGAAAATGGTATTGCTCATGAATTATCTGCAGCAAGGACTCCATAAAGCGAGAATGGAGTAAGCGAGAAAGAAGAAATAGAACTCTCAAAGAAGCTGCGAGGACCATGTTATTTGAAGTTGGATTGCCAAAGAGATTTTGAAATTTGAAGCCATAAACATCGAATGCTATACTCAAAATAGATGCATGATTAACAGACGGTGACAAAGACTCCTATGAAATATGGGACAGGGAGAAAGCCAAATGTTGCATATTTTAGAATATTTGGATGTAAATGCTTCATCCACAACAATGGCAAGGATAATCTAAAGGCTTTTGATGCTAAAGTCGATGAATGTATCTTTTTGGGATACTCGGAAAAAGCAAAGCCTACAGAGTCTTGAACAAGAGGACTATGGTCGAGAAGAGTCTATCCATGTGGTTTTGATGAACCTAATGTAAATGGGGAAGACATTGAAGAGTTAGCGATAAGTGAATCACCCAACTATGCGAGAAGAGTCCTTATGTTGAAGCGAAGTGGAGCAATTAATCAAGATGAAGTTGAGGCTGAGTCTCAAAGACATTTGGAAAATCTGTGACTAAATGAGGATGAAAGAGCTGCTCAAGAAAACAAAGTGCAAGACGAATGAACCCGGTGATTTACTCAACCCGATGTGAGATGGCCGAGAGACCATCCACCGAGCTAGTCATTGGAGATGTAAGAGATGGTGTAAGAACCAGATCGAGCTCAACAAGAAGCAATGTTCACTTGTTTTATTTCCCAAATAGAGCCAAAAGATGTGTCCCAAGCATTAGATGACACACATTGGATTCAAGCCATGCAAGAAGAGCTAAATCGGTTTGAAAGGAACAAAGTATGGGAAGCGGTGCGAGAGACCAACCCATCAAAATGTTATTGGCACAAAATGGGTTTTGAAACAAGATGAATGAAGAAGGCTATGTGGTAAGAAACAAAGCGAGATTGGTAGCCAAAGGGTATTGCCAAGAAGAGGGAATATATTTTGATGAAACATTTGCTCTGTTGCAAGATTAGAAGCAATAAGGATGTTTCTTGCCTATCTTTGCACACAAGAACTTCATTGTATATCAAATGGATGTGAAAAGTACATTTTTAAATGGATTGTTGGAAGAAGAAGTCTATGTTGAGCAACCTCCAGGCTTTGAGCGAGAAGACTCTTGGAGACAAGGTGTACAAACTAAAGAAAGCTCTATATGGATTGAAACAAGCACCAAGAGCTTGGTATGATAGATTATCTCAATTTCGACAGATAATGGATTCACCAAAGGCAAAGTGGACAGAACTTTTCAGAATTCAAGATGGGGAGAGTATATTGCTTGTTCAAATATATGTGGATGACATCATTTTTGGATCCACAAACAAAGAGTGTGTGATAAATTCTCAAACCTCATGCAAGGCAAATTTGAAATGAGCATGATGGGAGAGCTGACATTCTTCTTAGGACTTCAAGTTAAACAGCTGAAGGATGGAACTTTCATAAGTCAAACAAAGTACACCAGAGATTTAATGAAGAAATTTGGTATGGAAGAGAAGTCTTCTGTAAAAATACCAATGAATACATCAGTCAAGATGGACATGGATGCAGATGGCAAGCCTGTGGATCAAACAAGATACAGAGCACTTATTGGATCATTGCTCTATTTAACAGCAAGCGGCCAGACATCACCTTTGCAGTAGGAGTATGTGCAAGATTCCAATCTGCTCCAAAGGAAAGTCACATGACTGCAGCTAAGAGAATCCTAAGATATTTAAAGGGATGCCAAGAAGTTGGCTTATGGTATCCAAAGGAAGGTGGATTCAAACTAATTGGTTACTCAGACTCTGACTATGCTGGATGTAGAGTTGACAGGAAGAGTACTTCAGGTACATGTCAAATGCTTGGAAACAGACTAGTTTCCTGGTTTAGCAAGAAGCAAAACTCAATAGCCACATCCACACCGGCTGAAAGCAGTACATAGGCTGGCGGTTGTTGTGCCCAAGTCTTATGGATGAGACAACAGCTGAGAGATTATGAAATTGAAGAAAAAGAAATTCCAATTATGTGTGATAACACAAGTGCTATTGCAATCACTCAGAATCCTGTATTGCATTCAAGAACAAAGCACATTGATGTCAGATATCATTTTATAAGAGATCATGTTGAAAAGAAAGACATCACTTTGGAATACATCTCAGGCGATAAGCGATTAGGTGACATATTCACCAAACCCTTATGTGAATCAAGATTTGAAGAGCTTAAGCATGAGCTAGGGTTAATTGAGTGAGTTGATACTCGGAAGACTCAATGAGAAGAGATGGAATGTGAGAAGATGAAAATAGAACAAGCCTCATGAATCACCCAAGTGAATCGGCCAGTATCGGGAAGTCACCAGATGTCGAGTTAGTGACAGGTGAGTCACTATATGGAAAAAAGAGAAGAAGAGCTGAGTCATTTGGGTAGTGAGTGAGTCATTTATGAGCTAAGTGACAAAAACGCATCATTTTTAATAAGCGAGAATGTTTTTAAGGATGACGCGTCAGTGTAATAATGACGGGTATAGTCAAAAGTCGCACAACAAGTATATGATTGGATATAAATCTTTGCCGCATTAAATGCGAGCAATTAAATGCAATGAGATGTGCTAAATCTGAGCCGTTGATCTCGATCAAAATTCAAAAACCAAAAACATGTTCTTTCATAACCCATACATAATCATTCTTTCAGATTTTCTCTCTCACATTGAAAACTGTTCATCTTCAAAACTAAGAAAGCAAGTCTCTTTTCTCTCTCGAAACCCTACTGTTCTCAAAGCAAGTTTATCAAGATTTAATCGGTAGAATCTTCTAAAAATGGCACCAACACATGATTTCACTAAGCTCGCAAAACAAATCCACACCGGATGTTGTGGATTTTGAGGGGATGATAAAGCAGGGTTCGATGAAACCCTTGTGAAGAAGATAGCGGATAAGATCGAGAAATCCGGACCGAAACCATTCCTCTCCATGGAATACCAAATGACGACGTTGAGGAGGTCGCACGATTTTACGTCAATCGAGGTACAGGCGAAGGGATTAAATCCTCCATCCACCGCAAAGGACATTCTAATCACGCAAAGGACCTTGCGAGCACTGTTTTTTGCCGTCGGAGGGCATGCGGAAATATATGAAGCCAGCGTCAACTTGGGCTCTTGCATGGAAGAAGTAGCCAAACTCGAATGTCTTTGCAAAAGTTGTCTACACACCAAGTGAGAAGAAGCTTGAAGGAGGATTATCATAAACTAATGGATATCGTTGCGAAGTGTGTAGACATGAAGTTTGGCGGCTTCAATCAACTCTGTCCAAAACCAAGTCGATCGTCATGGTGCGATCATGGGAAGAGAAGAAGATCAATTGGGCTGAATTCATTTACAAAGAGACTTTGCCAAAATATTGGCAACAAGTCTTTCAAGGAGGATGGATCCTTTGGAGGATCACTTGGCTATGGCCTAGTCATTGGCCATCCGATGGAGGTGAAGAGTGTTCCCCTTCGACATGGAAAGCCATTCCATGTTAACAAGAAGATGTTCGGGCCAATCTCTCGGGAGCCGAGGAAGAGAGCCTACGCAAAAAGGGTGATACTAGTGAGGGGAATCGGTGACCCTGTCACAACACATTTGTTTCCTCCCCTCCTAAAAAAAGAGAGCGCATTGCAGTACCGCAAAGAAAGTTGCTCCTGCAGCCAAGAAGAAAGACACACTGCCCCCGCCCGATAAGTCACCCGCCCTGCGCAGCCGTGTCTCCCGCCCACGTAGCCGCGGTGGAGAAGGAACCCTTGCTATCTTCTCCAGGAATTAAGAAAAAGAGGGCTAAGGCGAGAAGGGCGCTACCTCTAAGACAACTCCGAAGGCCTTTACCTTCGAGGAACCGGATGAAGTAGAACCGGATACTCCTCTGGTAAGAACAAAAAGAAGAAGAAGAATTACCAAGCTCTCGGAGCTTGAGAAGACAAATGAGTCTGCTACTCATTTGAAAAAGTCTATGAGACTTGAAGAAGTGCGATCTCGAAGTTGTTGATGAAACAGCCAAAGTCTGCTGAGGCCGATCAGGAGAGGCAAAAGAAGACCAGTATGGATAAAACAACCGAGGAAGGAGAGAAGCAGAGACAAAGAAAATCTCCTGACGAAAGAGTTGTATCTCCACCGCCCCGATGCTCCGAAGGTGAAGAGCGGCAGAATTTGCTACCTTCTATTCCGAGAAGGAAGGCCAACAAGAGGAGAATGATGATGATGACATACTTATGTACTTTCCTTCTACCCGGACATCCGAGCCGTTTGCGAGAGTGGAGGAAATGGAAGCCGAGTCACTCAGGCTTGATTTGAACATCCCGAGTTCATTGAAGAAGAAGAGGAACTCTTTAGGTTTCTTGAAGTTGATACCGTCTTTGCAAGCCTTGGATGAGGATAATCGTATTAATATCTTTGCAAATTCGCAAGGAACAAGAAAAGGCTAGAGCGGTGAGGAAGCAGAGGCTCGTGAGAAAGCCAAAGCATTTGTACTCTCACTAGAACGGCCGAACACACTCATCCTCACATTGACATGCTCCGGATAGTGATGAGGGCGTGGAACCCGATCTATGGCGGAGGAGTTGGAAATGCAAAGCAAGCCATCCGAATCAGATTAATGCATGAGCAACGGTGAGGAAAGGACCAGGAGAGTCTTCCAAATCTTAGCCGGAAATCGACCCGTTGAAGGTGTCTTACCACCGGCCCCATGGCTGAAAACTCAAAGGAAACAAGTGAGTCCGGAGCAGAGTGACCCCAACATAAGTCCTCACGGTGGTGAGCCAGTGAGGGGGAAACTCACTCAACCGGCTAGGGTCGGAGGATGTTGCGAGATGACTCCACAATGCGAGAAAGAAGGGAAGTGGAGAAGAAAAAAAGAAATAGAACAACAAAGAACACTACAAGAAAATTCAGTTCTGAAGCGTAAATGATTTTGTCACTAAATTTTACAATTACCTACATAATACCTACGAGAATAAAAAATATCATTTTTCCTCAAATTATACCGACAAATTACCAATAGATTACCGACAATTTTTCAATTAAATGATTTTCGTAGGTATTTACCAATAGTTTTAGATTCGTGAGGTAAATATTTTACCTACAATGATTTTACCTACACTTTACAATTTTTCGAACATTTACCTCTGATTTTTCGTAGGTAAAAGCTTTTTTTTTTGTAGTGCAAGTTGTCACATGATTTAAGCTCGAGACGATTACGTCTGTCTCTGAAGTGCCAACAACAGCGGCAGATCGAGGACGCCGCCGATGCAATCGAGGCACGAGATGGATCGCCCGGAGTTAACACTGGGCAATGAAAGTGCAATCCAAGGAGTTGAGACTCTGTGGATGCCAGCGCAGAAGACCCTAAGATAGTTGCATCTGTCGAAGGGAATGTACAAGGCTCTGTCGAGTTGAGATTGAAGGAGGTAATGAAGGTCGAAGGGAGGTTGAGACTTCCGGGTAAAGAGACGGAAATGCGAACATCCCACCTGTTCACATTGAAGAAACTAAGAAGGAGATAAGTGCTCTTCATGATTCCCAAGACAACCACGACATATCTTTTCTCGGGATCTCGAAGATGAAGCCGAGTCCACCCTGCCGCACATCAAAAAAAGAAAGTGAGGATGTTCTTCCAAGTACGAGTAAGCGGACTTCAAAGTTTTGCTCGACAAACGTTCAATTTTGATGATGAGCAAATCCTCAAGTCTCATCATCTTCCGATAATGCTACCGATACGGCCGAGGAACAATCAACTCAAAAGGACAAACAAATTTGAGACCGAAGAAGGTATTAAGCCGGTGAGGCTCGGCCACCGGGTCAATACCATCAAAGGCCCCAATCGAATCATACAGCAATCGCGAGCTTCAGTGCAGAGAGACCACCTCGCGCACAATATCTCAAGTGCGAGATGATGCTTATGAAGAAGTATTTTGTTTTTCTCATGAGCCGCCCATGCTCGAAGAAGAGATCGCACGAGAATAGAAGCTCTACACCGTCCAAGAAGATCTCGTAATTCGACTCATTCAATTGTGCCATTGATTTCAATTTTGATGCAGTGGTGGCGGTGACTCAAGTCGAGGCAAAGTGAGATGCGTGAAATCTTCAAGAAGATCCGTGAAGAGATTGAGAAGATTGAACGGCACCAAGCCTCTCTCGACATGCGCCGGACAAGAGAGATGCCACTCTCACAATGATTTGAGAGGAGTGGTGGTCGAGAATAAGGGAATGGTCTCACAAAAGAGTGCCATACGTCTCGGCAGGTTTGCTACTTCAAGGCACTATATAACCGAATCCGATCCGGGAGGCCGACAATGCCGACATGAAGACAAGGATGCGGACCTATATGGAGAGATTGCATGCCTCCCATACAACCGAGATGGAATTCTTTGCGTGAATTTCATCGCAAAGAACTTCTGCGTGTAGAGGAGAATATGAATGCCAAGTTCAGCCTTCTTATGGCTGAAATGAAGCGTGGCGGCCGAGTCCAAAGCCACTCGCTCGGAGTTTGAACAAAGATACTCGCAACCGACTCAAGCGGAATTTAGCTATCACCGATTGGACTTCATGCTTCTTTGGGATGTTTCTAGGAAAGAGGAATACCAAAAGAGTTTGAAGGATACAACCATTGTAGAAAAGACAGATGAAGTCGTTGAGAAGAGAAAAGAGAAGGGAAAAGTGTTGAGGGTGAAAGGTCAAAGGATATGACCTTAATGCTTCTTTGAAACCCCTCAAAGAAGGTCATGTCACGGCCAAAGATAATCAGCAAACTTCCGTAACTCGCGCTCTATCACTCGATGTGCCCATGTCTTATAAGAAAAAGATTGTAGAAGCGAGAGATGGAGAATTTCGATAAAAGAACGGATGTCCGTGTTGAAGAGATGTTAAAACAATTCGGAGGCATTCCAAAGAGGAAAAGATACTGGATGCCATTCGGATGACGGACAAGAGCCAAGATCTGTTGAAGAATTCAAAAACGCCGAGTCCGAAGGATACTTCAAAAACATGTCCATAGCCTAAGCACGGGACTTGTATCGGGAAAAAGGTCGAGTCGTGCGAAGAAGGCGACAAGCAGGACTACTAGCATCACTCTGCTTTGGTCACTCTCGGGTAAGAAGAAGTGGCGGAGGTAGAGGCTTTATACCAGACCTCTACCCAAAAATATTGAATACATAGATCCAGGCAAGAAGGAAGGATCTATTGGGGGTAACGATGAAGTAGCTAATGGGAAGTGAAGAGGAAGAATGTTGAATATGTAAAAAGGATTGAAGAGGAAAACAAAAGGCAAGATCAATCGTGGCAAGAAAGCCAGGAAAGAAAAAGAAGAGATGAAGCGCAAAGAGAGCTTACGAGAAAAAGAAGGCGAGATGAAGAAGAAAAAGAAGAGAAAGAGAAACGAAGACGAAGAAGAGTGAAGAAAGAAAAAAGAAGGAATAAGGCGATGAAGTGTTGCTGCCAACCCCTTCATGTATTTTACTTTTGTAAATACATATGTATGTAAGTCTTCTGTACGTTGAATAAGAAATTTGTTATTTCTCTATTTTTGCGTAGATATAGAATGCTATGTTTGCTCTGATACACATTGTAAACAAATCTGTGTAAAGGACAAGAATGCTATGATCAATAAAAAGATTGATTCTACGCATACATTCTTTGTTTCTGCATTGTCTATATGTATCTTTGCTATTTACATATTGTTTGTATGTATTTAAGTTTTGGCATCATCAAAAAGGGGGAAATTATTGGGAAATTTATTGTTTAGATTTTGATGAATGCCTTGTAAAACTTAGACTAGAAAGTTGGCACCCCATTTTCCTTGTAATTTATATTGTAATAGATAGAGCTGTATGAGCTGAGTCAAGTCAGCTATGCCTGGATATACAAGAAGTCAATCAAGACTAGGATAAAGACTCATTGTGAAGCATTTGAGTGTGGCAAGGAAGAGATGTCAAGGACTCGATCAAGGAGTATCACCGGGACACAATCGTATGAAGAGTCAATCAAGTCAACTCAAGAAGCCAAGTCTCAAAGTTGAAGTGACAGACGAGTCATCCATTGATTGGAAGCTAACTCAAAGTCGCCTGGGAATAAAGGTCCGATCAAGTCAAGACGATCGAAAAAAGAATCCGTTACGTAAGTCAAGGAATTTACTTAAATAAGTAATACTTCCATGCTTGCCATGTCTTAAAGTGCTCGATCCCGAAGCGTGCGTGCAAAAGGAATAAACCATTGGGAAGCACTCGCATGTTGGGAAATTAATTCTTAGATTTTGATGAATGTCATGTAAAACTTAGAATAGAAAGTTGGCACCCCATTTTTGTTGTAAATTGCATTGTAATAGATAAAATGGTCGAAAGTGAGTTAAGTCGATTATGCGAGAATATGCAAGAAGTCAATCGGAGACTAGAAAGAAGACTCATTGTGAGACAGTGAGTGTGGCAAAGAAGAGAAGACAGAACTCGATGAAGGTGCGGTGAGTGAAGTGTCGGTCAAGTCAACTCAAGATAGCTAAATCTCAAGTTGAAGTGACGGATGAGTCATCAATGATTGAAAGTCGACTCAAGTCACCTGGGGAAGTCAAGAAAATGCATCAAGTCGAGATAACTAAAAGAGATCCGTTGCTCGAAGTCAAGAAAATTACTTAAACAAGTAATACTTCCATCTTGTCTTTCTTAAAGTGCTCGATCCCGAAGCGTGCAATAGGAATAAACCAATGGGAAGCTCGCACTGTGTCGAACTCAAAAGTCAAGACTCATTCATACGAGGAAATGTCAATTCCAAGAAGCGCAACAAGACAAGCCAACGACCACAAGTGTCTTTTGAAAATTATCCTATCTCTTCAACGGGCAAATTTTCAAAAGAACACTATAAAAAAGGTGAGGATTATCTTTGACAAAAGGTTAACCTTGTTACCTGGAACTTTCAAGCTATTATTAAAACTATAACCTACTCAAGTCATTCAAGTTCAATCCTCAAGCCTACATTACGAAGGAAATCAATCCAACACTCACATGTGAAGGAAAGACGACTTCAATCGAGTTGAAGAGGAAACATTTGAAGAATCAAGGGGTCTACATCCCACAAAGGATTGTAGAAAGGTTCAAGGTCGAACCAGTCTCAAGTTTTTGGAGGGCTTCGTGATCAAATCCAAGAAGTTTGAGCAAGTGGGTCAGTAGTAGCAAGGTAGTCGCCCTGTGAAGAAGCCGAGTCGTCACGAGAAGCCGGTGTGTGACCAAGGCATCTCAGGACCGAGTCCCAAAGGATCAAGTCATTTGTGTGATCAAGACTTGCATCCGGGTCGATAACCACTTTGTACATTGATCAATACTTAGTGGATTCCTCCAGAGTTGGAGAAGAGAGGAGTAGAAGAACTACCCCATCTTCGAACCTCTATAAAAATTTATTGTGTCATTTACATTTCAACACTTTAATTATCGCATATTATTTTGATATTTTGATAAATTTACTATCCAATCGATAATCAACAAAATGCTAAAACCAAGTATTAAAACAAACTTAAACCAAATTCAAGGGTGTTAAGTCTTCCCGAAAACATATCACAAGTCAAGTTAAGTTTTAGTCAAAACAAGTGAGTTATTCTATCAATGCTCGATCGAGTGCATTGAGTGGCTAACTTTTGATTAACTAACTTAGCTGTCCATCAAGGACTTCGGTTGTGAAGTATTAACTCGAACGTTTTAAAAGGACTAAATCGAAAAGTTGGTAAGGTTTATTCAACCCCCCTTCTAAACCTTACACTCACACCCCTTGGGACCTACAAGTGGTATCGAGCGGTTGGTTTATTGAGCCTTCCGCATGGTTCGAACTAGATCTCCAATCTCTCAAAGCTTGCTTTAGCACTTGATCTTTCAAAACTCTTTTAGTCAACAAAGTTATTATCATGGAAGCAAATTTGACATGCATCCCTATATTCACAATTGAGGAATTTGATGATTGGAAAATTCGTATGTGCTCATCTATCAAAGATTACACGATGAAATGTGGATTTTAATAGAAGAAGGGCCACCGCAAATCTTGAAAGTGAACACAGTACAAGGAGAGTTTGCTGCATTTGAAGGAGAAAAGGATGTTGCTCCCGGACCAACTATGGTTGAAAAACCAAGAGTGAATGGATAAATGATGAAAAAGATACAACTTGGACAATGTGGCCAAGGACATTCTTTACAAAACTCTAGACAAAGCCATGTTCAACAAAGTCAAATCGTGCAAAGCGCAAAAGAAATCAGGATAAGCTAACCCTAATTTGTGAAGGCTCGAGCAAATCAAGGAAAATAAACTATATCTTTGTTTGTAGAAATTTGAAAATTTTAAGATGCTTGCAGGGGAGAAACCTTGGATCAAGCTGGATGCTCGGTTCACAGAGATTACCAATGAGCTATCCGCACTTGGAAAAGAATATACACGAGAAGAAATGTGTATGAAGATTCTAAGCCTCCCGGTGAGTGGGAAATGAAAGTCATGGCCCCGAGACACTCCATGGACCTATCAAAAACATCCAACCATGAGCTATTCTCGGATCTCAAAGCCTACGAATTTGGAGAAGAAAAGCCCTAGAGGAGACAGTTGTGCCCAAAATAGCTGCTCTAATAGTTAAGGATGGTAAAAGAGCTGAGGTCAAGGAAGTCATTGACCAAGAGGAGATTGCCCTGATGGTTAAAAGGTTTAACAAATTCTTCAACAAGAATTACAAAAGAGGCAAAGGTGAATCCTCCGAAGACACTCACCTCCCTCCAAGTCAAGGGAATATAGGCCACCCAAAAGAACGAGCATCAAAAGGTTGAGTATCAAAGAGCCGACAATCCAAGGATGGAAAGAATCGATCAAAAGGTTGAAAATTTATCTTTGGAGCTGCAGCAACCTGGTCACTATGCTATTGATTGCCCATATCCTGTAGTCAACAAATACAAGAATGAAGAGGAAAGAAAAGTCTTCAAAGAAAGAAGACAAGAGAAGAAAAAGGCAATGTTAGCTGCAGAGACTGCGTTGAGACAGTCAAATCAAAAGACACAGCAGACTCGGAGAGTAGTGAAGGCGACTACTCAAGTGACTCAGAAGAAGAAGCCTTGATCCGTCTAATGGCCAAAGAACAAGACCAACCTAACCAAGAAGATGAGGTACACTCTAACTCATCACACTCGATTCTAGTGATAGTGATTGTGACACACACTTCATCACCCACTAATCTTTATGATTCATTAGGCAAAATGATGAAAGACTTTGAACACATTAAATCCTCACACACACTACTAAATGAGGAAAACAAACCTACTCAAAAGTCAAAACTCACGGTGACTAAGGAGCTAAGTACTCTAAGTCACATAGCCGATGAGAATAAAAGTTTAAAATTTGAAAATGCTAAGCTAATAGCGAGAGATAGCTGCCACGAAAAGAGGGAAAATAACCTCAAAAATGTGATTGCCTCATTTACTAAGACATCTAAATCTTTGGATGATCTTATTATGAGCCAAAGAGAATGTGGAGATAAGACAGGCTTAGGATTTAATTCCTCTATACCAAGTCAAGCTCAAAAGTAATTTTGGAAAAAGATCTTCAAGTAATGAAGCATCTCAAAATTCCAAAACTCCAAATAGCTCACACACATCCATTCCAAAGCACAACCACAAGCAAACCGGCCTTGGTTATAAAGGAAAAGGAAAACAACTTGATTGAGTGTCTTTGAGAGGCGGTGAGAGAAATCCGCCAAGTTCCTCAAAGCAAACTCCAAATAGGAAGTACTCAGAAAGAAGAAACAGAGCTACCAAAAGCCCAGAGAAGTTCTATGAAAGGAACACATATGATGGGAATGGTAGAAATTACCAAGCCAAGCTGATTGGAATAATGTGAACTATCAAAGAAAGACCTATGGAATATAAGCCTACATGGCAAAGGCATAGAACTCGGCAAGGGCCATTCCAAAGGCAAAAGAGCTATCATCAAGACACATATACACCCAAGCACTATCTTCAAAGATATCACAACTACCCAAACAAAGCAATTGCTAAAACACATACACAGCATACGAACAAAAGAGACAGGTTGTATGAACCTAAAACCCCAAGCAATTTGCCAAAGTTAATTATGATTATGGCATCGATAGATGGCAACCTCTTGAGTCAAATCATTTGGCTATAGGTTGGTTGGATCATCTTACAATACTAACCCCTCAGGACCCGGACAAATATGGGTACCTAAAACCTAATTTCCTTGATTGCGAGTTCAAGGAGCAGTTGAGTGCCAAGGAACATGGTACATGGATAGTGGCTATTCCGCACATGACGACAGAAACAAGAAAAATCAAAATTTAAGGAAGTTAGAGGTGCAAAAGTCATATTTGGAGAGAATGAAGCTCCAGGAGAAATAAGAGGCATTGGATCCATCAAGAAAAATGGATTAGAATTTGATGATGTTGCATATGTTGACGGCCTCAATTTCAACTTACTAAGCATAAGTCAACTCGTGACAAGGACTATAATGTTGGATTCAATATGGGAGTGTGCAAAATCAAGAACACTTGAATCTAATGAAGTAGTGTTGCAAGGATGCGACAAAAGAACATGTATGTGGTAGATTGGTCCTTTGCAACACCAAGCACTTGTCGCTAGCAAAGAGCACGATTGAATCAAGTTGGCTGTGGGCACAAAAGTCGAGTCACCCGAACTTCAAAACAATTAACAAGCTTGCAAGGAGCAATCTTGTGGAAGGACTTCGTTTCGATACAAGAAGAAAAGTGTATGTGATGCATGCGGATGGGAAAGCGAGATCAAATCATCATTCAAAGAAAAGACATGTCCATCTTCAACAAGAGTATTGCACCTATTGCATATGGATCTATTTGGTCCGGTTGAACCAGCCAAAGATAAGCGGAAAGAAATACACCTTGGTCGTAGTAGATGATTACTCAAGATACACATGGACAATTTTCATGTGTAAGAATAAAGAAACCCGCAGAAACTACCATAGCCGATGAAGAGAATCCAAAATGAGAAGAGTCAAACCATTATCAAAATTAGATCGACAGAGGAACCGAGTTTGTCAATGGAATAATAACTCGATTATTATCGAAAATGGTATTGCTCATGAACTATCTCTGCAGCAAGGACTCCCAAATGAGAATGGAGTTGCGAAAGAAGGAACATAACTCTCAAAGAAGCAACAAGGACCATGTTAGCTAAAACAGGGCTGCCTAAAAGATTTTTGAAATAAGCAATAAACACAAGATGCTATACTCAAAATAGATGCATGATAAAGCAGGCGGTGACAAAAACTCCTATGAGATTTGGATGAGAGAAAGCCAAATGTTGCATATTTTAGAATATTTGGATGCAAATGCTTCATCCACAACAATGGCAAAGATAATTTAAAGGCTTTTGATGCTAAAGTCGATGAAGGTATCTTCTTAGGATACTCGGTGAAAGCAAAGCCTACAGAGTGCTCAACAAGAGGACAATGGTTACGAGAAGAATCCATTCATGTGGTGTTTGATGAACCCAACGTAAATGGAGAAGACATTGAAAGAGTGATAAGTGAATCACCCAACCATGCGAAGAGTCCCTATGTTGAAGTCAAGTTGGAATTATAAACCCGGATGAAGATGAGATAGCCGAGTCTCAAAGATTTGGGAAATATGCGCTAAGTGATGATGAGAGAGCTGATCAAATTAACACATTGCAAGACGATCGAATCCGCCTAACTTACTCCAACTGATGTAAGGTGGCCGAGAGACCATCCACGAACTAATCATTGGAGATGTAAGAGAAGGTGTGAAAACTAGATCCAGAACCCAACAAGAAGCTATGTTCACTTGTTTCATCTCACAAATAGAGCCAAAAGATGTGTCACAAGCTTTGGATGACACACATTGGATTCAAGCTATGCAAGAAGAGTGAATCGGTTTGAAAGGAACAAAGTGTGGGTATTGGTTCAAAGACCTACCCATCAAAATGTTATTGGCACTAAATGGGTGTTCAGAAACAAGATGAATGAGGAAGGTTCTATGGTAAGAAACAAAGCAAGATTGGTAGCCAAAGGGTATTGCCAAGAAGAAGGAATAGATTTTGATGAAACTTTTGCTCCTGTGGCAAGATTGGAAGCCATAAGGATCTTTCTTGCCTATCTTTGCTCACAAGAACTTCATTGTATATCAAATGGATGTAAAGAGTGCATTCCTTAATGGGTTATTGGAGGAAGAAGTGTATGTTGAACAACCTCCAGGATTTGAGCAGAAGACTCTTGGAGATAAAGTATACAAA
Source organism: Rehmannia glutinosa (assembly GCA_016081115.2). Classification (NCBI taxonomy): domain Eukaryota; kingdom Viridiplantae; phylum Streptophyta; class Magnoliopsida; order Lamiales; family Orobanchaceae; genus Rehmannia; species Rehmannia glutinosa. The sequence continues at coordinate 284,960 of JABTTQ020002297.1, forward strand.
CTCAAGAAAGCTTTATATGGATTGAAACAGCACCAAGAGCATGGTATGATACATTATCACAATTCCGATCGAGAACGGATTTACAAAAGGCAAAGTGGATAGAACACTCTTTAATTCAAGATGGGAAAAGTATCTTTGCTTGTTCAAATATATGTGGATGACATCATCTTTGGATCCACAAACAAAGAGTGTGTGATAAATTCTCAAATCTTATGCAAAGCAAATTTGAAATGAGCATGATGGGAGAGTCGACATTCTTCCTTGGACTCCAAGTAAAACATTTGAAGGATGGAACCTTCATAAGTCGGACAAAATACACGAGAGATTTAATGAAGAAATTTGGCATGGAAGAGAAGTCTTCTCGTGAAAATACCAATGAATACATCGGTCAAAATGGATATGGATACGGATGGAAAGCTGTGGATCAAACAAGATCTGAGCACTTATTGGATCATTGCTCTATCTCACGGAAGCGGGCGGACATCAACTTTGTTGTAGGTGTATGTGCAAGATTTCAATCTGCTCCAAAAGCAAGCCACATGATCATGACCAAAAGAGATATTTGAAAGGAAGCCAAGAAGTTGGCTTATGGTACCCTAAGGAAGGTGGATTCAAACTAATTGGTTATTCGGACTACGACTATCTTTGGATGCGAGTTGAGAGAAAAGTACCTCGGGTAAATGTCAAATGCTTGGAAATAGATTAATTTCTGGTTTAGCAAGCAAAATTCAATAGCAACCTCCACGGTGAAGAGAATACATAGCATGGGCAATTTGTTGTGCCCAAGTCTTATGGATGAGACAAAGCGGTGAGAGACTATGAAGTTGAAGAAAAGGAAATTCCAATTATGTGTGATAACACAAGTGCAATTGCAATCACCCAAAATCGTGTTGCACTCAAGAACAAAGCACATTGATGTCGATATCACTTCATAAGAGATCATGTTGAAAAGAAGGGGCGTCACCTTGGAATATATCTCAACCGATACGCAAGATTAGTGATATATTCACAAAACCATTATGTGAATCAAGATTTGAAGAACTCAAACATGAATTAGGGTTAATTGAGCTGAGTTGACACTCAAAAGAGTCAAAGAAAAGAGATGAAACACGAAAAGATGAAAAAAGCTAAACTCTTGAATCACTAAGTGAATTAGCCGATCGGAGAATCATTTTGCATCGAAAGTTTAGGACGGTGAGTGCTTATGTGCAAAAGAGAGAAGAGTTAAATCGGCTAAGGAATAAGTCGAGTCATTTATGAGCAAAGTGACAAAAACACTGATCATTTTTACTAAGCGGGAATGTTTTTAAGAATGACGTCAAGATAATTATGACGTACAAATCAAAAGTCGCATACCAAGCTTATGATTGGATATAAATCTTTGCCGCATTAAATGCGAGAAATTAAATGTTAATCGTGCAAAATCGAGCGTTGATCTTGATCAAATTTTAAAACCACCCGCACGTCCTTTCATAACCCATACATATACCACTTCGTCCGATTTTCTCTCACTTTACCAAAACTGTTCATCTCTCTCAAGCAAAGAAAGCATTTTTACTCTCAAAAACCCTACAAATCTTCAAAGCTCATCTTCAAAGTTTCATTCGGTGAATCTTCGAGAAATGGCATCTACTTACGACTTCGTCAAGTCGGGAAAGTAAATCCACACGGGATCTTGTGGACTTCGAGGGCATGATCAAACAAGGGTCGACGAAACCCTTGTGAAGAAAATAGCGAGAGAAGTTGGAAAAATCGGGGATCAAACCCTTTTTGTCGATGGAGTTTCAAATGACCTACGTGGAGGAGGTCGCATTCTATGTGAACGCTGAAGTTCACGATGAGGGCATCAAGTCCTCTGTTCACGGGAAAGATTTCACCATCACCGCCAAGGATCGGCGAACATCATTTGTTGCCTTAAGGAGTACCAGGAGATTTATGAAGCGATGTTAACCTGGCCGTTTGCTTGGAAGGAAGTAGCCTGCCGACCGATCGGCGGCTGCGAAGGTTGTCTCCACGGTGACAAGGAGCTGTTGAAGGAGGACTACCACAAACTGGCTGGACATTGTTGCCAAATGCATAGACATCAAATTTGGAAGCTTTAAACCGGTCAAAACTAAGCCGATCGTAATGGCCGCGATCATTGAAGAAAAGAAGGTGAACTGGCCGAGTTTGTATATACGCAGACTCGCGAGAATATTGGGAATAAATCCTTCAAGAAGGATGGTATGTTTGGAGGATCCCTCGGGTGCGGATGGTGATTGGTCGGATGATGGAAGTTAAAGGAGTCCCTCTTCGACATGGAAAGGCGTTCCATGTCAACAAGAAAATGTTCAGCCTAACCTTTCCTAGGAGCACGAGGAAGGAGCATACGCCAAGAGGGTCTACGAGTGAGGAGAATCACCGCCCTCAAGAAACAACTGTCTCCTCCTCTCCCAGGAAGAAGGTTGCCCCTGACTACAAAGAAGATCGATGCCCCTTGCAAAGAAAGAAAAAGAAAACAAAAGATGCACTGTCCTGCGGCCGAGTAACCCGCCCACTGCGGCCGTAGTGGAGAAGGAACCTCAAATACCTTCTCCCAGGTTGTCAAGAAAAGGAGGACTGACAAGCCTAGAAAGCCCTCCTCGAGAAAAAGACAACAAAGACGCCCCGCCGCCGGGACTCGGAGGAAATCGCTTCGAACCAGAAATTCCTCGTAAGGACCAAAAAGAGAAGACTTTTCAAGCGATCAGCGCTTGAGAAAACAACCAGTCTTCCACTCAATTTGGAACAGATCGCGGAGACAACCGGAGAAGTAGAGTCTCCCGAAATTATTGATGAAATGAAAAGTCTCTTTGAAGCCAATCACAGAGGCAAATTGAAGATACTGGTGTAGTCGAGCAATTTGAGACACAAGAAGTAGCCGAGAAAGCAAACTCTCTGTTGACAGGTTGTATCCCCTCCCGCAATGACGGCCGAGGGTGTGAAGCACCAAAGTTTGCTACCTTCAATCCCCGAGAACGAGAATGGAGGAAGTGGATGAGTCGATCCAGGGAATAGTTCCAAAGACCGAATTTATTGAAGAAGAAGACGAATGTTGAACTTTCTCGGATTGACCATTGTGGTCCAAGCAATCGGATGAAGAAAACGCATGATATCTTGTAGATCTTCAAAGACAAGGAGAAGTAGAGATCGCGCAGAGGAAGTCAAGCTCGTGAAAAGGCCGATTTGTCCCTTTATGGAACCATCGATCATACACATCCTCATCTTGACATTTCTCTCCGGGAGTGATGAGGATCTGGACCCGCTTGCTATAGAAGAATTAGAGATGCAGCAAGCCATGCGGGAATCTAGGGTCCTACATGAGCAATGGTTATTGGAAGGACCAAGGAGTCTTCCACATCACGGTTGGAGATTGATCCGATGGGAGTGGTGCAAAGATATTGCCACGATTGTTGCCGCCACCACTTCTGACTCACTCGAGAAGAAGGTGTTAAGGAACTGGCGATGAAACCGGAAATGTGGGGATACCGGTCGAGCCAACCCCTAATGAAGGTATCTTACCACCGCCCCACTATTTGAATACTCAAAGGGAACAACCGGGAGTCCGGAGACGAGTGACCCCATTCCAAGTCACTCACTCGGTGGTGCCACCAGTGGGGAAACTCCTCCTCCACCTGCAAAGAAGGTCGAAGGATGCTGGTGACTCCATAACGAATCTTGGAGGCGAAGTGGAGAAGGAACAACAAATGGATACACAACAAGTTAACACGACGAGGCTCGGACAGTTAAGACATCGTCTCTTGAAGTGCCAAGCTAATCTCTGCAGGCCAATGACGCCGCTGATGTAGTCGAGGCACATGAAGGAATCGCCCGGGAGTTAACACTCTTGGAAATGAAAGTGCAATCTATGGAGTTGAGACTCAGTGGATGCCACCTCAGAAGACCCCAAGATAGCTGACACTATCGAAGGGACTGTCCAAGGCCTCGCTGCAGTTGAGACTGCAGGAGGTAATGAAGGCCAACGGGAGGTTGAGACTTCCCGGGGTAAAGAGACGGAAGCACAGAACATCCCTCCTACTATCATTGATCCATCTGAAAAGGAGATAAGTGCTCTTCACGATTCCCAAGACAATCCTGATGTAACCTTTCTGGGATCTGAAGGTGAAGACGAAGCTGAGTCATCCCCTATTGCCGATCCAAAAGACTCAGCTGAGGATGTTCTCCCAAGCACGAGTAAGACCGACCTTAAGGCTACTCGCCAAACCTTTAATTTTGATGATGAGACACCCATGCAAATCTCATCATCGTCCGATGACGCTACTGATACGGCCGAGGACCAGTCAACTCACATGGAAAAACCAGCTGAGACCGACGAAGCTGTTGAGACAGCTGAGGCTCAGCCAGCTGGGTCAATACCCCAACAGACCACAGCTGAAACACCATCAGCAGTGCTACCTACCGCAAGAGAATCGACGCAACCGGGCACATCACGGGCACGAGTTACCATTGAACATATTCCCGTTGTCCGTGATGATCCGTTTGAAGAATCGTTTCCCTTTTCTCTGGAGCTGCCTGACCTTCTTGAAGAATCAGCTCGAGATCAAGAACGTTTCCATAAACCTGATCCGTTATTCCAACAGACACCATCGTCCCAGCAGACTTTGACTTTGCGTTGCTTGGCCGTGAGACAGAAGTGAGCGGTGAGGTTCGAGAAGTTTTCAAGGCCATATTTGTAGAGATAGAGAAGATGGAGAGGCACCAGGCCTCACCGACATGAGATCGATAATCGAGATGCAAATCTTACTGCCCGATCGCGAGGAATAATTGTCGAGGATCCGGGAATGGTGGCAACAATAGTAGACAATGCGTGTAGAACAAGTTCGATACTGAGAACTTTGTTCAATAAATTGCTAGTCCGGGCAGTGAGAATGCCGATATGAAGAACAAAATGCAAGAAAACATCGATCGAATACATGAATCTCACAACACGAGATGCAAACATTGCTGCGTGAATTTCATAAGAAAGAGCTTCTCGCACGTAGAGGAGAACATGGAGAAGAAATTCAGCCTCTCATGGCTGAAATGAAGCCGGTGGCGGTGAATCCAACGCCACTCGCTCTAAATTCCGTGCGGCAAAGATACTCCGCAGCAGATTGAAGCATAACTCCTATCGGCCGCTTAGACTTCATGATTGCGGCTTGTTTCAGGGGTTCCTCTCACCTTTGATGATGCCAAAAGGGGAAGAGGAATACCAAAAGGCGATGAAAGGTTCGAGCCGAGAAGAAGGATGCATATGTGAAGGAGAAGACGGTACCAAGAACTCGAGAAGAGAGAGAAGAAGGAAAATCTGTTGAGGGGGAAGGTTTGAAAGATATAACCACGATGATTGCTAAAACCCCCAACAAGGTCTTGTCACACGGTGATATCATCAAAGCAAACTCCCGATGACTCGCCACTCCAACACTCCAGCACCCATGCCAAAAGCGAAAAATAGTAGAAGCGGGGATGAAGGAGATGGAAGGAAAGATGGATGCCCGAGTTATGGATATCTTGAAACAACATGGAGGCATTCCAAATGCATGAGAGACACCTATGCCATTTCGACGTCGGAACCGAGCCAAGATTTGTTGATGAATTCAAGACGCCGCATCCGAGGGTTACTTCGCAAATATGTCCATGGCTCAAGCCTGGATTTGTATTGGGAAAAAGGCCTCAAGCTATGTGAAGAAGGCCGACAGCGGACCATCGGGCAATCATCATGTCTTTGGTCACTCTGCCTTTGGTTACTCATTTGGGAAAAAGAATGCCCCAAGACAATACACGCCAGCGAGATGAAGAAGAAGCGATGGAGGAGGAAGAGGTTTTGAGCACCTAGACCCCGCCCAAAAAACATTGAATATATAGATCCAAGCAAGAAAGAAGGGATCTATTGTGCTCGATTCGACGAAGTAGCCAACCTGCAAGTGGCCAATAACAATGTTGAGTATGTAAAAAGAATTGAAGAAGAAAATAGAAGACAAACTCGGTGTGGGAAGAGAAACAAGAAAGGAAAAGAAAAGATGAAGTCGCTGAAAGGCTTATGAGAAAAAGAAGAAGGTGAAGAAGAAAAGAAAAGAAAAAGGTCGAGGAAGATGACAAAGTCAAGAAGAAGAGGAAAAAGAAGGAGGAAGTGAAGGAGATGAAGTGTTGTTGTCCACCCCTTCATGTATTTTACTATGTAAATACATCTTTATGTAAGTCCTCTCGTACATCGACTAAAATTGTATAATTTCTATACTTGCGTAGATATAGAATAACACGGTTACCTTAAGCTCTGTTTAAGCTCGATACACTCAGAAAATGGATTTGTGTAAAGAACAAGAATGTTATGATCAATAAAAGATTGATTCTACGCATACATTCTGTGATTCTACATTGTCTGTACATATCTTTGTTGTTTAATTATTGTATGAATGTTTTAAGTTTTGGCATCATCAAAAAGGGGAAATTGTTGGGAAATTAATTCTTAGATTTTGGTGAATGCCATGTAAAACCTAGAATAGAAAGTTGGCACCCCATTTTTGTTGTAAATTGCATTGTAATAGATAGGGTCGGTCAGTGAGTTAAGTCGGCTATGCGGAATATGCAAGAAGTCAACCGAGACTAGAAGGAAAACTCCATTGTGAGGCGGTGAGTGTGGCAAAGAAGAGAAGACATGAACTCGATCAAGGTGCGGTGAGTGAAGTGTCATCAAGTCAACTCAAGATAGCCAAGTCTCAAGTTGAAGTGACGGATGAGTCATCCATGATTGAAAGTCGACTCAAGTCACCTGGGAAGTCAAGAAAATGCAATCAAGTCGAGATAATCGAAAGAGATCCGTTACGTAAGTCAAGAAAATTACTTAAACAAGTAATACTTCCATCTTGTCTTTCTTAAAGTGCTCATCCCCGAAGCGTGCAATAGGAATAAACCAATGGGAAGTTCTGCACTTTGTGTCGAACTCACGAAAAAGTCAAGACTCATTCATACAAGGAAATGTGAATTCCAAGAAGCGCAACAAGACAAACCAACGACCACAAGTGTCTTTTGAAAATTAACCTATCTCTTCAATGGGCAAATTTTCAAAAGAACACTATAAAAGGTGAGAATCTATTTGAGAAAAGGTTAACCTTGTTTCCGGAACTTTCAAGCTATTATTAAAACTATAACCTACTCAAGTCATTCAAGTTCAATCCTTAAGCCTACATTACGAAGGAAATCAATCCAACACTCCTGTGAAGGAAAAGACGACTTCAATCAGTTGAAGAGGAAACATTTGAAGAATCAAGGGGTCTACATTCCACAAAGGATTGTAGAAAGGTTCAAGGTCGAACCAGTCTCAAGTTTTTGGAGGGCTTCGTGATCAAATCCAAGAAGCTTGAGCAAGTGGGCTGTAGTAGTAAGGCAAACGCCCTGTGAAGAAGTTGAGTCGCACGAGAAGCCATTTGTGTGACCAAGGCATCTCATCGAGTCCCAAAGGATCAAGTCATCTGTGTGATCAAGACTTGCATCCTGGACCGATAACCACTTTGTACATTGATCAATACTTAGTGGATTCCTCCAGGAGTTGGAGAAGAGAGAGTAGAAGAATTACCCCATCTTCGAACTTCTATAAAAATTTATTGTGTCATTTACATTTCAAAGACTTTAATTATTGCATATTATTTTGATATTTGCTGATAAATTTGCTATCCAATTGATAATCAACAAAGTGCTAAAACCAAGTATTAAAACAAACTTAAACCAAATTCAAGGGTGTTAAGTCTTCCAATTTGAAAACATATCACGTCAAGTTAAGTTTTAGTCAAAACAAATTTGAGTTATTCTATCAACGGCTCGATCAGTGCATTGAGTGGCTAACTTTGCCGATTAACTAACTTAGCTGTCCATCAAGGACTCGGTTGCCAGAAGTATTAACTCGAACGTTTTAAAAGGACTAAATCGAAAAGTTGGTAAGGTTTATTCAACCCCCCTTCTAAACCTTACACTCACACCCCTTGGGACCTACACCGCACCTCGTGTCGATTCTCGAAAAAAGCTAACCGTTCATTTAATATGAGAAAATGTCAACATCAAGGATCGCAACAAACAAGCAACGAATACAAGTGATTTTCAAAAAATCAGCCTATCTCTTCAAAATGATTTTTGAAAGTTCACTATAAAAGGCCGAGGAATCTCATTGAGAGGGGGTTACGAACCGCGAACAATCAAGAAATTATTCAAATTGTAACTCTAAAAAACAATTCTCAAGTTATTCAAGCAAATCCTCAAGCCTAAATCTAGAAGGAAATCGATCCAACACTAAGATGTGAAGGAAAGACAACTTCAAACTGTTGAAAAGGAAACTTTTGAAGAATCAAAAGGGATCTACTCTCCAAGGAGGATTGTAGAAAGGTTCAAGGTCGAACGATCTCAAGTTATTGGAGGGATTCATGATCAAATCCAAGAAGCTTGAGCAAGTAAGTCAAGTAACAAGCGGCGCACCCGTGAAGAAAGGCTGAGTCGGACGAGAAGCCACCGAGTGATCAAGGCATCTCAGATCGAGTCCCAAAGGAGCAAGTCGGTGTGTGATCAAGACTTGTATCCGGACTGATAACCACTTTGTACTACGATCAATACTTAGTGGATTCCTCCAGGAGTTGGAGAAGAGAGGAGTAGAAGAATTACCCCATCTTGAACCTCTATAAAAATTATTGTGTCATTTACATTTCAAAGATTTTATTTCTCGCACATCACTTTATATTTCTTTGATAATTTGCTATCCAACCGATAATTAACAAGGTGCTAAAATCAAGTGTTAAAACAAACTTAAATCAAATTAAAGGGTGTTAAGTCTTCCATTGAAAATCTCATCACAACCAAGTTAAGGTTTAGTCTAAACAATTTGAGTTATTCTATCAACGGCTCTTTCGAGTTTGTTGAGTGGCTAACTCACGATTAACTAACTTAGCTATCCCCAAGGACTTAGTGTGTATTTAACTGTAATATTTTAAAAAGGACTAAAATCGAGAAAATTTGGTAAGGTTTATTCAACCCCCTTCTAAACCTTATTCACACCCCTTGGGACCTACAGTTTTTGATATGTTTAGAGCCATAGATCGGGGCTTTGCCTTACAATTAAGATTGTTACTTATCAAATATTTATTTATTTGAAGCCTATATGAGACTGTAAGGGTGAATCAATTAGAATGAGACTTAACTATAGCAAAATCAGAAGTTGGAGCGCTACGATAATCTAGAGGGGGTGAATAGATTATCTCCATCTTTCGATTTCGCCCTCTTTTCGAACCGAATGCTCAAAGACAATAATAAAGGTGCGGAATGTAAACAACACACGCCGATTTATAGAGGTTCAACCCACCTAGGGCCTAATCCTTTACCACCCCAAAGATATCAGGGATGGATTTCAAAAAGAAAAAGAATTTTATTAATTACCAAAACTAATACAAACTCAACTTACAACAACACCTTGAAGAGCACCACACTCTTCTTCAACACCACCTTTGAGATTACCACAATCTCTCTTGAAGATTACCACAATCTTCAACGGCACTGTGAAGATTACCACAATCTTCAACCTTGAAGAATACCAAATTCTTCAACACCTCAACAAGAAGATTACCACAATCTTCTTACACCTAACACCTAGATCACCCAAGTGTGTTCTTACCACAAGAACACTCACAAGGATATCTTGTGTTGAATGATTAACCAAATTCAAGATTACAACTCGATAATTGATAATACAATAGAGTGCAAGTGTAATCAAGAAAAGCCTAGACCTCAAGAATGTGAAAGTGAATAGCTAGGCAAATTACAACAAGAAATAAGACAATGTAAGAACAAGTGTATTCTTGAGTGTATCTTGTTGTGTTGTAGTTTTCTCTCATGTAGTGTTGCTTCAATTCTTCCTCTATTTATAGAAGATGTCTTGTACATGATAGGCTCCTCTTGGGGACATGAATTCTGTAAAAAATACCAAGACAATTGAAGAAAAGAGCTGTTAGAAATCAACCCCTTAAATCAAGGAAAAGTTGTCTGTAAACTCAACGGATAGTTTGCTGTCAAAAGAGGGGTTCGACCGGTCGCGCAGAGATAAGTTGAAATTGAAAACTCTGCAATTTTTACACAGGGGACCGGTCGGAGGGGGTGTGACCGGTCGCCCTCATGTTGGACCGGTCGATCATGACCAAAATAGGGAAACAGATGAATCTGTTCTTGGGGGCTTGTGCACGGTCGCCCTAAGTCGCCGGTCGCCCTCACCGGCCGACCTCTCCGGTCGACCGGTCGCTCCCTTGGTTTTCCTCCGTCCCTTTTTTCTGTTCCAAAACTCAACACGGTACAAAGGTTGCCCTATAGGCGACCTGGTCGAGCTGAAACATAAGTATTGTCCAATTTTATATCGAAATAAACTCCAAGAAATACTCAAAAAAGGTAGAAAATATTTTAGACCGATCGGAGTATTAGGACAACATTCGGGGACATAGTTTTTGATGTAAAAACATTTTAACATAAAATCATTAAAAGCGTTGTCCATTTTAGTCGAAAAACAAACTTGAAGAAATACTCCGAAAAATATTAAAACCATTTTAAAAGGAGTATTTGGACAACCTTTAAAAACATTGTTTTGGTATAAAAACAAAATCATCAAAATCATGATAAAACCATTTATCAAACAATCTCCCCCTTTTTAATGATTACAAACCAAAACAATTCAAAGAAGACTCGATTTTGAAAACAAAACAATTTTGAGAGGCGATTTTGAAAACAAAAACAAGTTTTCCGGTCAAAAATGAATATCCGTTGAGAGCGACAACATTCGCGTAATATAAACGCAAGGATGGGAGTAGAGATATTCAAACACATATAGCAAATGCTCCCCTATCAACATGCACAACAAAAGTAATATAGAAGCAACTTCAACATAAGCTAAAATCTTAGCTTTTCGATATTGAGCTTAAGTATCAAAACTTAAAAGCTCCTGTCAAAGAGACATCATTAGAACCGTATATAAGTCCATACTACAACCAATGGACCATGATTCATACATAACCATAATGCACCAAGTGGACTAAATATGATCCACAACTTATGGCTTTATGAAGCCATAGCTTATGCTTCTTTTCGTTTGAGCTTATCTTAGCTTCATTGAGCGAAAGAGCTCATAACCTATTTTTTCCCTTTGGAATCATCAAAAAGAACGTTAGCACGATAAATACATCATATATTCATATCAAAGTGCGCAACTAAACCGATGTATCGAGCTATTTGAATATTGAAGCTTATAAACCAAATAGGAGGGAAAAGTCGCATCATACAACTTGTAGAAGCTTATGAAAACTCATTTGATAAGAAAAACATGATCTCTTATAAATATATAAGACTTTGAAATCGAGAGAATCATGTAAGTGATGAATTTTTCATTGAAACGTTTTATCAAACATTTGGCGGGCGTCAAAAATTGAAAAAGATATATATAGCCCTTGTAAATGAAATCAAGCCAAGTTTTTTATCACCAAATGCAATTTAATAAATATCATTCATCAACAATCAATAAGCTCATCACAAACATATATAATTTTAAAGAAGAAATAGACATTTAAACCAAATCAATGGTTCAACCCAATTGAGCTAAAGAGAGTGAAATTCTTACCATTCGATCGGTAAAGACGAGCAATGATGATGATGATGATAATCAAGCCTAAATAGGTCCAAAATATGAATTGTATGCAACAAAACAAATTTGGAGTGAAATTTGTGTGCAAATTTGAAGGGGACGAAAAATGGACAAAATAAGCCAAAATGACTAAGTCCTGGGAAACAGAACCATTTTTAACCAAAAAATTGTTCAGGCGACCGGTCCAGGCATGGGCGACCGGTCGAGTGGTGGGCGACGGTTGGCCTCGCCTGGCAGCCCACTTTTTTTAGTTACATTTGAAAAATCCAAGTTTGATCCAAAAATCCGATTTTTCGCCCCTAAGTTTTAAAAACGTGCAAAATGCAAACGTAGACCTCATTCAATATACATTATGTCATAATCAAGCTCGAAATGAGGTAAAATACTCGGTGATAAATGAACAAATGTCCGCGAGTTAACTTTGAGACAGGATTTAAACACATCTCAAGTTTTTTGTTAAAAACGCAATCCCTTAGAAAGTTTTTTGAATCTCAATATGTTTAGTTCGATTATGACGAACTATATTTTGAATAAATTTCACGGACTTGTTATCCCGAAAAATAAGAACGTTTTAAAGCTTTGGATGAACAAGTCATAAGAAGAAGTGTCTTACAAATATTTGAAAATTTCTTTTAACAGCACTTTAATGAGATTCGTTGGGATAGTTTTTGAAGTCGAGCATATAGACATAAGGCATATGGAATGTCGAGTCTATAGGAATAATACAAGAAAACATACCTCGAATTTGTTTGTCGGCCGATATGCCTTTCTCAACCTTTGTCAATTTTTAGCCATAGAGGTTGAGATGGTTCTTCTTTCTTCAATGCTTGACTCCTTCAAGAGTTCTTTTGAAATATAACCGTCTTCTTGGCATTGAGTAATTTGAATTCCAATGATCAAATTTGAGCTTCCCTCATCATGATCATCTTCTTCTTGAAAACACCTTCGAGCTACTAACCTCGCCTTAGTTCGACCAATGTTGCCTTGGTCATCGAGTTTGTTCCGGAATACCCTTTTTGTCTTCTTCATCACTATCATCATAGGGCATCCAATTGATCTAAGGTGTTCATAATAGAACATTTACATCCAAATATTTTGAGGTAACTAATATTTGGAGTACTTCATTTCTCATCTACACAACTTAACAAACTCATTAACGACAACGCTTATATAAGCAAGAAAAAATAGCCCAAGTGTAAAAACATGCCTCAATCATTAATCACAAAATATCTTGCATAAGAGCATAGTGATATCGAATGATAGAGGCACTATAGCAAGTAACACTTACTATGCTTAAAGAAAATCATCAAGAATATAATACAACAAGTAAGTTCAAATAAGCTTGTAGGAAGCTATATAAGGTCTCTTTTGAAATATGAAAATACGAGAGCACATAGTTGAGACCTCATTTACAAGAATCATATGAACAAGAGCTTTGACATAAGCATCCAAGAATAATGGCATTTAAGTGCAATAAAGTGCATAACTTAGTAGATCAATTGTTTTATCAAAACAAAATATAATCCTTTACAAATCTTGGATAAAACAAGCTATGTCAAATAATGTCTTTTCAAAAATCAAAACATCCTCTTAATGGCACTTGTATAAAATAAGCACATAGGCATATGGCACAACATGTATCGAGTCTAAGAAATGAATAACAACGGTGAGCGTACCTCGATAGTTCATGTTACTCTTGACATATTATGCGTAGATGGTCATTTGTGATGATATATGAATCCTACACAATTCTTAAACAAGACTTGCACAAAACAAAAATGATACACGTGTAGGCTAAAACAATAAAAGATATCGCAAGTAAGCTCATGCCATAAATATTCATAAGAATGATAAATCAATTAAGTCTAAGCAAATACACAAGAGTTTAATATAAGCATCATACAAGGTCTCCTTTTTTTTAAAAAAAAAAAAATAATTTAAAACCACAAATATATATTGAAGACCTTAATTTTAAAATTATGAAAACTCATTTTGCAATTTAGACACAAATAAACACATGCATAATAAACAAAATAAAATGCATATTTAAATGGAGGATACGGTTTACCAATTTCGCCATTTCCATGGGTTGTGTCGATCCCATTGTTGATGATATCTTCCCTTTTGAAAATCATTTTGTTGATAATGATTTCTCCAATTACTCCATCTCCAAGGATTGTATCCTTCCCTTTGTTGATAATATTTCCTTCTTGGAAATTCATTTTGGTGATGTCTTCTTTGATCAAATGAGATGATCATTTGATGTCTCCTTAGCGGTATGAATTTTCTTCGATTATTATTTTGCCGGGTACCTATTGTAACATTGTTTTGTGGTACCCTCAAGTGCTTGGGTCCTTTGGGATTAGTCTTGAGACTTTTAGGTCTCCACAAATAATTAGAGCTATTTCTAGCCCGACAAGAATTAGTCGTATGACCCTTTTTACCGCAATATAAGGAAATAATAATTTTGAAGCATAATGACCAACATGCATAGGGACTTGATTTCTTTTCATACGATTAACAACACTAGGCTTATGATCAAGTCCTTGTTTCAATTTATTACAATTATGAACATCAATAATATCGGTCATTTTATCGATACTCAAGTTGGATATTGATAAATCCTTTTTCATGCAATTAATATCCTCAACAAGAGTACTATTTTCTTTTTCAAGGTTTCTAACCTTGTCAAGTGTGGTGGTGTGAGCACATGATAGTGATTCATAGGAAGTAAATAAATTATCCTTTTCATTTTTCAAAACATTGAATTCCTTTTTCAAGTTTTTGTATTTAACAAGTAAGTCTTGGAATTCATATTGAAGATCGTCAAAATCATTTTGCAAATTACTATAATCATTTTGAATAACAATATCATAGGAAGTATAGGGTTTAAGACATACCTCGTTTTCTTCTTTGATGCCCATAAGACAATGTTCAACTTCTTCATAGTTGGAAGTTGTAAGAGGCTTGTTCCTTTGATTTGACATTGTATCCCTTTGAGAAGTAGATGCTTTTGTTTGACTCCTTTCATTTGCAAATACTCCATAGATGGCTTCTAATTTTTGCCATACTTCATGTGCCGATCGAATTCCTACAATATGTTCATATTCCAAATTAGTAAATGAACAATACAAAATATTGAGAGCTTTATGTAAGTCAAGCGCTACGATAATCTAGAGGGGGTGAATAGATTATCTCCATCTTTTGGATTTCTCCTCTTTTTCGAAACAAATACGCCAAGACAATAATAAAGGTGCGGGAAGTAAACAACACGCGTCGATTTAAAGAGGTTCAACCCACCTAGGGCCTAATCCTCTACCACCCCAAAGATATCAGGGATGGATTTCAAAAAGAAAAAGAATTTTATTAATTACCACAATTAATACAAATTCAACTTAAAACACCTTGAAGAGCACCACACTCTTCTTCAACACCACCTTTGGAGATTACCACAATCTCCCTTTGAAGATTACCACAATCTTCCTTCAACGGCACCTTTGAAGATCACCACAATCTTCAATCTTGAAGAATACCAAATTCTTCAACACCTTAAGAGTACCACACTCTTGAAACACATATCTCCTAGATCACCCAAGTGTATTCTTTCCACAAGAATACTCACAAGGATGTCTTGTGTTGAATGATGACAAAAATCAAGATTACAACTCAATAATGAATATTACAATTTGAGTGCAAGTGTAATCAAGAAATAAAGCCTAGACCTCAAGATGTGAAAGTGAAATCCTTAGGCTATAAATACAACAAGAGTGTTGAATATGAAGGCTTGGAAATTTGCAGATTTCTTGTTGTTTGATTGCTTGTATTGTTGCATCTTGTGTCTTCAATTCATCCTCTATTTATAGGGAAGTCTTCACCAACATAGGCTCCCAACATAGGCTCCTTCTTCTTCACTTTTGTCTACAAAAAGAGGATCACAAGATTTAGAAATATTGTACAAAATAGAAAAGCAAATCTTGCTGTCAATGTGTTCAACGGTACAAATTTTGCTGTCAAAAGATTACACAGCGCGACCGGTTGCCCTGTTGAAGATTTCGACCGTTTGAAAAAGATAGTGCGATCCAGGTACAGGTCGGAGGGGGGGTCGACCATCGGTCGACGAAGTGCGACCGGTCGCCCTAGGGTGCGGACCGGTCGACCTCACCTTGACCGGTCCCCTCCTCTTTTTTTCACAAAATATGTTTTCGCTTTTCGTTCTGTATCATTTTCTCAACTCTTGTGTCTGGTCGACCATATGGACGACCTGGGCCGACCTCCCTTTGAAATGTTGTCCGATTTTTTCTCAAAAATAAACTTCAAGAAATACATTAAATGGACTAATCATTGTTCACTTGAATTCCATGAGCTTATAAGCTCCCCCTGTCAAAACATCATTAGTCAAGCATAAAAGTCCACAATACATTAAATGGACTAAGCATTGTTCACTTATGACTTTCAAGAGCCCTAGCTTATAGCTTTTCTTGCAAGCTTATTTTCGCTTCTTTGAGTGTATGAGCATTTTTCCTATTTTCTCCCCCTTTGGAATCATCAAAAAGAATGTTAGCACGATAAAAACATCATATATTCATATCAAAGTGCGCAAATTTATCGATTTATCGAGCTTATTGAAAATTGAAGCTTAAATTCCAAGTAAAAGGGAAAAGTTGATCAATTGACTTGCAAAAGCTCATTTGATTGATAAAACATGATCTCTATAAACTTATATGACTTTTCAAATCGAGAGAATCACGTAGGTGATGAATTTTTCATTGAAACATTTTGTCGAACACTTGGCGTGCGTCGAATAAAACTAAGTATATAACGCCTTTGAAATTCATTTAAGCCAAAAATTTTCATCACCAATTCAGTTCAAACAACATTCAATACATCACAAATATTAAGCTCATCACATTCATATGAAACTAGCATCAAGAATTTTGCAAATAAGTCAAAATCTCATGGTTCAACCCAATTGAGCAAATGGAGTAGAATTCTTACCATTTATTCGGTAAAGATGAGCAATGATGATGATAATCGAGCTACATAATCCCCAAAATATGTAATTTATGCAATAAAACTCATTTGGAGTGAAATGTGTGTGCAAATGTCAAAGGGGACAAAAAATGAGCCAAAGGAGCCAAAATGGCTGAGAAAAAGAACAGAGACGATTTTAACATAAAAATGGCTCTGGTCGACCGGTCTGGGGTGTGGGCGACCGGTCGAAGCATAGGGTGACCGGTCGGCCTCACCCCAACTGGTCACTGGATCCGTCTGTTTTGCAAAAGTCCGAGATTTGATCCAAAAATCCGATTTTTCGCCCCTAAGTTTTAAAATGTGCAAAATGCAAATATAGATCTCATTATGTCATAATCAAGCTCGAGATGAGGTGAAAGACTCGCAGAAACGATTAAAAAGTCTCGAGTTATCCTTGAGACGGAATTAAACACATCTCAAGTTTTTGTTAAAAATGCAATCCCTTAGAAAAAGATATCGAATCTCAATATGTTTAGTTCGATTATGACGAACCATATTTTGATAAATGTAAACACCGAACTTGTTATCCCGGAAAAATAAGAACGTTTTAAAACTATGAATATACAAGTCATAAGAAGAAGTGCCTTTCAAATATTTGAAAATTTCTTTTAACGGCACTTTAATGAGATTCGTTGGGATAATTTTTGAAGTCGAGCATATAGACATAAGGCATATAAAATTTCGAGTCTATGGGAATTATACAAGAAAACATACCTTGAATTTATTTGTCGGCCGATATACCTTTCTCAACCTTTGTTAATCTTTAGCCATAGAGGTTGAGATGATTCTTCTTTCTTGAATGCTTAACTCCTTCAAGAGTTCTTTTGAAATATAGCCATCTCGCCTTAGTTCGACCAATGTTGCCTTGGTCATCGAGTTTGTTCCGGAATACCCTTTTTGTCTTCTTCATCACTATCACCATAGGGCATCCAATTGATCTAAGGTGTTCATAATAGAACATTTACATCCAAATATTTTGAGGTAACTAATATTTGGAGTACTTCATTTCTCATCTACACAACTTAACAAACTCATTAACGGCATCGCTTATATAAGCAAGAAAAAAATAGCCCAAGTGTAAAAACATGCCTCAATCATCAATCACAAAATATCTTGCATAAGAGCATAGTAGAAATAGACACTATATATATAGACCATGAAGCAAGAAACACATACTATGCATTTAGAAGATCATCAAGAGTCTACTAAATCATGCAAGTTCAAATAAGCTTAAGAAAGCTACAAAAGGTCTCTTTTGAAATTTGAAAATCCGATAGCATATAGTTGAGACCTCATTTAAAAGAAGTATTTGAACAAGAGTTGACAAAGCAAATATGTGCAATCAATTATCGAATAGTGCCTTTAAAAAAATCCTCTTAATACAAGCACATAGGCACATGGCAATACATATATCGAGTCTATGAGATGAATAACAATGAAGAACGTACCTCGATAGTTTATGTCTCTCTAAATAATGAGTAGATAACCATTGATGAAGATATATAAATCCTACACAATTCTTAAAACAAATTTTGCCCAAAAACATAGTAATAGAAGTGTAGGCTAAAGCAATAAAAGATATCACAATTATATTATGCTTTAAAAATTCATAAGAGATAATGAACATACAAGTTCTAAGAAAAACACAAGAGTTTATAAAATCATCATACAAGGTCTCCTTTTCAAAATATTTTAAAAACACAAATATATATTGAAAACCTCAATTTAAAAAAATATTTGAAAACTCTTTTGCACAAATAAAAAATGCATAATTAACAAAATAAAATGCATATTTAAATGGAGAGATACGGTTTACCAATTTCGCCATTTCCACGGGTTGTGTCTCTCCCTTTGTTAGTAGTATCTTCTTTCGAGAAATCATCTTGTTGATGATGCCTTCTCCAATTTTGCCCATTTCTAGAGTTTTGTCCTTCCCATTTTTGATAGTGTCTTCTTCTTTGAAAATCATCTTGTTGATGATGACTTTGCCATTTCCAAGGATTATGTACTTCCCATTTTTGATTATATCCTCTTCTTGGAAATTTATCGTGATGGTGTATTCTCCTTTGATCAAATGACACGGGCATTTGATATCTTCTTGGCGGTATGAATTTTCCTTTATTATTACGCCGGGTACCTAATATGACATTGTTTTGTGGTACCCTCAAGTGTTTGGGTCCTTTGGAATTAGCTTTGAGACTTTTAGGTCTCCAATAATAATTAGAGCTATTTCTAGCCCGACAAGTATTAACCGTGTGACCCTTTTTACCGCAATAAAAGCAAGTAATAATTATAGGAGCATAATGACCAACATGCTTATAGACTTGATTCCTTTTCATATGATTAACAACATTAGGCTTATGATCAAGTCCTTGTTTCAATTTATCACAACTATGAACATCAATAATATCGGTCATTTTATCGGACTAAGTTGGATTTTGATAAATCATTTTTCATGCAATTAATATCCTCAACAAGAGTACTATTTTCTTTTTCAAGGTTTCTAACTTTGTCAAGTGTGGTGGTGTGATCACATGAAAGTGATTCATAAGAGGAAAATAAATTATCCTTATCAATTTTCAAAATATTGAATTCCTTTTTCAAATTTTTGTATTTATCAAGTAAGCTTTGGAATTCATTTTGAAGTTCATCAAAATCATTTTGCAAATCACTATAATCATTTTGTAATTCATTATCATAAGAAGTGGAGGGTTTTGAACTTACCTCGTTTTCTTCTTCAAGCCCATAAGGCATCGTTCATTTTCATTGACATCGGAAGTTGTAGGAAGCTCATCCCATGTTGGGTTTGTATCCATTTGAGAAATAGATGCTTTTGAGTGGCTCCTTTCATTTGCATATACTTCTTCTAATTTTCTCCATACTTCATGTGCCGATTTAATACCTACAATATGATTATATTCCAAAATGGTAAGTGAACAATACAAAATATTAAGAGCTTTACCATTTAAGGAGATGATTTTCTTTTCTTCATCATTGAGCTCTTTGAGGCCTTTGTGTGGTGTGTTCATCATTGGAATGGATTCTTCATTTACGCATCGTGTTCCAAATATCGAACCCGCAACCTTGTAGATAGCATTCCATTCTTTCTTTCCAAAATGTAAAATTTTTGGAATCGAATAGTGGTGGCTTGGTGGTGGAGGCGCGGTAAGGTAGACTTCGTTCGTAGCCGATGATCGTTCCTCTTTACTCGCAATGTGGAACGAGCTTGCCAAAGAGTTTGGCTCGATACCACTTGTAAGTCCAAGCGCTACGATAATTTAGAGGGGGGATGAATAGATTATCTCCATATTTTGGATTTCGCCCTCTTTTTCGAAACAAATACGCCAAGATAATAATAAAGGTGCGGGAAGTAAACAACATGCGTCGATTTAAAGAGGTTCAACCCACCTAGTGGCCTAATCCTCTACCATCCGGTAAGATAGGGATGGATTTCAAAAAAAAAGAAAAGAATTTTATTAATTACCACAATTAATACAAATTCAACTTACAACACCTTGAAGAGCACCACACTCTTCTTCAACACCACCTTTGGAGATTACCACAATCTCCCTTTGAAGATTACCACAATCTTCCTTCAACGGCACCTTTGAAGATCACCACAATCTTCAATCTTGAAGAATACCAAATTCTTCAACACCTTAAGAGTACCACACTCTTGAAACACCTATCTCCTAGATCACCCAAGTGTATTCTTTCCACAAGAATACTCACAAGGATGTCTTGTGTTGAATGATGACAAAAATCAAGATTACAACTCAATAATGAATATTACAATTTGGGTGCAAGTGTAATCAAGAAATAAAGCCTAGACCTCAAGATGTGAAAGTGAAATCCTTAAAGCTATAAATACAACAAGAGTGTTGAATATGAAGGCTTGAAATTTGCAGATTTCTTGTTGTTTGATTGCTTGTATTGTTGCATCTTGTGTCTTCAATTCATCCTCTATTTATAGGAATTCTTCACCAACATAGGCTCCCAACATAGGCTCCTTCTTCTTCACTTTTGTCTACAAAAAGAGGATCATAAGATTTAGAAATATTGTACAAAATAGAAAAGCAAATCTTCTTTGTCAATGTGTTCAACGGTACAAATTTTGTTGTCAAAAATTACACAGCGTGACCGGTTTGCCCTGTTGAAGATTTCGACCGTTTGAAAAAAAGATAGTGCGATCCAGTGCATGTCGGGGGGTCGTCGGATCGGCCGACGGGGGTGCGACCGGTCGCCACTAGGGTGCGACCTGGTCGACCTCACCCTTGACCGGTCCCCCTCCTCTTTTTCCACAAAAATATTTTTGCATTTCGCTCGTATCATTTTCTCAACTCTTGTGCATGGTCGACCATATGGCACCGGTCGACCTCCATTTGAAATGTTGTCCGATTTTTCTCAAAAATAAACTTCAAGAAATACTCCAAAAAATTAGTAAAAACATTTTAAATCATTTGGGAGTATTTAGACAACATTTATAAATATAGTTTTGGTGTAAAAACCAATTTAAACAAAACCATCAAAAGTGTTGTCCAATTTTTATCAAATTAAAACTCTAAG
The DNA here is from genome assembly GCA_016081115.2 of Rehmannia glutinosa. Classification (NCBI taxonomy): domain Eukaryota; kingdom Viridiplantae; phylum Streptophyta; class Magnoliopsida; order Lamiales; family Orobanchaceae; genus Rehmannia; species Rehmannia glutinosa. The sequence continues at coordinate 306,231 of JABTTQ020002297.1, forward strand.
AAATACTCCAAAAAATTAGTAAAAACATTTTAAATCATTTAGGAGTATTTGTACAACATTTATAAACATTGTTTTAGTATAAAAACTCATTTAAACATAATCATCAAAATCTTGATAAAAACATTTATCTAACACTTTACCGTTTAAGGAGATGATTTTTTTTTCTTCATCATTTAGCTCTTTGAGGCCTTTGGAGGTGTGTGGTGTGTCTATCATCGGAATGCATTCTCCATTTATGACGGTGTTCCAAATATCAAACCCGCAACCTTGTAAATAACATTCCATTCTTTCTTTCCAAAATATAAAATTTTTGGAATCAAACCGAGGTGGCTTGGTGGTGGAGGTGTGGGAAAGATGAGCTTCGTTCGTAGCCGACGATCGTTCCTCTTCACTCGCGATGTGAAACGAGCTTGCCAAAGAGTTTGGCTTTGATACCACTTGTAAGTTCAAGCTGCCACGATAATCAGAGGGGTGAATAGATTATCTCCATCTTTTCGATTTCGCCCTCTTTTTCGAACCGAATGCTCAAAGACAATAATAAAGGTACGGAATGTAAACAACACACGTCGATTTATAGAGGTTCAACCCACCTAGGGCCTAATCCTCTACCACCCCAAAGATATCCGAGATGGATTTCAAAAAGAAAAAGAATTTTATTAATTACCAAAATTAATACAAACTCAACTTACAACAACACCAAAGAGCACCACACTCTTCTTCAACACCACCTTTGAGATTACCACAATCTCTCTTGAAGATTACCACAATCTTCAACGGCACCTTGTGAAGATTACCACAATCTTCAACCTTGAAGAATACCAAATTCTTCAACACCTCAACAAGAAGATTACCACAATCTTCTTACACCTAACACCTAGATCACCCAAGTGTGTTCTTACCACAAGAACACTCACAAGGATATCTTGTGTTGAATGATTAACCAAATTCAAGATTACAACTCGATAATTGATAATACAATAGAGTGCAAGTGTAATCAAGAAAAGCCTAGACCTCAAGAATGTTAAAGTGAATAGCTAGGCAAATTACAACAAGAAATAAGACAATGTAAGAACAAGTGTATTCTTGAGTGTATCTTGTTGTGTTGTAGTTTTCTCTCATGTAGTGTTTCTTCAATTCTTCCTCTATTTATAGAAGATGTCTTGTACATGATAGGCTCCTCTTGGGGACATGAATTTTGTAAAAATACCAAGACAATTGAAAAAAAGAGCTGTTAGAAATCAACCCCTTAAATCAAGGAAAAGTTGTCTCAGTAAACTCAACGGATAGTTTTTTGTCAAAGAGGGGTTCGGCCGTGCCTGCAGAGATAAGTTGAAATTGAAAACTCTGTAATTTTTAAATAGGGGGGACCGGTCGGAGGGGTGCGACCGGTCGCCCTCATGTTGGACCGGTCGATCATGACCAAAATAGGGAAACAGATGAATCTGTTCTTCGGGGGGGCTTCAGGCACCGGTCGCCCTAGGGTCGACCGGTCGCCCCCTTGGTTTTCCCTCCGTCCCTTTTTCTGTTCCAAAACTCAACACAGGTACGGGTTGCCCTATAGGGCGACCGGTCGAGCCTGAAACATAAGTATTGTCCAATTTTATATCGAAAATAAACTCCAAGAAATACTCCGAAAAATAGTAAAAATATTTTAGACCGATCGGGAGTATTAGGACAATATTCGGGGACATAGTATTTGATGTAAAAATATTTTGACATAAAATCATTAAAAGCGTTGTCCATTTTAGTCGAAAAACAAACTTGAAGAAATACTCCGAAAAATATTAAAACCATTTTAAATTATTTAGGAGTATTTGGACAACCTTTAAAAACATTGTTTTGGTATAAAAATAAAATCATCAAAATCATGATAAAACCATTTATCAAACAAAATCTTTGATATCATAAGCATCAAACAATACCTTTTGTGTATATTCAAGGATAACTTAATAGAATTTTTGGGTCATGATAGGAGTTTATAATTAAGTCACTAAAGTTTGAAGGTTTCTAATTTGGTTTATTTAATATGTATGGACATTTGGATTATGTTTTGAATAATTAACCAAGAGTGTTGACATGAGTTTAAACCTTATTATTGAAACTTTGAGATTTAAGAATAGTTTTTTTGGTCAGGAATGATATTGTTTGGAAAAAGACTCTAGAATTGTCTCCAGATTTTGGAACGATTTGCATGAGACATGGAAAAGCCTCTATCATATATAAACTCGAGTGGATAAACACATTGTTGTAAGTATTTCTTCTTAGTTTCATTACAGATGCCTAGCAGGCATGACATTGTGTGTGTTAGGTGACTTAGAGTAAATAAGTTTAAACTACCATGAAGAGAGTACTTGAACTGGTGTATATTGGAAATTGCCATGTTATGATGTATTTTAGAAAATTTGATTCTAATTACTTGGGATCTTAAGTTCGAAAGAATGTACAATTGGCAGTTATAATTAACTTGATGATAGATTTTTCATTGTTACCTTAACAAAAAAAAAAAGTGAATCAGAGCTTTTGATTGATCTTATAGTTATAGAGCTAAGAAAATGATTTGAGTTATTTATATCATGTGATGATTAGAAGGAGATGTATACAAGTGTGAATTATGTGGAATATGGATTGAGTATTGAACTAGGAGAATGGACTTATTTCTTAAGGATAATTTATTGATAAAAATGGAGTAATCGGTTCTATATTTAATGCTTGGATTTAACATCACTAAAAGTATTTCTAAGTTACAATTAATTGATATTATGATATCAAGTTCAATGGAAAATGCTTGGGTTAAACTAGCAATATTTTTAGCATTAGTGCAGAATAAGCGTAATTTCTATAGTATCTAGAACTATTTTAAGAAGGAATTTAGGGACTAAATTCTTTAAAGGAGGGAAGAATGTAAGATCCCACTTTCGGACAACTTCGTAATATTGTTAAAAAGAATATTTTAGTGTAATTATTGTGTGTCTTTACTGTTATTATGTAATATTTTAATAGTTTATCGCTGTAGTATTTAATATTCGACTGATATTTGATTTAATTTAGGGATTCTCGTTTCCTACTTAGGTTAATTGTTCGGTATTTTAATTTGGTGGATCCTAGTATAATTGGATAATTTAGGATTACGAAGCGATTAGCTACGATTTATTGGTGTAATATGTATGCTTCACCTCAGGAATTAATTAATCTTTTTTATAGAAATATATCGGAAATTAAAGTGCACCAAGCAATGATTATTAGGAATACGTTAGTTTATAAAGATTGATTTTTTTTTTTTTGCCTAAATTTAATTTTGATTTTTACGCTCAAAATCTAACTTTATTTTCTAGTTACTTTTACTAAAATGACACCTTTCTTAAGCTCAACTTCTTAACTATCTTATCTCAATTCTGAATTAATTTTTTTTCTAATTAAATATTTTTTTAGCCTACATTTGCTAGTCACTTAACCAATTTCAAAATTTTCGTGAGCCCATTTTCTATCCAAAATTCCCAACAAAATGTACATTTCTTATCCTTAAATATAGAGTAGGTCTCTGTGGGGACCGTCTTACGGGCCCTATTCCGTAAAAAAACGGATCCCCAGCCCAACCGCGACCGCGCCTGACCCTAGCCCTAGCCACCCCAACGCACGCCCCCTTGACCCACCACCCCGCACCTCTTATTTAAAAAAAAAAAATCGCTTCACAATGAATTGAACTCGCGACCTTAATAGACTTAAGGTGGTGTTGGGAGTGTTTGCAAAAACTCGCTTTTAGAAAAAGTGATTTATTATAGCGAGGAAGCGAAGTAGTTGAGAATCGAAGTTGGTAGTGTTTGAAAATAAAATTAAAAGTTGAGAATGAGAAGTTGAGAGTGTTTGGTGAAAAAGTAGTAAAAGTACATATTTATTTGTAAAATTCAAACTAGAAGCAGAAGCGAGAATCTAAAGACCCCTCTCCTCGCTTTTTTAGATTCTCGATTAAATGAAGCAAGAATTAGAAGCGAGAAATTGGTATATGCAAACACTAAAAATGCTTTTTTAAGCAAAAAACGAAAATCACTTATTTTTAGTGTTTGCAAACACTCCGTTATACCACTACACCACTACTACTTATTGTGCAATTTTAGTATAATAATTTACATAAACCCATTCATAAATATGCCAGTAATTTAAAAAAATTAAAAACGCCAATAAATGTAAAGGCTAAGAATCGAACCCAAGTCTATTAAAAAAATATTATACATTATCTACTACTATCATAAAAGTATGAATGTTTCTGTAAAAATATGATTAGACTAAAATACCCTTTAACACCCTTACTTAAACTGTTAAGTTGAAACTGTTAAGTTGAAACTATTAAGTTGTAAAAATTAAAGATGGGTAGGTAAATGGGCATCTCTAGCAAAAACAGAAAAATTAAAGATGGGTAGGTAAATGGGCAACTCTTCAATTCCCTGAAGACGTTTTATCTCAACTTTTATAAGTTTTCCACACACGTCTCTAATGTCTCCCCAATTCCCTTTGCTCGTCAATTAGAATTAGCTTTTTTTTTTTCTTTTCTATTTAGAATCTGAGATTTTCCAATGGTAAGGGTCGATTTTTCTGAGAAAAAGAAGGATATGAGATGGGCTCATGTTGGAATCTGGGTCCTGACCCACAACCTTGAATCTCCTCATTTTCTGCTCAATTTCTCCATAAGGAACATCCTATTCGGGGCGCCCATCGTGCTATTGAGCTTGAACCTCTCCCGTGTGGCTTGTCCCATAAACCCGACATTTTAAAGGTAAAATTTTTTTTTTCTGGCAAAAATTATGTCTTCCAATCTTTGTTACTGGGCCTTCAAGATTCTAATATTTTTGTTAGAGAGATTAAGCATAAAACGAGGTGTTGTTTGTGCTTTGGGTCAGGTCGAACATTTGCAGAGCCACACCTTCGTCGCCTACATAGTCGACCTGCTAAAACTGTAAGGAAGAGGATACATTTTGTTCTTGGTTTGAAACTGTCCCCTGAAATTGTTATAAGGAACCCGCTGTTAATCTGGGTGCCTTAAGGGGAACGCTATGTTCTTGAACTTAATCGTGGTTCTTGCAAATAGCTCAATTCCCTGATTATACAATTTTTTGGGAAACTTTTCGAGTTGTTTTCTTTCTTTCTTTTTTACTTTTTGCTTTTCCTTTTTGAAAGGAGTCTTTTGTTATTTTGGTTGATATGTTGGAAATGTGGAGGGATCCAGGAACTCCAGTTGATGATTATTATCAGGTGCGGCCTGAATGCACTGATGTTCCCCAAAGCAAGTTCAGAATCAAGGTTTGTTTATTTATTTTCTTTTCCTTTTCCCCCTTATCATTGGTACAAATTGCATTTGCTGACGTCGTTTGCAATTTAATTGATTTATTTATTTTAGCTTTGGAAATGGTTGAGAAATTTTATTGGATTCTATCATGAATGATCATATAGTATCTTCGCACCATCTTATGATTCCCTTTAAATACGTTGATCTGACAAGATATGGAGTTTATTATTGTAGAGTTAATTGAGGACAACAGTAATCTTGAAAGCCGGTTAAGTTTGCTTTTTATAAATATGATGTTTCTTTGATATGCCATGGCGTGTAGTTGTTTAGTCATTTCCTTTCTATCTCTTTATATTTTTATTTAAAAACAATGGTATGAATATTGTGTTGAGTTTTGCAGTTAAGAAATAGTCGTTGATGAGGTTACATTTTAGTTGTGGAGTACTGGAGTGCTTTTATCAAGTGGTTTTTATGAGAATCCAATAGCAGTTTGAACAATAACTACTTACTTAGGTGTAATGGTGTGAATAATCATCGCCTATCCATTTTGTCGGTGAAGCTTGTCTATCTATTGTGTTTATTAGTGCTCATACCAACAAATGAAGAAGATGGATTTTTCGACAAGTAGCATGGTCCAAATAATGATGAATATTCAATAATTTGAAGTTAACATGATTGAAGTATTGACACTAATCACCTGCGGAACATTTAGTTAATTAACTAGAACCAAGGTTCATATTAAGAAATACTTTTCAAAGTTCTCTCTAACAATAATGGTTTGATAAATTTTTGCTTTAACATTTGGCAACGTTTAATTTTTTTGTTGAAAAATTTAAATGGTAATTAGTGTTGATCCAACTTTCTTTCGGTTGTTTTTGACCTACACATTGGCGTTAACATTCACTAACATATGGATTCTCTGTTTTTTTTTTTTTGTGTTCTAGATGAGAGAAACCATCCAGTTCTCATCCACTGCAAAGCTGGAATGGTAAATATTGTGTTTCTTTCTTTTATCTATTTTCTTTTTATTTTTCATTTATCGATGATTTTCAAATGCCCTTTGTGCTTGCTAGGTTCTTTAGAAATTTTATACTTTAGGATGCCATGATTTTTAACTCTATACTCCAGTTTTCAAAAAAAAAAAAATTCAAGCTCCTAAAACTGCAGAATGCAAAGAAAAATAATAACCAGCTAAAAATGTTATCTTCAGTGTGTATACCCATATATACTTTCATTGTAACTTTATAAATAAATCCCCAATGAATGAGAAATTATACGCTTTTGTGGTATTACAAAGGCTCCTTTCATGTTTATACCAAATAATATAATTTGATGTGCTTACAAGAGATCAAAGCTCCTTCAAATAGTTGGATGCAGATCAAGCTTATAAGTTCAGTTGCCATTTATAAAGAAACTGGATGGCCGGATAGGAGTATAGGGCCTGGAATTAAGTGTTCCCATACTAATTGTTCTGTTTTGATATGTATCTAGGCAAGCAGTGTTTTTGGAGAAGAATACACAAAAAAAGCTTTATTTGAAGGAACAAAAAGTGAAGGAACTGTTCTATGGATGCAGTTGAGACTGGAAAAGCTTGTCTGACCTCCTCTAAGTAAATCCTTGCATTGGTACTTGCTCCTTGGTGTAAATTCCTGCACTTTCTTCTTTGCAACATTTATTTGCTAGAAGGTAAGCCACATTATTCCTTCTCTATGAATGTGAGTGATCCTTATGTCTATTCTTGAATATGTGTTTAATCTTTATCAAATGATGTAATCATTAGTTTGCAAATCTATCGATTTTTTTGTTCAATGTTACAGTGCATTTAAGCAATTTAGATTAGTTGGTATCCCATGTAATTTTATTGATTTGGATAGATTTGATAATGTTGCAATAATTTTTTTGTTTGGAACTTATGCTTTTTAAAGTCTCCCATGAGGAATTTATTTATAGTCATCGTGAAGTTTGACTTCGATTTTATGATTAAGGATCGTTATCGAACTTATAAAATTGGACAATTTGTTGATCTTAATTTAAGAGAAAGCAGGCACATTTCTTGTGCTTCCAGTGAAGCCTGCCAGAATTTGATTTGATTTTATTGTCATGTGATACAATACTACCTTGTGCATTAGGAATTGGAATGAAACACGTTTCATGTAATACTTTTGGTTTCATCTAGCTCATTACATGTTTAGATCGTCACCAAGCTTTTCATAAATAAAGCAAATCAATAACCAAACATAAATTCTTCATTGATCTTGCTTTTTATCATGATATGCACAGACAATTCCTATTATTATCAAATAAAGAAATTTAATTATTGAACAACTATTTTTGTAGATGATTTAGTTTCTATACCAACCACAAACCGAACACTTCCTAACTTGTTGAGGTCATCCTTTTTTCTTTGACTAAATTAACATTATTTATATAGATTTACACTTTAATAGTTATGGTGATAATAGACTAATCTTGTATTTCACAACTGACTTATATTGATGCAACACTTTAGAAAACCTTATTTGGTCTACCTCCGCTTGCCCAAGATGTCTGCACATTTACATTTATATTTAATTCCCAAGATCCCATTTAGGTTGGAATTCAATCTCATTCACCCAAATTCTGGTTCTTTTGTTTCTTGTCATAAACTTTTTTTCCTTCAAATTTTCGTTGCATCTTTTCTTACGGGTTCTTTTATCAAGTCTAATGTGCACATGGACATGATTCTTTTTGTGGTTTTAATACTATAGTTTTGCAATTTTTTTGAGTAAATTGGACGTTATATTTATTTTTGGGAAATAAGATACTTAGTAAATCTATTTTAAGTTTTCCTTCGAGTTTAGATAATTCAAAGTTAGGAACTAGCTTGTAATGACGGTCTGATATATGCCTTTGGTAATGCATAATTACTTAAAAGTTGCTTGCAAGAAGATGAGCCTTTTTAGTCATGGTTATTTTTGGAATTATATGAATTGTGGACTTGTGTTGTTGCTTTCTTATGCTATATTATCCTGCAATTAGTGATCTTTGATTCAAAGATATTTACCTGATTTTTGAAGCTGATGTAAGTACCCTGTAGCACTTGTGCATAGATATTCTTTTGAAATACTATTGAATATATTTTATAAAAGTAAATTTATGTTGGACGCACATGACGTGATATAAATGTAGGTCTGATTAGTTGGCTCTTTGTTGATAAAATGGATGGACGAAAGGTTTCTATGTGGGTTGGTGTAGATTATAGTTTAATAGTAATGCTTGGAAGCATAGCCCATGTATTATTCAGAGGCTGTGAACAGTTCTGTGATTAGTAACTGATGCCAAAAATTCAAAGCGTTTAATTTCATCTCATGCATGTTTGGAAAATCATGTAAAGAATTTCTATGACCCAGAAATTTTCTTTCCATGTATGCATATAACCGAGTTTTGTTATTCTAGTGCCAAACAATAATAATATTGCTTTTAGTTACAAGTTTTCAGAGGGACCTTTTCTTACATTATTTTTTTTATTTTTCTTTTTCCGTGATCTTTGAGATGTACGTGTTGAGAAGTGAGTTTGAAGTGTTTTTTGGAATTTTGATTGCTTCTGTCTAATTGATTGGAGGTGATACACCGCCTCTTTTGTTTTCCCTCATTGTGAATGTGATCATGAGCAGTAAGCTCTTTTCTCACTAATGGAAGTAAGTGCAATGACATATGGCAATATTTCCTACCCGTTGGTTTTAAGTAATAAAAAAAATTTGGTTTCTTTTTTTGGTTTCAGAAGAAAAAGTAATAAATTTTTTTTAATTGGAGTTAAGGGAATTTGAAGGATAATATAGTTAGAGATGTCAATAAGACCCTAAAAATTTGAGGGCTAAGCCTATATTTCATAGGCTCTTATAACATGAGGGCTTTCTAGCCCGACCCTAATTGGTGCTAGCGATGGCTAGGGCTAGGGTCGAGCTAGCCCTTAGGGCTTTTTTCCTGATAATTTATTTGTATTTTATAGATTTATATTCAAAATTTATACTTATTAAATCTAATATTTGATTTCATTTATCAATTACCATTTAATCTTATAAAATTATCAAATTTGATCTTTGATGTCATTATAATTTAATCTTACTAAATAACTTAGTAAGGACTAAATTAAAGTTTGTTAGGATATTAGATTGTTGATGTTTTTTATTAATTCATAAAATTGTTTAGAAGAAATTACTTAGTTTTTTTAGATTAGATTATATTAGTATTTAATTTGGTTATGAATATTAAACTTTTTTTATGATCATTAGACATAATGACTTCATCAAAAAAAGAAGAAAAAAGGGCTAGGGCTGGGCCTAGACTTTTCAAACCGTTATAACTTTAGGGTGTTTTAGTGCTAGCCCGTAAAGATTAGGGCTGGGTAGGGTTGGGCCGTTCTGATCCTTATAGACATCTCTAAGTATAGTATCTGCTCTGCAGTGTAAAAGCGATAGCAATTGTAACTCACAATATGGCATGATCACAATGGCAAAAACAAGATAACCCCCCATTATTTGGAACATGCAGATTTGTTTCCTTGGTAAAATGCACGACAGTAATAAAGAATGAGTTTAAACATACCAGTTGAACTTTTATGTGTATTTACCTATATTTGATTGACACAATTCATATGGAAGGCAATATGATATTTCTGAATGATATATCCATATAAAGGTCGAGCGACAACTTAGTGTTCCTATAATTGAATAGCATGATTAAGTCTGGTATACCGTATATATGATTTTAACTTTCTCGAGAATGAATGTGTACAAATCTTTTTTTTGTGGAGGAGTGAGACTCAAAGAGTGGTAACGGAATTGCACATACTCAAGGCAAGAAATTCAGAACTATTATTTTCATGTTATTCTTCTTTAACCTGTTTCATCATTCTGTACAAAGAAAGGCAAGTAGTTTGAATGTACTCAAGGAAAGTAATTACTTCTTATGCTTTTAGATCTTTCATTTGTAACATCTTCCATCCATCATATTTCCATTGCAGTATTTTCCCTATCTGATCAACATGTGAATGATCAACAAGCATTCTATGCTTCCAATATTAATATAGCTTAAGATATATTGTTGTTGTATTATGGTTGCAAGTAATGATTCGGCAAGTCAATTCCTGGGTCATTTACAAGATATAACAAATGTCAAGTGTATGTTATTGTTTAATGCCATTGTATTCTGAGTCAACTCAATTTTATCTTGAATATATTAATTTAATTAAATGATTTATCCAATCCATTATTTTAGCTTCTTTTAAAACCTTAACCTTTTATCTATAGAGTTTTGAAACTAAAAGCACTTGAATCATATGAACAAAATAAAGAAACATGTTTTCATCTGTTTTGAACTTTTTTGTTATGTGAATTCGAAAGACCACGTCGAAGCTTCTTGATGATTTAATGAAGCATTTTCAAAATTTGCGTGAAACATTATTTGGTATTGGAATCACTCCATGTTTCACTTTTCTTTCTTTGAGTCATGTACATTTGACATTACTCCTTAAATAACAAACCTCTTTCTTATAGACACATTTTTAGGGCAATCTCAGTTTTCATTCTTTGGCATAAGTTATTGGTTCTACAATGTCTTCACTATGTCTATGTAGCATATGAACAATATTTACAATGAACTAAATTATATTAAATAATATTAGTTTTTAATTAAGTCAAGTAAATTTATATGGTTCACGTGCAATGCACGTGTACCTTACTAGTCTCAATAAATGGATACTTATAAAAGTGTTAGAAAATCATTAGATTGAAGTATCACAAATGTATCATATTTCAATGGTAAAAATTATTAGCTATGAGACTAGAATGAGTACATCAAAAAAATTTATTTTTTGAATAATGTTCACCTTAAAAGTATCATATTTCTTACTCAAAAGTATCACTATTTTTGGATAAAGTATTACCTTTTATTCGAGAGAATTTAAAATTTTAAAATGCCATTGTCCGTCATAAAAGTATCATATTTAATATCAAATGTATCACTATTTCAAAGACGGTATGAGTTTTTCAATGTAAAAAACATTAGCTATGAAACTAGAATGAGTATATCAAAAAAATCTTATTTTTGAATATGTAAAAATTAAAGTATCAATGTTCACCTTAAAAGTATCATATTTATTACTCAAAAGTATCATATTTAAATTTTTAAAATGAAGAGATGATAATGAAGCTTTATATTCATAGTTATACTCATGGTTATACTAAATATGCACAATAAGCACCAAATGGTCTAAGCGGTAGAATAGCACCTTGCCTTGCAGATGTGCACCGAGTTCAATTCCCGGTGGTGCAAATTTGTTAATTTTTGATTAAGCGGATCCGGCCATCCTGGCCCATCCAGCGTCTTGGGGCGGGCGCGCCCAACTCGGGTCTCATTGGGCCCGGCGTCTTGGTCGCGGGTGGGCGGGCGTGCCCAACGACAACTTGCATTAGATGTAGTTTTCTTTTTTTTTTTTTTTATATGCAGCGGGTCGCGGCAGGTCGAGCGGTGGGGATTGGGGATTTGAATCTTACGGAATAGGATCCGTAAGACGGTCTATACAAGATTTTTGCCTTAAATATAAGCCTAAGTCAACCTCCATTTCAGCCAAATTTTATGTTAGGTACAAGACTCCAACTAGGCCACTTTATTAGACATTATGAAGCCCACTTTAACCCAATTTTTTGTTCAATCACTTTGGCCCATAATTTAAGTCCAAACAAGCCTAACTCACTATCAACCCAACATCTATACTCATATATGTATATATATAATGTAGTGACCAATTCCTCTTCATTCTACGTGTACACTTCGAACCAAGAAAAACAAATAGAGCCTGTGACTTTCTAAATCTCAGCTGTATGGATTAGTGATGAAGGAGAAGAGATTCTTTATCATCTACACCATTTTCTTACTAAACATACCATCAAATACCATGGAACAAGTGAACATCAAAGAATTGGGGCTTAAAAACCAAAGAGGCTGAGAGACTCAGGGGGAGGATTTCAATGATCATATCTGATTAATTAGCTTTCTCATCAGTTGGAGACCACAATTTTGAGGACCTGACTTAGGAAATTTGCTGCCAATTTAAAGATGGGTGAAAGTTAAAAGTTCATTATAATGGGGTTTCTTTAAGATACTTGATTTGTTAAATTAGTTATGTAATCATGTGTATTGATGTGCTTTTATGTGTTTTGGTGTGATTTTTATACCCTAGGATGAATTATGAGTTGAGACGTTAAATTTAATTAGAAGTTTTTGGACTAAATGTGAGTATTGAAAATTATAAGGACCTAATTGCAAATTTTGGAAGAAACCCCAGGGACTGAAATTTTGCAAGGAATGAAATTAGGAGGACTGGTTTGTAATAATTTATATAGTTTCGGAGGTCATTGTAGAGAACAATCATAATTTAATGGTTATATTAATTTTTAAAAAATATCGGGTTATAGAAATGTAATTTCTTGAAGATCTAGGGTCAACCCTTAATTCTAAAAATATGGAGAACAATTTCGTAAATGTGAAACTGAAACTGAGATTTTGGGCTGACCATTAACCTTTAAGAAAAATCAGTAAAAGAAATTTAACGTTTAACCTGGAATTTTACATTTCAATTCGATGATAATTCATCATAAATGTTAAACGACTTGATTTGATTTATGTCTTAATTCCTTGAATGGGCATGTGAGGCTGTTATAAGTTGTTTAATTGTACTGTTAGATTTGATTTGGCTTATGTGTTATAAAGTAGTCTCTGTGCTTGACTTAGCGTTCGGGCTAATCAAATATTATTTTGACAAACTAATAACTGTTTGAGTCTATTGCGGTGTGGGTGAATTAGACAATAGATCGAATAGGTTCCATGTAGTCCTTGTTTGACTACTTATATGCCTATTCCCATTTTCTGGTCGGGTTAAAGACGGTGGCAGAATTTGGGTCATAGAACGGTATATTCTGGAATATGACGATCTCTGGGTAAAAGCCCACAGTCGAGCCAACGGGGAGGGATAATGAGACTGGGCTTCGGCCGAATATTGTTTGGGAGTTATAAGGAGAATATATGAGTTTTGTGTCTGATCAACACTGACCCTACATTTACTGATCGAGACTGATTGACTGTGTAGCGCCCTTTCTAGCTTACTTGAATTTTAGTGCGGAAAATAAGAAATAAAGAGAAATACTTTAAAAAGAATATCTAAATTACGAAATAGTAAAACTTATACTTTGTTCGAAAACTTTGGAGCGGAATAAATACTAATAATTACTAATCCAAAACATTCATACTGAAAACACAATGACATTCAACGTTTAATGATCTAAAAAGTCAAACTTTAAAAATATAAAAGAATTTCATTGACATGGTTCCCCGAGTCACTGCCCCCGACCATCTCCTTCCTATTTTGCATTCTCATTTGAAAAATTTAACATTCGTGGAATGAGCTAAAGGAGCTCAACAAGTAATCTCATGCATGAATGCATGCCTAATGCAATATCTTAACTTTTACTAACTTAAAAAGACTTTACGTTTTCCTTTACTTAAAAACCTTTCACATTCATACTTAAAACATAGTCTTTCTTTTCATAAAACGTTCTTAGGGCGTGAGCTCACTTGGTGACATATTGTTCGAATCGAAGTCACAGTGGGCCTTGTTATTTGGAACCCGTGAACATTTTGCCCAAGGCCCATTTCCACTCGCTTTGCTCGAAGGCCCTTTTCCATTCGTTTACCTGAAGGCCCTTTTCCTTTAACATTAACATTATATGGTCGGAACGCCGGTCCCCCGCGCCCATTTTCTACTCACTCCAGAATCATAGAACAATGTGCACCCATTTCTTTGAAAAAAACATTATTAATACTTGACTTTACTTAATGTTTGGATGCTCGTGAAATGCTATGGACATACATTAACAATGATGCATGAACCTAAATGATGCAACTTATCGTTAAATACGAGAATAACATAAGCGCATATCATAATAATTAAATCAAATTAGCTGAGACAATTTGAGAACAAACCATGCATTCAACTGATTAGGGAAAACCCTACGTTCAATCAATTAGGAATAACCCTACATTCAATTAATTAGGGATAAACTCTATGTCCCAACTAATTATTTAATATCCTACTTTCAATTAATTAGGGATAAACTCTATGTTCAACTAATTAGGAGAACTTTCACTACAAGAAAATCGCAAAATAGCGACGGAAATTTCCGTCACTAAACCTATAAAACCGTCGCTAAAATGTTTAGCGGACGGATTAGCATTACGGATATTTTCCGTCTTTATTTGACTTCGTCGTTAATTTCTTAGCGACGATTTGATTATTCGTCGCTAAATAGCAATGGCAAAATCTGTCGCTAAAATTATAAAAATCCGCCGCCAATCATGAACCGGAGTGATGAATGGATCGGACGATTTAATTAGCGACGACTTTAGCGACGGACAAATCCGTTGCTATATGTAGCGACGGATGTTTTCACTAAATGGCGTCAATTAACTTTTTGGTTTTACATTAGCGACTAAAACTTCCGTTGCTAAATTGATTAAATAGCGACGGATTGTGCGTCGCTAAATCTAGCGACGGACTAATCTGGCCGCTAAACGTCGCTATTTTTATAATATTTTTTAATTTTTATAATTAAAAACCTGTAAAAACAATTCACGTTCAAATTACAAAGATTCATTTACATAAACTATATAAACTATCAATAATAGCGAATGTAATATCTGTTTTACCAAAAATCCATGCCAAATATTTATAGTTATAGAAATCCACAATACATCCATATATAATCTAAAATATAAAATACAAATGTGTATAGAATTTGTCCAATTTGTTCATGGTCCGCTGTCAAGGAGGAGGCATCTGTCCCTGGCGCACGACTCCATCATCATACGTACCAAATCCGCAATACATCCATATATAATCTAAAATATAAAATACAAATATCTATAGAATTTGTCCAATTTGTCCATGGTTGTCAAGGAGGAGGCATCCGTCTGGCGGCGCGACTCCATCATCATATGTACCAACTCCACCTAAAGAATAAGAAGATAAAATATCAACTCACACATTTTGCTAAGACATATTTGAAATACAGGAGACAAATCAAAGTGCAACATCTAATCAAACAATATTAAGGTCATCACATAACACACACACAAAAACACCAATAAACAATGCCCTTCACATAAACAGATTACTTTTCTATCTTCATACGTCTATCACAATTAAGATTCATGAAAATTAAAGTTCCAATTTTGAAATCTATTTTAACTAAGGGTCTACGAATTCCAAGCATGAATTCTCTCCATCACCGCCTCTGCAACATATGATGTGACATGAGAATCCAATAATTTTTACTAAGGCTTCAATCAATGTAGTGTATATCTCCTATCTTCGATCATTCAATGTACACTGCAGTAAACATAAAAGATTTACATAAATAACACAATATAAAAAGTAACTTTTTACTCTTTAATCTTATTCAATTTCTAGTTGCATTAGTTGACTGAATTATCTGTTATTGCAATTGGAAAATAACCAACTTTAAGATGAGCAGAAGCATACTGGTATACTAGATTAAAAATCAACAAAATGGCCCAAAAAACAAACAAAAAAAAAGGACAAAATAAAACTATCAAAATGAAAATCACGATGCTGAAAAAAAGGTCAAAAATAGTTATTAAATTTCACAAATTACCAAATGAAAGAAAATGAAGAATAATCTTGGCATGAGCTTAGGTGGTAAGGGATCCACCTCAAGTATTTATGAAGCAGTAAACATAATCTTGGCATTGATAATAGTACATAAATATAATTAGTTCTCTGCCATTCCAAAACATAATAAGTTAGTCAGATATGCAGTAAAGTGGTTTGGAGACACAAAATCTGAGGCAAAATAGTTTGTCAAATCCAATATTGAAGTGGTCAATAACAAACTACAAGTCACAGCAATGGGTTCAGAGTATGACTGGTTTATATCCACCATAAACATCTGGAAATAAAATTCTTTGTGCTACAACAGTTAGCCACCATAATTCTTTTTTGGGTAAAGAATTATAGCATAGTGAAGTGGAAACAACAATCTCCAATGGTGAGTAGCACCTGAAGCTAACCACTGATTATTCACTACCTGAGCTAAATATATTTCATCACCAAAAATAACCACTAATAGCAATAAAAAACACAATGCATTCACCCACACAAAGCATAAAAGTTTCACAAACTCCAAACATGATCATCCATCAGAATACAAATTCACCACATTCTTATTGCAAGAACATAACAACAATGATTTTGCATTCATATATATGTTCATACATTACATGAGATATAATATAGGAGTGTTAAAACTCCTTGAGATAAATCAACTTTGTTCATTTTTAACTTTTATCTAACTTTCTTTTCAACATTCTTCTCCCTTTCTATAGAACTCAATCCAGAGATTCGAAATCCATAATATACTAACCGAAATCGCCGTCACAACTACGAGAACCCACGACATCCGAACCCATTTCGGTATCACACTATCAGTAGCCCCACTCAAGTAAAATGCAAACATACGATACACAAAATAAGGTCCTAAAAACCCCCCTGACAACATAGTACAAAGCATAAAACGGAGGGGACAAAAAATCATACACCTTGGCTGCAAATTTCAAATCCGATCTCCTCGCACTAGCCATAGTCCACCACATTCGGCACAAGCTCGTCACCTCCGCCAAAATCAAAAGCACGAGAATCGCGAAAGCCCCATGATAAACCACGAGTGGCAGTGAACGAACACGAAGAGAGTGGCCAAATGGTTAAAAACCGAACCCTAGAAATAGCAAAGTAAGAACTAGGAATACCAATTTATAATCAAATCCTCTACAAAAACCTAATTAGGGTTGTGCAAATTGAAAGAAATACATATCAATTTATAATTTTAGCATTTGTGAAATACATACCTTAACCTCGTAGAGTCGATCGAGATCGAGAGAGAGAGAGAGAGGCGAGCGGCGAGAGAGAGAAGAGAGGCGAGAGAGCGAGAGAGGCGGCGAGACACGGGTGAGGATGAGAGAATGAGGAATTGAGGGTTCTCTGTTCTCTGTTGTGAGTGTGAGTCCGAGGGAAAGTTTTAAAAAAAAAATGATTTTTGACAAAATAAAAAGTGCTTTTTGTTGTCTTATTTCATTTCATCGATTTTTTTTGAAGCAAAAATTGCTTCTTTTATCTCGATATCCGTGGCTAAAGTTTCCCGATTTATTTATACATTTAGCGGCGGAATTACATCCGTCGCTAAGAAAAAAATAAAATTTCCATATCTTAATTCGTATTTACGGATTTCAGATCCGTCGCTATATTGATAATATTTTTAATTATTTAGCGACAACTTTTGTATCTGTCGCTAAATTGATAATATTTTATTTATTTAGTGACGGATTTTATCCGTCGCAAATATTTTTCTTAAAAAATTGGGAAAAATATTGGCGATGGATTACATCCGTTGCTAAAATGTTAAGAATTTTACAATATAGCGACGATTTAATATTCGCCGCTAACTTGCTAATATTTTAGTTATTTAGCAACGGAATCTATCCGTCGCAAAGAAATTTCCTAGATTTTTAAATTTTATTCACCTTATTAGCAACGGATTTAAAATCCGTTACTATATAATTAATAAATTATTTTTTTGGTATAATTTCGTTTGCTATTCCGCGTTCATCCGTTGTTATTTGCGACGGCTTTTGTCGTTGCTAATGTTAATTTGAACTATTTATTTATTTTCTTGGTTTATTCCGTCGCGAATCCGTCGTTGATCCATCGCTATTAGCGACGGACCTAATCCGTCGGTATTTGGCGATTTCTTGTAGTGTTTATATACAATTAGTTAAAGGAAAGTACATTTAGTTAATTAGGGATGAACCATATGTTCAACTAATCATTTAGTTAATCGGGGATAAACCATATGCTTAACTAATTAGGAAAACTTTATGTTCAATTAATTAGTGAACTCTAGATTCAAATATACTTGGGAAAAGTCCTACGTTCACTTAGTTAGGGGAATACCCTACATTCATTTAATTAAGGGAAAACTCTCTATTCAATTACTCAAACCTCTTTAGGGAAAAACCCTACATTCAAATAATTAAGGAAAAACCCTACATTTAATTATTCAAAATTATTTAGGGTAAACCCTACATTCAATTAGTAAGGGGAAACCCTATATTCAATTAATCAAGAGAAAACACCTCATTCAATTAATCAAAATACAGAGGATTGTGATACTCCAAAAACTATGTTTGATTCTATGTACTGGAAATCATACACGTACGCTCCAATGTATTAGAATAATGAAATCCACAATATCTTATATAATCTACACAAGAACTAACAGACATCAACATATGTGTGTGAATCATGCAATTATATGTGCTAACTACTTACAAACATAACGTAGCTAATAATGGTCATACACGTAGCCAATAAACCAATTGACATACATGCAATTTCCTTTTTAATTCTCAAAGTAATTGATAAGAATCACAATAACCTTCAAGGTAGAATAATGATTGACATTCAAATGTGCATGCATCATATTCTGCAGACACCGATCATACGATTTTTATAGTGTATACTATCGATGAACATTCATGCACGAAAATTATCTAATTTAAGTAAACCAGGTACATCAATCCATAGGGTTTAGTCGGCAAGCTTGACAATCCAACACAGAAATCAATAACAATAACTTAAATCCTAATTTTATATGTGACCTGAGAGATTACTTGTCTGTTCAATTTATGGATAACAAATTCTTCTTAGGCCTCTATCGAATCAACCGCGTTGGGGAAATCACTTTTCTTTCTTCTCTTTTCTCTTTCTGCGCCGTTTCCTCTTCTTCTAACTATTGCGTGTGTTTTTTTTTGTGTTTCCAGTGTGTGTTTTGCGTGTCTTATATCTGTATTTTAATCTACTCTCAATTGGGCTAGGTTTAGAGTACATGGGCCCATAATCAACTTACTAATAATGTGGGCCTAATTTAATACTCTATACTAATTAAAAGTCCAATGATTCATTATAAGGCCCAAATCAAATAAATTCTCAGTCTAATTAAAAAGACTTTTTGTTTATTATCCGTAATTTAACAAATTAACTACCTCAAAAAATCATTAATACATTTCAATTCTCCATCATTATTCCATAAAATAAACAAATAGTATAATTAATAAAATTCTTATTAAGGGATAAAAATCCGGTCGCATTCTGATCGATTGACCACCTGGTTTTAAAATGAGATATCTACTAACAGTTTTTCAAAATTACAATATCTATTGTCTATTTTAAACACTGAAAATTTTCTATTATACTTGATTGATAGTTGCACTGGTGTGTGTTGTATCATTGATATCATTTCCAACGTTTTCTCATTTTAGCATTAGGTCTGATAATGTTATTGTTTTACTAAATAATAAATGAATATGATTATGCATGTAAACTAATTTTTCATACTAAGTTATTTTCTCAGGCTAAATAAAATTATTTCAAATTTTTATAAATAACTGTTGCATTTCCCTTCCCCACTCACTGAGCTCGTTTTGTTCATCCCACTAGTTTCCTAAACTTCTTAGAAATTGATGAGTGCATCGACAAACTGATTGAAGGAGACCATTCGGTTCAAGAATGAGGCTTGAATGACATACTGACGTAAATAGATATAAATTTTGTATGGGCTTATAATAAAGAGTTTACAAGAACGATATTTGGGTTACATTTGTTGCTTTATAGACTTCCTTTGGATTCAGTTGTATATTGTATTTTTAGATATTTTGGTATTAGTTCTTGTTTATATTAAATGTGTAATTACCAGAGTTGATATTCTATGGAATATTATTGTGTCTTCATTTGGTTTACTGAAATTGGGGCGTGCCAAATCCCGATTTCTTTTTTATTTATTTACACACCTTGTTAGGAAAATTTATGTTTAGATTTTGATGATACTATGTAAAACTTAGAATAGGAAGTTACGTTGGCACCCCATTTTATTTGTAATTCAACTTGTAATAGATATGACTATTTAAGGTGAATTAGAGTCAACTAAGTTGAAGATAACAAGAGTCGACTAAAGATTGAAAAGAAGATCCAACCGTGTGAAGCCAAGTGAAGGATCGGTCAAGTGACGTGAAAAAGCTATCTCAATCGGTGGTGACCGAGCTAAGTCATTCCAAAATGATTGGAATCAAATGTCAAAGGGGTATGCAGCAGACAAGACTTGAAGAAAGCTGATAGAGATCCGTAGTCAACACAAGTCAATGTTTTCTTTGGAAATTGGCACGACATAAAGTTGTTTTTCTTGAAAGAGTGCAAAAAGTAAGGAACCAATGGGATGTACGAAAACCTGCAGAGGCAAGGAAAGGCTGCAGATCATTGAGTTCATGGTACGATCCTCATCAATCTTTGCAAGGGCAAGACATGCCAACAACCTACGAGTGAGACTTGAAACATATGTCTATCTCTTCGACATACATATTTTCAAATCTTCCTATAAAAGATCGAGGAAGCAAGTGAGAGAGAACGTTGTGAATTTTCAAAGAGACAATCAAACATTCAAGCAAGAAAAACCCGCAAATACTCTCAAGCTTTCAAAGACATCCTCAAGCCTAAAATCAAAGGAACTCAATCCATTACACTCGGTGAAGGAAAGATTATTTCATCAAGTTGAAGAGAAAATTGTTTGAAGAACAAAAGGGTCTACTCTCCAAGGTTGAAGGAGAAGTAGTAAGGTTCAAATTCGAACCAGAAGCTTTGGACTCGTTGGAAGGCTGTGTGATCAATTCCAAGAGTTCGAGGGAGCCGAAGTAGCAAGACAACCGTTTTGTGAAGAAGTTGAGTCCCAGGAGCAGCCAGCTGTGTGATCAAGGCTGACTCGGACTATTGCTTGCTTTGTAACCGAGATATGTTAGTGGATTCCTCCAGGAGTTGGAGAACAGTGGATTAGAGAAATTATCCCATCCTCGAACCAATATAAAATTGCTTGTCTTATTTACTTACATCACTTTAATTTCTTGTATATCTTTTATATCTGCTGTTAAGTTATAATTGCTAAACTCAACTGATAATAACCATTGCTAAAAACAACTATTGAAAAACAAGTTTAAAACAACAAGGGTGAAAAGTCTTCCGCTGAACAAAAACCAAATCAACTGTTAAGTTAAGTGTCAGCTGATACCTGCTGAGTTATACTATCAACAGCTCAGTCGAGTCTGTTGAGTGGGTAACTTTGCTGAGTAAGCCAACCTAGCTGTCCCTCAAGGACTAAGTTGATTATTGTTAATTCTGAAAATATTTAAAAGGATTAAATCAAAAAATTTGGTAAGATTTATTCAACCCCTCTTCTAAACCTTACTACTCACCCCTTGGGACCTACAATTGGTATCCGAGCGGTTGGTTCATTGAGCCTTCCGTGACCAGTTCTTGAACTAGATCTCAGTCTTTTTAAAAGAAACAACACTTGAGTTTTCAAAGCTTTTTTTCAAAATCATAGTTATTATCATGGAAGTAAATCTAACTCGCATTCCCATGTTCCTTTGTGGAAGAGTTTGATGACCGAAAATTCGTATCGGCTCATCTATCACTTTGCATGATGAGATGTGGCTAGTGATAGAGGATGGGCCACTTCAAATTCTAAAGGTCAACAAAGTATTGTAAAAAGAGCACCTCCGGCTAAAGGAGAGGATCTTGCAGCAGAGCGGACACTGCTACGGTTGAGAAGCCTCGTTGTGAATGGACCAACGAAGATAGAAAAAGATACAATCTTGACAATGTTGCCAAGGACATTCTTTACAAAACCTTGGACAATGCTTTGCTTAATAAAGTCAAATCTTGCAAATCAGCCAAAGAAATTTGGGAAAAACTTAATTTTATTTGTGAAGAATCTGATCAAATCAAAGAAAATAAATTAACTGTTGTAGTCCAAAAATGTGAAAATTTTAAGATGATTGCGGTGAGAGTCTGGATCATTTGGATGCAGTTCTGAGAAATCACCAATGAGCTTTCAACTCTGGGAATGGAGTACACACAGAACGAGATGTGTATGAAGATCCTAAGATCTCTCCCAGCTGAGTGAGAAATGAAGGTCATGGCCCTGAGACACTCCATGGACCTTTCCAAAACATCAAACCATGAGTTATTCTCATACCTCAAGGCATATGAGTTTGAACTGAGAAGAAAGGAGGAAGAAGAAATAGATGTGCCCAAGACAATTTTGCACTAATAGCCAGTGAAGGGAAGAAAGTTGAGCAAAGGAAATAATAGACCAGGAGGAAATTGCCCTAATGTTAAAAAGTTCAACAAGTTCTTCAATAAGAACTACAAAAGGAACAAGGGTGAATCCTCAAGAAGACACTCATCACCCTCCAAGCGGGGAGGACAGGCCACCCAAGAGAGTGAACATTAAAAACTCAATATCGAGAGTTGATAATCGAGGATTGAGAGAGTCAAAACGCAGAGCCGAGAACATGTGTTGAACCGCAGACAATTAGGACATTTTGTTGTTGACTATCCTTATCCACCGGTCAACAAATAGAAATGAAGAGGATAGAAAAATCTTGAGAGAAAAAAAGATAAGAAAAGAAGAAAGCCATGTTGGGTGATGAGATCACAAACATTTAAGTGCAAAGAACTAGCGACTCGGATAGTAGTGAAGTAGACTACTCGAGTAACACCGAGGAAGAGGCTATGAGTGCCTTATGGCTAAAGAACAAGATCCAAATGATAAAAAAATAAGGTGCACTCTAACTCATCTCATTGATTATAGTAATAGTGATTGTGACAAACACTTCATCACCCACAGATATTTATGATTCAATTGGCAAAATGATGAAAGATTTTGAGCACATCAAAACCTCACACACATTATTAAATGAGTAAAACAGTCAGCGTAAATGCCAAAACTCACGGTGACTAAAGAATCGAGCTAAGTCACATAGGCGATGAGAATACAAAGTCAAGGTCGAAATTGCCAAGATCCAAACAAAGTTATTTGCTACATAAAAGAGGGAAAATGATCTTAAAAATGTGATTCCTTCATTTACAAAGTCATCCAAATTATTGGATGAACTTATAATGACTCAAAAAGAATGTGGCGATAAGACATGCATAGGATTCAATTCCTTTGTGCATGCCCAAGTTCCTAGAGTGATTATGGAAAAAGGATCCTCAAGTAATAAAGGAGTCCAAAAATCCAAAACACCAAATGTTGCACCAACACCACACAAAAACATAATCACAACCATACTAGCCTTGGATATAAGGAAAAGGCAAGAAGCCGATGAGAGTACGCTAAAAGGACAACTAAAATCAAATTCGAGAAAAGTCTATCACAGATTCCAAACGAGAAAATACTATGTGAAAGCTAAATAGAGCTACCAATGTGACCCCAGAGATTTCAAAGCAAATAAAATCATATGATGGGAATGGTAGAAACTATCCAAACCAAGATGATTGGAATAACCAAGTGAGATATCAGCCAAGACCTATAGGATACAAGCCAAAGTGGCAATTTGCTAATGTGCATTATGATTATGGAACTAATATATGACAACATCTTAGAGTCAGATCATCTGGTTATAGGTTGGTTGGAACATCTTATAGCACTAACCCCTCAGGACACAGGCAAGTATGGGTACCTAAAAACTAATTTTCTTGATTGCAGGTTTAGGGAGCAATTGAGTACTGAGGAACCTAGTACATGGATAGTTCCTGTTCCAGACATATGACAGGAAACAAGAGAAATCTGTCAAAGTTCAAGGAAATCAAAGGTGAAAAAGTTATATTTGGAGGAAATGAAGCTCCAAGGGAAATCAAAGGCACATGATCTATAAAGAAAAATGGATTAGAAATCACATATGTTGCATATGTTGAAGGCCTCAACTTCAATCTGCTAAACATCAGGCAACTTTGTGACAAAGGCTACAATGTGGGATTCAATATGGGAGTTTGCCAGATCAAAGATACTGAATCAAATGAAATTGTGTTCCAAGGAACTACGCAAAAGAACATGTATGTAGTGGGTGGTCAACTACTACACTAAGCACATGTCGCTAGCAAAGAGTACGGCCGAATCAAGTTGGTTGGGCACAAGAAGCCGAAGTCATCTCGAACTTCAAGACAATCAACAAGCTTGCAAGGAGCCATCTTGTGGAAGGATTGCCCGATTCAAAGATACAAGAAAGAAAACATTTGTGATGCATGCCGGATGGAAAAGCAAATCAAATTTTCCTCCAAGGACAAGCTAACTCCTTCTTCAACAAGGATATTGCACCTGTTGCACATGGACTTGTTTGGTCCTGTTGAACCAGCTAGCATCAGTGGAAAGAAATACACCTTCGTGGTGATAGATGATTATTCAAGATATACATGGACTATTTTCATGTGTAAAAAGAATGAAACATTGCGAAAGTGCCTCGGTGATGAAAAGAGTTCGAGAATGAGAAGAGTCAAACCATTATTAAGATAAGATCGATAGATGAACCGAGTTTGTCAATGAGATCATAACTCAAAGATTGTGTTGAAAATGGTATTGCTCATGAGTTATCAAGCGCAAGGACTCCACAAATGGTAATGGAAAGAAAGAAATCGAAACTCTCAATAAAGCTGCGAGGACAATGTTAGTGAAGTTGGATTGCTTAAAAGATTTTGGGTTGAAGCCATCAATATCGCTTATATCGAAAATAGGTGTATGATTAAGGCAATTGTCAAAAAATCCCTATGAAATTTGGACGGGGAGGAAGCCAAATGTTGGATATTTCAAGATCTTTGGATGTAGTGTTTCATCCACAACAATGGCAAGGACAACTTGAAAGCTTTTGATGCTAAAGCTGATGAAGGTATATTTTCAGGATACTCAGCTGAGAGTAAAGCTTACAGTCTTTGAACAAAAGAACTATGGTCACAAAAGAGTTTATCCATGTGGTTTTGATGAACCTCATGTGAATGGAGAAGACATAGATGAGTTAGGCCGAGAAGAGGAATCAACCAACTATGCGGAAGAGTCCATATGTTGAAGCGGATGTAAGAGCACTCAACCCTAAAGAAGATGAGATAGTGAATCTCGAGACAAATCGAAAGGTCCGGTGAATGATAATGAAGAAGCTTTTCAAGACAACTTAGTCTGGGGGACTTTGAATCCAATGACTTACTCCAACCGAGATGTGAGATGGCTAAGAGACCATCCACCGAGCTAATCATTGGAAATGTCGGAGATGGATCCGAGCTCAACATGAAGCCATGTTTACTTGTTTCATTTCTCGAGATAGAGCCTAAAGATGTGTCTCAAATCTTTGGATGACCCACATTGGATTCAGCACGCAAGAGAAGTCGAATCAGTTAGAAAGGAACAAAGTATGGGAATTGGTTCAAAGGCCTACCCACCAAAATGTTATTGGTACTAAGTGGGTATCCGAAACAAGATGAATGAGGAAGGATTTGTTGTTAAGAAACAAAGCAAGATTGGTAGCCAAAGGGTATTGCCAAGAGGAAGGAATAGATTTTGATGAAACATTTGCTTCTATTGCTAAGCAATAAGGATGTTTCTTGCTTGAGTTGCAAATAAGAACTTCAATGTGTATCAAATGGATGTGAAGAGTGAATTTTTGAATGGACTTTTGGAAGAATAAGTCTATGTTGAGCAACCTCCAGGTTTTGGGCAGAAAACTTCTGGAGATAAATTCTACAAGCTCAAGAAAGCATTGTGTGGATTAAAACAAGCACCAAGAGCCTGGTATGACACATTGTCTCAATTTCTAATTGACAATGGATTCACCAAAGGTAAAGTTGATATAACACTCTTCAGAATACAAGATGGGGAGAGTATATTAATTGCTTGTTCAAATTTATGTGGATGACATCATATTTGGATCCACAAATAAATAGCTATGTGACAAATTTTCAAACCTCATGCAACGAGAGTTTGAAATTAGCATGATGGGAGAGCTGACTTTATTCCTAGGTCTTCAAGTCAAGCAATTGAAAGATGGAACCTTCATAAGTCAAACCAAATATACCAGGGATTTGATGAAGAAATTTGGTATGGAAGAAAAGTCACCAATGAAGATTCCCATGAACATATCGGTCAAGATGGATATAGATGCAGATGGCAAAGTTGTTGATCAAACCAGATATAGAGCCCTCATTGGATCATTGCTCTATTTATTTAACAAGAAGGGAGGACATCACCTTTGATGTAGGTGTATGTGCTAGATTTCAATCTTCACCAAAAGAGAGTCATATGACTGCAGCCAAGAGAATCCCAATCTATTTGAAGGGATGCCAAGAAGTTGGTTTATGGTATCCAAAGGATGGAGGATTCAAGTTGGTAGGCTACTCGACTCGCACGATGTCGATGTTGAATGTAGAACAAGAAGAGTACATCATGTACCTGTCAAATGCTTGGAAATAGATTAGTTTCTTGGTTCAGCAAGAAACAAAACTCAATAGCTACATCCCCAGCTGAAGCAGAGTACATAACTGCAGGCATGTGTTGTGCCCAAGTTCTATGGATGAGGCAACAACTGAGAGACTATGATATAGAAGAAAAATAGATTCCAAAATGTGTGATAACACAAGTGCCATTGCAATTACTCAAAACCAGTGTTGCATTCAAGAACAAAGCACATTGATGTCAGATATCATTTTATAAGAGATCATGTTGAAAAGAAGGACATCACTTTGGACTACAACTCAACTGATAAGCAGTTAGCTGACATATTCACTAAGCCTTTATGTGAATTGAGATTTGAGGAGCTTAAGATGAGCTAGGTCTGATTGAGCTGAGTTAGAAGACTCAGAAGACTCAATCAGCAGAGTCAAGAAGATAGAAATGGAAAATTAGCAAAGTTTCATTACCAACTAAATGAAACAACCAAGACGGGAAATCAGTTGTATCGAGTTAGCTAACAGCTGAGTGATCGTCATGTGAAGAGAGAAGCCAAGTCAAGTCACTTTTGGAAGATAGCTAAGTTATTTATGAGCTAAGTGCCAAAACGCAGTCGTTTTCTGCGAACGGGAATATTTTTGGGCATTACATCAACGTAATTATGGTGTCGAGAATAAAGCCCGTACGCATTTAGCTTTATGATTGGATATAAATCTTTGTTGCATTTTATGTGGGAAATTAATGCGGTTTCAAATATTTAATCTTGACCGTTGATTTTGATCCACCTTTTCAAATTTTAAAAACCGTCCCCTCATGTCCCATATAAACCAAAATCCAATTTTCTCTCTCCTCACAAAATGCTCTTCGTTCTCAAGCAAGATAAAGTTTTTCTCTGCAAACCCAGTAAAACCCTAGTTCTCAAAGCATCGATTTTACAAGTTTTTCACCGATTATTTTTCAAGAAATGGCACCCAACTACGTTTTCATCAAAATGGCCGAGAAGATCCACTCTGGTTCTACGGTGGACTTGAAGGTTTGGTGAAACAAGGCATATATAAGGCCCGACTCGAGAATATTCTGCGAAGGCTAGAGAAATCTGGTCGAAAGGATTTCTCTCCATAGAATACTCGTACACTTACCTCAAAGAGGTGGATATGTTCTACGTGAACGATGAGGTTCACGACAGAGAAATAAGGTCACCGGTCCACAAAGCAAGGACATCAAAATTACTGCCTGCAGACTTAGTCGCCACCGCCATCCTTCGAAGGGATGAAGGACATGGTTGAAAAGGGAGTGAACTTGGCCGCAACATGGAAGGAGATTGCAAAGCCGAGTCTGCTTGCTAAATGTCGTTTACACAACCAAGAAGTTGTTGATCAGGGCGACTATCACAAGCGATGGATATCGTGTCAGTGCGTGGACACGAAGTTTGGCGACTTCAATCGCCATCTCGGCATTTAAACCGATTGTTATGGTGCTATCTTGGGAAAGAAGAATGTGAATCGGCCGAGTTCATCTTCACCAAATTTGCCGAATGTTCAACAAGATTATAAAAGATTATGGTCTGTTCGGGAGCTCACCGGGTATGGCCTGGTCATTGGCCATCTAATGGAGGTGAAAGGGATTCCACTCGGATATAGGAAGTTGTTCCATGTGAACAAGAAGATGTTCAAGGCTAACCTATTCGATGCACATAGGTAAGCACATGCACGCATAGCCGACACGACATCGGTGAAGGTGAGTCGATTGATCGTCCCCGAGGACACCGCCGCAATCGCCTTGACTCCTTCTCCGAAACTTGTTCGAAGAAGAAGAAGAGAGCACAAAGAAAAAAGCACCTACCCTGCAGCCATCTCGAGAAAATCCCCCCCTACTGACTGTTTGATAAATGGTTTTATCATGATTTTGATGATTTAGTTTTTATACCAAAACAATGTTTTTAAGGTTGTCCAAATACTCCAAAATGATTTAAAATGGTTTTAATATTTTACGGAGTATTTCTTCAAGTTTTATTTGGATAAAATTGGACAACACTTCTAATGATTTTATGTTTATACTTCAAAACAATGTTTCTAAATGTTGTCCTAATACTCCCGATCGATCTAAAATATTTTCACTATTTTTTGAGTATTTCTTGAAGTTTATTTTCGATATAAAATCGGATAACATTTTTGTTTTGAGGTCAACTGTCGCCGTGATATGGCAACCCGCACGAAAGTTGAGAAAAAGAAAACTTCATGTTTGCGAGAAAATGGTCGAGGCAACCGGTCGCCCTATAGGGCAACCGGTGCCGTCGACAATCGACCCCGCAGGCGGCGTAAGACTGGGAGCAAAAATTGAAAGCGAGTAACATTTGCCCCGTTTTTGAAGTTGTGCGACGGTTGAAGTAAGGACGACCGGTCGAACCCTACGTCGACCGGCCGCCTGCGTGTAAATGTGTATTCTCTTTTTCTAACGTCTATTTGTGTGCGACGGCCGTCGCCTCAAGTTTTGAAAGAAAAATGTAACCGTTGTCGTGCCAGACATCTTTTCCTTAATTTGTGGGATTGATTTCTAATGACTCTTTTCTTCAATTGTCTTGCAATTTTTACAGAATTCATGTCCCCAAGAGGAGCCTATCATGTACAAGACATCTTCTATAAATAGAGGAAGAATTGAAGCAACACAACAAGAGAGAAAACTACAACACAACAAGATACACTCAAGAATACACTTGTTCTTACATTGTCTTATTTCTTGTTGTAATTTGCCTAGCTATTCACTTTCACATTCTTGAGGTCTAGGCTATTCTTGATTACACTTGCACTCAATTGTATTATTCATTATCGAGTTGTAATCTTGAATTTGTGGTCGTCATTCAAACACAAGATATCCTTGTGAGTGTTCTTGTGGTAAGAACACACTTGGGTGAACTAGGTGTTAGGTGTAAGAAGATTGTGGTGATCTTCTTATTGAGGTGTTGAAGAATTTGGTATTCTTCAAGATTGAAGATTGTGGTAATCTTCACAAGGTGCCGTTAAAGGAAGATTGTGGTAATCTTCAAAGGAGATTGTTGTAATCTCAAGGTGGTGTTGAAGAGTGTGGTGCTCTTCAAGGTGTTGTAAGTTGAATTTGTATTAATTTTGGTAATTAATAAAATTCTTTTTCTTTTCGAAATCCATCCCGGATATACTGGGGTGGTAGAGGATTAGGCCCTAGGTGGGTTGAACCTCTTTAAATCGCGTGTGTTGTTTACATTACGCACATTTATTATGTGTTTGAGCATTTGGTTCGAAAAAGAGGCGAAATCGAAAAGATGGAGATAATCTATTCACCCCCTCAGATTATCGTAGCCGCTTGGACTTACTTGACCATCCTAGAACCATCACCGCCCAAACCAAATGAGGCGAGAAGGAACCTCTTGTACCTTTTCGATCGTGAAGAAGAAAGCGCCTTTGTTGTGCCTAGGAAAGCAAATCGTGTCAAAAGAAATGTAAGAGGAGAAAAGGTTTTTACTTTTGATGAGCTCGAAGATGTGGAGCCAAAAGTTCCCTTGGTTCCAACCAAACGAATCGAGTTAGTAAAGAGATCGGACCTTGAGAAGCCGGTGAATCGGCACTCAACCGACAAAGGAGATCCAAGCTCAAGCTCAGCGATCTAAAGAAATTGAGGGTGGTGAAGTAATCACCACTTGAAGTAGAGAAGTCGGTGACGAGGTCATCAAATTGAAAAAAGCGGTGAGAACACGAGTGCATACAACCGATCGCCCAAGGAGTTATTGCTTATTCGGTCCCCTCAAACCGATGCTCGAACACTGAGTAGGAACATGCTCCACTTGCACCTATCCAGGAGGAGGATGATGATGCCGAATGTTGTCTCGACTACCCCGATATCCAGGAAAGACTAAGGATATGGAGGTATTAGAAGTGAGCTTTGCCAGGACATCAATTCCAAGCCCCGAGTTTATTGAAGAAGAAGAAGAGCTCCTATGCTTCCCGGGAAACATATCTGTTAGCTCTGCCCTTAATCCTGATTTGTGCATATCATTTCTTTTGGAAATGAAGGATGAAGAGAAGTCGAGAGCTATTGAGAAGGCAAAGGCTATTGAGCGATCGCGAAGCCTCATTCATGCGCCTTCACAGATGTATGAGTATGCCATATAATCACGGACAAAGATGATAGTGACATTGAAGAAATTGATCCCGCTTTGTGGCGAGAGAAAGCGAGTTTCGGCAAGCAATAAGGGAATCCGAGGAGATGCACGAGCAACAATTGAATAGGGGCCCTGGAGAGTCTTCATCTGTCATGATTACTCCTACCCCTGATATAATGTAGATGGTGAAAAACATTCAAGCAACCACATCTCATGTGCACTCTGAGGATGATGGTTCCAGGAAGATTGACGATGACGCTAAGGAAGGTGATGAAGTGGGCACCTTAGCCAAGCCACTCCCTGCAAAAGGTGTTGAGACACCTGCCCCAATGGCCGAACACTCATTTGTAAAAATAGTCGGGTCTCAGGTTTTGAGTGACCCCATTGCTCAAGACTCAGCTGGTGCGCCAGCTGAGGGGAAAACTCAAACCACCACAGCTAGGTCGGAGGAGACTGTGGGAGACCAACCACAAAAGGAGTTAGGAGGCGATGGTGAGTATCTTACAATTCAACATACCGAGGTTGGTGAAGCTCAGGCGGCAGTGCAGATCTGTCTCGGTGAAACTTCACCGCCATCGGCCGATGAAGTTCGATCTGCTAAAGCGCAAAGGATGGAAGTGAGGCCACGGGAGTTGAGACATGTATATTGTTGAAGAAGGATACTTCAAGAAGAGAGGAAGAGAGCTGAAGAAGATGAGAGAAGAAGGAAGCAGCCGAGGCGTTGAAGATGGCTGAAATCCCTTCAAATGTATTTTACTTAGCTGTAAATACAATTTTGTAAGTTTATCCTCATAGCTCTAATACATGTATATTGTTGATGTAATAAGCTCTGGTACATTTGTATAAATAGTATAGCTCTGATACAGTGTATATGGTATACTTTGTAAAAACGTTATAAAGTGCATTGTAAAGTACAAGAATGATATGTTTAATAAAGTTGACATATTTCACACATACATTCTTTGTTACTGCACTATTACTTTGTTGTATTTATTTAAGTTTTAGCATCATCAAAAAGGGGGAAATTGTTAGGAAAATTTATGTTTAGATTTTGATGATACCATGTAAAACTTAGAATAGGAAGTTGGCACCCCATTTTCTTTGTAATTCAACTTGTAATAGATAGGACTATTTGAATTTGAGTTGAGTCGACTAAGTTGAAGATTACAACAGTCGATTGAAGATTGAAGAGAAGACCCAGTTGTGTGTCAGCTGTGTGAAGCCAAGTTAAGGATCAGTCAAGTGACAGAAATACTGTCTCAGTCAGCTGACTGATAGCTAAATCATTCCAAAATGATTGGAATCGAATGTCAAAGAGGTATGTAGATACAAGACATGAAGAAAACGATAGAGATCCGTTGTCAACACAAGTCAAGGTTTTGCTGAATTAGGCATGTGCCGGCCGCCAAAGAATAAAGTTTTCTTTGAAAGAGTGCAAAAGGCAAGGAACTAATAGGATGTACCTAAAAACTCGTAGAGATCTAGGAAAGGCTACAGAGCATCAATTCATGGTACGATCCTCATCAATGCCGCAAGGACAAGACATGCCAATAACTACGAATGAGATTTGAAACATATGTCTATCTCTTCAACGGACATATTTTGAATCTTCGCTATAAAAAGGCTGAGGAAGCAAGTGAGAGAAGGTTACGAATTTTCAAAGAGACAATCAAGCATTCAAGCAAAAAAAGCGCAAATACTCTCAAGCTTTCAAAGACATCCTCAAGCCTAAAATCGAAGGAACTCAATCCAACACACTCGGTGAAGGAAAGATTACTTCATCAAGTTGAAGAGAAAATTGTTTGCGAGAACAAAAAGGGTCTACTCTCCATGGTTGAATGAGAAGTAGTAAGGTTCAAGTTCGAACAGAAGCTTTGGACTCGTTGGAAGACGTGTGATCAATTCCAAGAGTTCGAGGGAGCCAAGTGACAGCCGTTTTGTGAAGAAGCTGAGTCCAGGGAGCAGCCCATTTTTGTGTGATCAAGGCGCCGACTGAGCCATTGTCGCTTTGTAACAAAGATCATTCTTAGTGGATTCCTTCGGGGAGTTGGAGAAGAGTGGATTAGAGGAATTACCCATCCTCGAACCACTATAAAATTGCTTGTGTCTTATTTACTTACAACACTTTAATTTCTTGCATATCTTTTTATATCATTGTTAAGTTATAATTGCTAAACTCAATCGATAATAACCATTGCTAAAAACAAGTGTTGAACAACAAGTTTAAAATAACAAGAGTGAAAAGTCTTCCATTTGAACAAAAATTAAATCAATTTGTTAAGTTAAGTGTTGTTAATGATACTAGCAAAGAGTTATACTATCAATAGCTCGATCAGTCATTGAATGAGTAACTTTCCGAGTAAGCCAACCTAGATGTCCCTCAAGGACTAAGTTGATTTGTGTTAACTCGAAAATATTAAAAATGACTAAATCGAAAATTTGGTAAGGTTTTTATTCAACCCCCCATTCTAAACTTTACTACTCACCCCTTATTTCTTACATTTGTAATTTTTATGTAAATTGAATTGTAATTTTTGTATTTTGTAAATTCTAAATCAATCTTAAAGTTAAATATTTTTTCCGATTTTTTAAATTTCTTTCATTCATTTTTTGCTCAAAAGTCTCAAACAAATACATTTAATTTATAGTTCATTAATTCAACAAATTAAAAAATATAAAAAACCATCCAAATTAACCGTAACAAAACTGGAAGCGTCGGTTTGAGGATTGTAACCACTGTCATATTGGCGGTTCGGTTTCAGTTCCCTAATGATTTTTGGACCCGGTGGTTCCTAACTGTTGAACATGCATGTCTACTTAAGGGTTTGGTGATATTTTTAATGGGAAAAGATTTCATGTTTCACTTTTTGTATTCCTCCCTTTGTTCCACTATATTGAATGGTGGATATGTATTAACAGATAAGTATGCGTTCTTTATTTTTTAGATGTATATATGTCCAATTTCCAATTAAATGGAACAAGGAGTTGAACATGAGGTGGAATAGTAAAAGTGATTCCCCTTTTCACTATAAAGTGAATAGTTTTAAATGTAAAAAAAAAAGGATAAGAGTAGTAATGAGTCAAAGTCAGTAGGCACACCCAAATTTAATTTAAAGCGAAAGAAATGGCTCTTGGAATATCACCATTAAGTGGGCATACACATCTTGTCTAGAGTCAAAGTGTACTACAAGTACAAACACAAAGACATATTAACTGAAAGCAACCCAAAGAGGGGGAGAAAAACGAAAAATGGAAAAATAAAATAAAATTAAAGGAAACAAAAATAACACAAGTGTCGGTGGTGGCATAATAGCTCTGCACAACTTGGGATGTGTAACATTCAGCCATCCCGAGTGGCAGCCAACTTAAAAAATCTTCAACTTAGATGCAATTAAAGTAGAATTTTTGTAGCTAGACAAACCAAATAATCTAATATATATAATCTCTCTCTGTCTCTCCTCTCTCTATATATAAATATATATATACCTACATATATATATATATGCTTTTCCTCCTCTCTCAAACTAAAAATAAAAAAATAACATTCTAATAGGAAGAAAGAGTGGATAGCGTGGTGGCAGAGGAAGATCTAGGCGAATAGATATTATTGGTTGTGTGCTTCAAGAGCACTGTGGGCAAAATGCTGTTGTTTCTCCTCCGTTGCTCTTTGATTAGCTCCCCTGCAAACATCTCCACTTTCTCCATATTTGTAAATGAAACCAATTTCTTCCCTTGAAATAATATGGACTCCACGCTCTTTTGTGCTAACATATCATCCACAATGCTCAACATGTTTCTCTTTTCTCTTTTCCCCACTGCTCCTACTCCATTTCCCTGAAATTTATTCACCAATACGTACTTTATATTAGAATTCAATTCTATTATTTTAAAAGAAAAAAAAAACTAATTATATAATTAAGCACACAAGCACGCTAATTAATCTACCTGAATGCGAATATAGTTACTTGTTCTCCATTGCCCAAATGACATCGATACTGCTTGATCAACCTACACATACAAAATATATATAAATATATATATAGTTACTCAAATTAAAATTCTGTAATTAATTGATTAGTAAAATTATATTTACCATGTCGGCAGCTCCATCTGCAGCAATTTTAAGTAATGGCGGTGGCGATGAGGAGATGAGATGAGAATATTCCAAGTCCCCGTTTCCTAGTGAGACCACCAACAGATCTTCAACTCCCTTACAAAGTGGGAACTCTTGCTTGTTATTCAGCACGTGTGTGATCGCTGCAGCTGTTGGATTGCTCATCCCCAACCCACCACCTACTGCCATGATCTTCTTTCTCCCGTCGGTTGATTTCACTTCCATTGCTCGATCTGCTACCGTCGCTCCACATACTCCCGCCATCCTGAAATCACAACCCTCCATTTCCAATGCGTCCGCGCGTGAAAACACAAAAAGGCGCACCGCTTCTCATATCGTAGCACGGAATCAGAACCGCTTTCACCGTATCTCTCAGCGTCATTTCACCGAACACTTTGTCGAGCGCCTTCCCCGCTTTTGACGACGTGCGACTGAAAATTCCCGACGGTGAATAGTTAGTCAGTTTGCGGCGGTTATCCACGATGAATTTGAGTGACTCCTCTGCCGTGAACATGGGACCACCTTCTTTGCCGCGCGTGAAGAGAAGTCCAGCAAGGATCCCTCCGGCGCCGGCTCCAGTGACGACGTCGAAGAAATCAGCAATTTGGGCGGTAGGGTTGCCGGACTTACGTCTGAGAATGGATTGGAAATGGAGCAGAGTCTTGGCGGCGAGGATGCCGTCGGTGGAGCCACCGGCATCGATGCTTAGAATTCTAACTTTTCCGTGGGAGGATAAATGGTGGTAGTTGTTGGGAGAGAGGTTAGCGTGGTCATCATATCCAAACAGGAATTTGTTTTCAAGGATGGAGAATATTTCGTTGGTCAGTTTGTCCTGCAGCATTGGAACTGTAGGAACTGCTGCTGCCATTGTTGTAGCCTGTAGGTGAGTGAATTTAAAGAAGATGAGGATGATGATTGATATAGGAGTAATGTAACTTGATTAAAATCAGAGAATAATAGAGGAAAGTGTATTGATTGAGAAGGAAAAGAAGAATTGAATGAGAGGAGAGAATGGTGAGATTGTTGGTATATATAAACAGAGTTAGGAAGGAGCTAGTGCAAATAAATTAAATGGTTAATTACAAAAAGTACCCTTGACATCTAACCTAATTACAAAAAGATCCAATTAACTTTCAAAATTACAAAAAAAAATTACCCCTAAAGTTTTATATTGTCTAACATTTACACATTCTTAAGAAAATAACACTTCAAAATCACTCCTAACAGTTATAAGAATATTATAGTTAGAATCTTAATTTTAATAATAAATCAAACCTCAGGAGTACTTATTGTAATTTTAAAAGTTAGTTAGGTTTTTTTATAATTAGGTCAAACCTCGAGAATATTTTTTGTAATTATTTCTAAATTAAATGTGGGTTATTATTATTATCATTAATTAATTTTGTAAAAAAATACTAGGAGGGAGGGAGGGAAGAAACGGAGGAGGAGGACGTGCGGTGGCCGGTGCGTGGGGTATTTGTGATTTGAATAAGGTGGGGACATTTTTATTATTGGTAAATTCTTTGCTTTGTTTTGCCGGACCACCATTAATTGCCAAAGCTATTTCCCGGGTTATTCTTTCAACTTTTCTCATCATTATATTACCTTATATCGTACCCAACCTTTTTTTGGTTCCTTTTTTTTTTCAAAAAACAAAAAGTTTAAGTTTAAGTTGATTTGGTGGGAAACTTAATTAATGCGGATACAAAATAATATAAATATGTTACTTTTTCCCGTGTGATTTTCATTGCGATTTCAGAATTTATATTTCTCATAATTTGAAAATTAAACAACAGAAAGAAATCAAATGTGTACGAAACATTTCTTTTTTGAAAGAATGTGTACGAAACATTTAGATATATATCTAAGGAATTCAATTAAAATGACATAAATAATATATACCTTATTCTATAAAGGAGAAATTATTACCTCGTGTGATAAATCACAAATCACCCATTAATTAAAGAGTCTGGTTATATATATATATATATATATATATATATAGGGACGAATCTAGAAATATTTTACAACGGGGGCACGAAACTAAAAATAATTAATACGCACAAAATAAATACAATCGCCTACGCAAAGTTCGATTTTCTTTTTCTTTATGGGTTCTTTTTTATTTTTGTGAAAGGGGCATGCAGTTTAAAGGGGATACACTATTTTAACCTAATTCTTTTTAGTACAATAGGAGAAAAATAGGAGAATGAACATTGCATTCACATGCGATCGAACCCAGGTCAATGAGTCAATTACCCAGACAACACAAGTCTCTACTATTGAATCACAAAGTTTATCCCATTTTTTTAAACCTAATATATATATAGCTTTTAATTATAAATAGTAAAAGAAAAAAAGAAAAAATTTGTGGGGGCACGTGCCCCCACATTGGGTAACGTCCGTCCGTCTATGTATATATAGGATTTGGTTCAAATGAGACCACCCTCCCTAGGTGAGACAGTGTGGACTCGTCTTACCCATTGATCTTAAAAAATGAAGGGATATGATTAATTCAGTTTTTTTTAATTTCCCTGATTTACGCCAATTTAAGGGTAAGATTGTAATTTTGTAATTCAAATTAGTGATCCCAAATGGGTTTTTTCCGTAAGTTTGACTTTTTGAAACCGTTTTTATGGGAGATTGAAGCCGCTAGATTTTGTGGCGGAATTTAAGTAACTGTTTCTTTCCAAATATTTTTATTTTACAAAGTATAGTTAGGGTTCTTCATCGCATAATTAGACATCAAATAATGCATATTTAGTTGTTTTGTTGGCACTTTGTTTACGAAAATAATACGAGAATTGAATATAATGTCTTTGCATATTTAGTTATTTACGCACCTTTGCATAAATAGATTCAATATAATGCATATTTAGTTATGACAATGGGATGTTGCTTTGGAAATTATAAAAATGGGATGTTACATAATGTCTTGCATATTTAGCTATTCCACAATGCATAGATAGATTCTAGATAATGCATAGTTAGTTGATTTTGTTGCATAGTTTATGACGTCTTGCATAGTTCGGTATAGGGGAGTCAATTTAGGACCCAACACGCAAACCCACCACGAACCTAACACGAAATTAATGGGTATGGGTCCAGGCTTCGTGGGTCCGGGTCGAAATTAGGTCGGACGACTAACTCGCCAATTAAATAGGTCGGGTCCGGTCGATCTACTATGACCCGTTTAACCCGTCTGTGAATTTAAAAAAACTAATTGTAAGAAAAAAACAACAAACAAGACATATCTTTAAAACTCAAATGATAAAACTTTCTTAATTATGTTTTGTTGTTATTATGCATGTTTTTTGAATAATGTCCTCAAAATATGATTAGTATGTTATGTTATTTATGCAATTATGTTATTTCTTTTTTATGTTGTGAATTGTAATATTGTTTATTGATCGAATAGTGTATGATAGTGATTGATTTTGAAAAAAATAAATTTATTGATTAAAACTATTAAATGTATATTAAAATAATTTTATTAAACGGGTAAAGCGGGTGGTCAAGTTACCTGTGAAATAAGCGTGTCAGTCGGGTTCAATATTTCGACACGAATAATTAAGCAGGTCGGGTCCGGGTCGCCTATTTTCGACACGCGAACTCCGCCAACCGGACCACGAACCGGACCCAACCCAAATTGACACCCTAGTTGGGTATCTTTGTACTACATATTAGTTTTTTTTTTACATTTTGCGCATAGATAGTTTTAGGATAATGCATATTTAGTTGATTTTTGTTGCATATATTTTCAAATATGTAATATCCTACAGATATATGCATTGTTTCATAAGTATCTATGCAACATTTCATAAGTCTTTATACATCATTTCATAAGTATCTATGCATCGTCTTATTCGTGAAAATTAAGAGTTGATGTTAATTGCTTAGTTTCGAGTTCTCCATCGATGTCTACACCATTGATGCTGTTGGGTAGAGTTTTTTCTACGACTGATGATTCATCATGCATCATGATTCGCACATAAGCGCATCTTCTTCACTGTTTTATTTTTCAGAGTTCGAGTTCTTCAAATTTGAGAGAGAGAGAGAGAGAGACGTGAGACAGAGAGAGGGAGAGGCGTGAGAGAGAGGGAGGAAGAGAGACACGTGAGATGAGAGATGCATGAGAGAGAAAGAGATTTGATTCCATTTTTGTAACTACCTTGTTATGTTAGTTTACCCTATTACCCTTATGTTGATTAAATTAATGTTTTAATATAATTTTTATCCATTAAATCACACCCATTGATTAATAGTGGGAGATGGTTGAGATCAATCCATTGTGTCTCACCTAAAGACATGGTCTCACTTGATTCTCCCCCTATCCATATATATATATATATATATATCCTATGAGACCATAGCTATGGGTAAGAACGTAAGACCCAATCCACACCATCCAACAAAATAAAATAGAAGGCTAGGATTTAATGGGATTTTCTAATAAAAAAAAATGGGGGGACCAAATAGGGGTACAATAGGAACTCCAATTTCAGCAAAATAACTGTTTCCCCTAAAAATCAGGAATGAGATCTTCTTCCTCCCTATTACCATCAATTAAACGTCTATAATAAACATCTTCTTCCTCCCATGATCCATTCCCACGTAGAAATAAAACCTGCAAAATAGAGAGAGAATCGACATTAAAACCAGCAACAACATCAAGATTGAAAATCAAACATCAAAACACAAATCATCAAACCAACTAAAACACCAGAAAATCCACATATACATCAACGAAAATCGAGATTGCGATATCACAAAGACATGATTCCCCCTCCACGATCCATTCACATCAAGGTAATAATTTCAAACCAATTCATCCATAAAATGTGTTGTTCCGATGCATATAATGTTGAACAATGAAAAAATTTACGACCCCAGCAAAGCAGAGGTGATGTGCAATTATAACAAAAATATGTGTGTTTACTATAGGCATTTTGTACATATAGCCTTCAAATTATGTAAAACATAATCACGTAACGACAAGCAATAAAATTTACTAGTATGCTAATTTAGAATAAGGAAAATGCATGTATAGTGTTTTTGATGTGTATAGTTATAAGAAAATATTGGAACATATGAGGATTTGTATAAGAAATCATGTATTTAGTTCGTAAGCATGATATGTGTGTAGAGTGTTTCAAATCTGTGTATTTAGTATGAAAAATATGTACACTTATAATGTATTCTGCAATACGTTTTTAGAGTAGTAATTATGTACACAAAGGGCATTAAATATGTGTACTTATAAGACAAATATTGGTGATTACGATTTTGCACCATACGTTCATGTTCTGTAAATATAGTATTCTAGTTTTGTATGCTTAGAGTAGTCATTATGTACATAATGTGCGTTTAAAACGTGTACTTAAAAGACAAAAAGTGCATAATATGAATTTACACCATACATTGAAAGTCTGTTTACATAATATTCAAAATTTGTAATTTTAATACGTAAATCTTGTTCTTTTACCAGATCAAGATCCAGATTACACAGTTCACGTTGGTCAGAGGCTAGAAATCTCACCAGGATCGACTAAATATTGGATCTCAGAGGTGGAACAAGAAAAAATTCCTCGTGCCGACATGCATTTTCGTACATTGGAGGCTGGAATACAATTTTACAAGGCTGAAAATATGTATTTGTTATTGATTTCAATTTTTTTGTGTAATAGATACGACATTGGCAAACTAAATATACATTATCGGATGTTAAAATATACATATCCAATACACTATGGCAATTTATATGTGTTGTACATAATTCTATGTCTAAACATGCAATTTCTGTAACCTATTTATACATTATGTGTGTTTATACTATACATCATTTCTATGTGACAACAACAGAATCGATATATGCACAAATGTTTAAAAATACATATTCTTATGCATAAATGTACAAATTTCTATAACTACTTATACAATTTTATTGACTACGTGTACAAAACACATCTAATATACATTGTATGAATTTTATACATAATCTTATGCGTAAATATATAGAATTTAATAACTACGTAACCAAAATATATAGCCTACTTGACTATACATAATTTTATTCGTGAGTACACAAAACGTTGTAACTACATATACAATATTAAAGTTATATGACAACATACAGACCAATTGTACATGAAAAAGCAAATTTATATTGATTAAAAAGAAAAAAACCCATGTCGTGATCCATTCATATACAGAATTCAACAAAACATCTAAGTCATACAAAAAAAATTAACACCACATACAATACTAACTATACGAAAAGATGAGCAAATATATACATTGTACATTCTCTATTAAAACATCACTACAATATTTTCTTCCATGTCCAAAACTTTCTGGCTTCTTCCATGCACCTGTCCTTTTGCTCAACCAGCGCGTTTACCAGCACCCTTGGATTCGACCTAGTTGATAATGTCGTATATGAATCCTTTGCCCTCTTCTCCCTCCCGTCTTCGGCCTCACTCTCCGCGACCCTTTTTCCCTTGTTATTTGCCATTTAGTTGATAAAAAAAACCGACAAAAAAATATAGAACCAATTACTATACAAAAAAATACAACTAACAATACATTTTCACAAAACTAAATATACATTACCATATAGCTAACTATACATAATTCCATAACATTATCATGAATTAACTGTCCATTATCACAAAACTAACTAAAGGCAAAAAATTACTTTCCTACCCCTACCCTCAACAGCCATGGCTTAAATAGAGAATAAAATGCTTAATTTGATTATTAAATCAAAGTGATGCAGATGTGATCTTATGTTAACTACGCAAAGGGTTTGGCCTCATTTAATCATATCCCTATATATATATATATATATGCTACAAAGCTAATGAATCCAAATTTAATAGCAATTTCTTTCATTCTGGCTTTTCCTTTAAGGAATTAATTGACACAAATTGTGGTCCTCATTGTATGCATGGACCAACCGTAGAATGGGACTAGTTATGCTAACGCACGCCAAGTTAAAGTCGGAAATTATAAGGGTGTGATTGTTTGTGAGAATTTTTTCAAAATTTTCATTTTGAAAGAAAAATTATTAGAAAGTGTGATTGTTTGTGAAATAATTGGGTTTTTTTTTTTTAAAGAACATCTCATTTTTTAAAAATTAACTCATTTTTCTCTTTCATTTTCACACTTTCCAATACCCAACCATACTATTTATTTCTCTCTCCTCCCCCTATTTATATAAATAATTTCGGTAATTTCTTTAATTTATCACAATTTTGTTATTTTTATCTTAATCTTGATAACAAAAAGCATAAAATGAGATCCATATTGCTTATTTTTTGTTCAACGTTTTATTTTTTATTTAATTTTTTTACATTATGTTTTACATTATTATTTCCACAAAAAAATCCACAAACAATCAATATCTATAAAAGATTATCCATCACATCAACATAATTCAAATTTTTTCTCTATCCATTCTACTTCCACTTTCAAAAACAAATTCACCACTATTCACTCAGAAAATTAAAGTGGAACGGACAACCAATCACAATCGCGGCAAGTGTCAGTCACTTATCACTGCTTCATCTTAGGGATGACAAAATGACCCTCGCTGCCCCACCCCGTTTGGCGACCTCACCTCGTGACCGTGGTGGGGCAGGCCAGGTATCACCTCCGCCCGTAGTCCTGCCCCACCCCGCCCCGTGCTATTTTTTTTAATATATTTAATGTATATTTTATATGTATATTATATAAAATAATATAGTTATATGTATATAATATTATATTTAACATATATAATGACAAGTTTTATTAGAAAAATATGTATTTATAATACAAAATATAATATTAAAAAATTATTAATAATATAAAATATAAGAAAAAAATATAAAAAAATAAAAATAAATTCAACACGGGGTGTTGCCCTTGCCCTTGCCCCGTGATCGACGGGTCGCCCGCCCCGCCCCATTGCCATCCCTACTTCATCTGGACGAGATTAGTTAGAAAGTTGTGTAGGAAAACAAGAAGTATATTTCTATTACGGTTTATATGAAAATCGAATTAACAACAATCAAAATTTGTAGTAAACTAAAGGGATAATTATAAAAACACCCCTAAGGTTTGGGCTAATTACAAAAAAATCCAGAGTTTTTTAAAAATTACAAAAAACTCCTTGAGGTTTGATTCCGTCATACATTTTTTCCGATGATTTTCTAAAATATTTCCAAAACAAACTTGACATTTACAAGAATATTACATTTACCCCCTTAAAATTAAGATAAAAAGAAACCAGAAAGGTTTTTTTGTAGTTTTGAAACATGTCTGGGTTTTTTTGTAAATAACCCAAATTAATATAAGATTCATGAATGAATAAATATTACATGAAAATCATATATTAACTTTATAAAGTGATAAATATAGATACGAAATTAATAGTACCTATATGTGATTGTGTGTACAGGTATAGCATAATTATAACTTACACACTATATATGATTAAGTTTTATATATATATAATGAATTACATGTTTCGGGATATAAATGTGTATGTG
This sequence comes from Rehmannia glutinosa, assembly GCA_016081115.2. NCBI lineage: Eukaryota > Viridiplantae > Streptophyta > Magnoliopsida > Lamiales > Orobanchaceae > Rehmannia > Rehmannia glutinosa. The sequence continues at coordinate 349,714 of JABTTQ020002297.1, forward strand.
TATGCATGTACCTTCTAGAAAAAGTGGATACTCATATATTAGTTATTATCCTACCACTTGACCGGCTTTAATTTTAAAAGAACAAAGTGTTGATATATATATGTGTGTTAATACTCACAATGATAAACAAAAACATACGGCTCGAATGCAAACGAAGTCGAGAGAGATAGAGGTGACAAAATACAACGTATACTACAATTGGTACGTATTAAATTTATTTCCTTTAATTTATTTAATTCATAGTTAGAATGATATGTGTTAGCTAGATGCTGATTTTTAGTTTTGTAATGAGAAAGAAACCCGTATGAAGCTGATAATAATTAATTGGTAGTCAAATAATAAGAAATACGTATGATTTATATTATTAAAAAAAGGTGGGGTAGTAATTAGGTTTAGGTTAGAAAATTTATATGTGGAAATAATTTAAATAGCTTTACAAAAAAAGAGTTCAGGTACATATAAATAAAAGTTCATAATTTTTGGATGACCACCAAATAAACATAGATGAGAAGAGTAATAAATAAGCTCATGGAAGTGTGATTTAACTGTGAAGGTCTTGTATCATTTAGTTCTTTTTTAAAAAGACATGTTGATAAGAGTTATCATTGAATTACAATTATATTTCGTTCATAGTAAAACACATAATTTATATTTATACAATGGCTTAGATTTAAGATTCAAAGTTGTTGATCACGGTCAGTAGAGTGATTTGCTAATTTATGAGTGAAATTGATACCTCATGTTTTTACAGATTGGAGTACATCTACCATTTTTGAGGCTAAAGCTGGTACAAAGTAAGTGAAAATCCATGAACATGGTATTTCTTACTTTATCGATATTAAATGTGATTCTTGTATTTTGATAGATGCATTATGGAAACATTGACGTCTATATGTTGCTGAATTGATATTGGAATGTGGTGATTATCATTTCATTGAACATGTTATTCATTGGCATTTGCACGTGCATGCAAATATATGACCATTGTTGAGATGACGCATGCACGACATAATTTTCTATGAAAAGAAAAAAAATTGGTTGGCCACTGCTAGTGTACCGAGGCATGCGAATCATGCTTTTATGATATATTTTAGGGTGCAGTGGGTGTTACTTCTCGGAGGATCATAGGGTTTGACAGGGGGTGTGCCTCTGATGGTCATGAGGGGGCGGACCACATGACTGTATCGTTATTGACACGTCAGGGGGAAGACTCCTGATGGATCATTGGGGAAGACAGGGGGTGGACCCTAGGTGGTCCCAGGAGATAGCCCTAGGCGATGTTAATTTGATTATAACCATGTAATTATTGAAATTGTGTTGAGCTCTTTCTGGTGCATAGCAGTGAGTCAAGGGCCCAATGAAATGAAATGATTCTAAATTATATATTTTAATGCATTTTGTGCACTTCTAGTAAAAGATCTCGGAATGCATTGTATTTGTATTACATTATTCTTTTAGCATGTATGATTTTCGCTTACTGGGCATTAGCTCACATAGTTCATGCATTGTAAGTAAGTCTGGTCATGCTGGATTTCATGGGCTTACTGGGCAGCTGTTGGAGCTCCTGCAGGTTACCGAGGACAGTGTACATGGATGATGATCTGTTAGGCTGTGTTGATGGGTCATTTTCCCTTTTTTTGTCTTGTACTATATTTTGTTTTAGTATTGTACTCCCCTTTGAAAACTTTAATGTAAATATGTACTTGTAAATATCTTTGTGATATGGACTATGTGGTTAGTCATGTGCGGGGACGGAGCTAGACTTATAGTTTTTTTTTTTTTTTTGAGAGGGGGTAATTAATTGTTTGGGGGGATAAATCAATAAAAAAATAGATATTTGAATAATAAAGTACAACAATTTAAATAAATGTACATGAAAAATTTGATTTTTCAAAAAATTTGGGGGGAGGGGGGGCTAAAGCCCCCTTAAGCTCACACAAGGGAACGTCCCTGATCATGTGGATGTCCGTTTTGTTTAATAACAAGGTTTGTTATTTCTTTTGATGGTAGACATAGTTTGTCATTTTCTTATAATTAAAATGATTTTACTTAATTGTTTTTAAACACAGGGACAATTTTTTTTATAGGTATATAGGGTTTACGTTGTCAAGTTTCACTTTGTATATTGTTAAATAATGTAGTAGTAGGGGTGGGCGTCACAGTTGGGCACATAATTCAACAAACGATGATTCATATTCACCTCCACGACCACTTCTTATCACCTTAATTTTCTTGTTGAGTTGATTCTCGATTTCATTTATATAGAGAATAAATTTCTCTATAGCTTCATCTTTACTTTTAAGAAGATACACATAACAAAACTCTGTGTTATCATCAATAAAAGTAATGAAGTACATGTTTTCACCATGTGTTTGTGTCGATTTTAAATCACATACACCGGTGCAGATTAAATCTAGTGGTTCATTTTTTCTTTCAATATTTTTAAATGATGTCCTTGTCAACTTTGCCTCAACACAAGTTTCATACTTGTGCTTGGAATAAATATGAAATGTTGGTATATAATTGAGTTAATTAATCTACATAGAGTATCATAATTAACATGTCCTAGTCTACCATGCCACAATTTGGAAAACTCAAGCAAATAAACAGAAGAGTTATCCATTTCATTGATTTTTGGTTTAACAACCATTAATTGAGCTTAAATAACCCATCGGATGTATAATCCCCCGTCTACAAACATTCCATTTTTCATCAAAGTAACAACCACGACTCGAGAATAATGCGAAAACCATGCTTACCTAAAAACTAACGGACACCAATTTCTTACGAATATCCGGTATAAACAACATATTATTAAGAGTCAGTTTCTTTTCGGGCGTCATTTTTAGAACCACTTTTCCTTTGACCTCAGAAGTAGCTGAATTTCACATGTACATCTTCTCGCTGTCTTTAGCTAGCTCGAATGAACTAAACATTTATTTAACATAATACATATGCCTAGTAGCACCAGAGTCAATCCACCACTGTTTTGGGTTTGAACCCACCAAGTTCACCTCAGAGATCACTGCAACCAGGTTCATATTTGATACCTCTTGAGAAATTTCCTCAACCATGTTCGCCTCTCTATTCCTTTTCGGTTTCTTGCAGTCTTGTGACCCTTGCCGCCACAATTAAAGCATTTTCCTTCGAACTTTTTCTTGGAAATGCCCCCTTTGGCTCCCAACGTAACCCCTTTTCCCTGGCCCAAATTTATTCTTGCATGGAACTTTTTCCAAGTTCAACAATATTGGCTTTAGCCACATCAGGATTGCACAGTTTATTTTAAGAACTTTTGTTGTCTTCTGCAATGCGAAGCCTAACAACAAGTTATTCAGCATTCATTTCCTTCCGCTTACGTTTCAAATAGTTCTTGAAGTCTCCAAGCTGGTGGCAATTTCTTAATGATTGCAGCCACTTGGGAAGTTTCACTAAAAACCATTCCCTCGACACGAATACCACGTATGATCACCTGAAGCTCTTGCACTTGATTGCTGACCGTTTTTTGGTCCACCATTTTATAATCCACGAAACGGCCAATGATGAATTTTTTCACGCCCGCATCCTTGGTCTTATACATATGGTCCAAAGACTCCCACAATTCCTTCGTAGTTTTCTTATAGCTATACACGTAGTAAAGCGAATAGGCAAGTTCATTCATTAGATAATTTCCAGTTTTCCGCCATGATTAACTTGCACATTAAGTGTTGGGTTAGTTACAAAAGTCGAAGTTGGTGTCATGGAGTTAGACCCACCACTGTTTGAATCAGATGCCATTTCTGAAACAAATAACAAAAGAAGTTTAGCACTTCAATCTATCAGAACGAAACCGATAAGTACAAACAGTTCAAGTTTTTATTATAAGGTCTAAAATTGCACTTTCCTTCCACTCCAAATTAGCATGGGTATTAATCTTTTTAGTCCAAAATAATATGTGAACCAACTTAATCAAGACAACAAACAAAAATTAGTAAAAAACATTTATAGATTGCTGTAAACAATCTGCGATTATGTTCATTTTTTTTTTAAATGTGCACTATTAACAGAATAGTGAGAATTGAATAAAAAGTTCACTCTAACGTGAACAGTGAGCATTGAAATTGAAATTTGTGTTCCAACAATATATCAAAATATTAAGCTAATCCTAAATTGCAACATAAATTTGGAATAATTGCAGGTAATAGCTTAATGCAATGTTGTACTGGAAGCAATATAAACTGTACCATTAGTTTAACGAATCTGTTTTAAATTTGTGGAAAATAAGAAGTATATTTCTAGTACAGTTTATATGAAAATGATTACAAATTACAGAACAACAATCAAAACTTGTAATAAACTAAATAACATAAGACAATATAAAATTGGCTCGAATTGTGTGTTGAACATACTATCCCTACAGATTCATCCCATATTATGGACGTCTGTTTCCCAAGATTAGACGGGAAAATCGAATTACATCAGTTCCGGCGAACTGAAAGTTATGCTTGAAAATCACCACTAAAATGCTACTGGACGCCAAGGAGCACAAGAGCAACATGCAAGGAATTTGTTATGCAAGTGTAGATTGTGAAAAATTGAACCACCTTTTATAGACTTCAAGATCAACCCATATTAACTCCCCACTACCTCATGACTTGGAGCATTCATTTTCCCACTCCTCCATGACTTGGGAGTTTCAAGTGCCACTACCCCATGACTTGGAGTAAGGATGGCAATTTCCTCCGAACCCGACGGAGGATCCGATACCCGACCCTAACAGAGGAGGGTATGGAGAGTAGTTTTGTCCCCGATTAAATAAATGGGTACGTGGGTATGAGGATTTTTGGGTATGGGTATGGAGGTGGGTCTAGGTACATCATACACATACCCTACCTGATACCTGATTAAATAATAATATTATATATATAATATATCTACATATATATTTATTTATAATATTTTATTTATACAACTCTATTTATTTATATTTAAAAAAAGGATTTTTTTTCCCAAGTCCCAACTAAAATCTACTAACCCACTAACACTCTTGTTTAATCTTTTTTAATATTTTACTATATTTTTATAATATTTAGTTCGCTAATTCTTATCTTTATTCTTTTTTCCTTATTGTTTCCTTAAGAATTTAGTTTTTTTAATAAGTTGGGAGTACTTGTATGAGGGGAGGGGATAAAATTCAAATAAACTGAGAGATACCGGGTTCGAACCCCGGTCAATACCCTTATAAAGGGTGAGTGATACCACTTGAGCTACAAGCTAGTGGTAAAAAGTAAATCCTTAAGAATTTAGTAAATATCTATATCTTTACTTAAATAACTCAAAATTCTCTTTAAAAAAAAACTTAAATTTGAAAAAATAAAATTGTAAGTGGTAACAAGGTATGTGTAATATCCCGTATTTTTCAATTATTGTTGTGAATTATATTTTTCTAGTATGTAATATCCGTAATGAATTATAATTTTATTAATCGAGAAAAATATAATTTTAGTTAGCCACATTTAATAGAATTTGAGTTATGAATTTAAAAGGACTCAAACTTAATTAAAAGAATATGAAAGGTGAAGGGTTATAATTTTTGATGTAAAAACTTAATTCTCAATCATAAATTCAGAATTCAACTCTATAAATTGAAAATTTTCCTTTACAAACTTCACCCCATTTCTCTAAAATCGATTCAAGAATCGAGAATCAAGAGGATTAGAATAATCGTTTTAGTTTACTACGGATTAACGTAAATCGGTTGAGGTGGGGATATTTCTATTCAAGTATTGTTTGTCATTATTAAATATTTCATATATGTGTTTTCGTTTATGTGCAACGTGGAAAGAGAAAATCATGTTAGTCGGGGACCGTAAATAGGTCCGGGATCAAAAGAATCATCGGGGGTAGCCCGAGACTATAAAAGAATCGGGTCATCAGAGAAAAATTATAGAGGAAAAATTACATGTTGAATATTTACGATTACGCCTATTGATGTATTTAATTATGACAAACGTGTCCCCACGGAGCGAGTTGAAAGCTCACCCCATTTTTATTAAAACTTTTTCAGGTTGAGGAGCCCGATCGAGGATTGGAGGCGGTGGATGCAAAGTCAACGATTTATTTAATTTGAATTTTTAGGAACCCTTATTTGTTAATTAATTTGAGTACTTACTTTGTTAATAGTTAGTATTTTAATTTTTTAGAATAAATGTTTTGGTTTGAATTAAAGTACTTTTGTTTATTTGGAAATTCTTTTTTTTTTTTTTGAATTATAGGCAATGTTTTATAAAATATGTTCTTTTGTAATTCTTTTATTGAATTACTTGTATTTTTGAAAAGGGTCGTTACAAATGGTATCGAGCAGTCTACGGTTCGTAGACTTGGAAAAAAATATATCTTTTAAAATTTTAAAAGAAAATTATCTAGTGACATCCACCTTTGCCATATCTCGTCGGATTCCTCAAGGTACGCAATTAATTATGTCACACTATTCATTTTATTCATGAAATATTTTATATTATCATGTTTTAAAAGTACATTTTATAAACTCAAGTCATCATTTTTTTAAAGCATTATCGCACGTGTACTTTCAACATTAGACAAGAATTCCTCGTGTAAAAAAAATTGACACTATTTTCTATGAACTTTGTTAAGACAATGAATTTCGAGGACGAATTTTTTTTAAAGGGGGATAGTATGTAATATCCCGTATTTTTCAATTATTGTTATATGAATTATATTTTTCTAGTATGTAATATCCCGTATTTTTCAATTATTGTTATATGAATTATAATTTTATTAATCAGAAAAATATAATTTTAATTAGCCACATTTAATAGAATTTCAGCTATGAATTTAAAAGGACTCAAACTTAATTAAAAGAATATGAAAGGTGAAGGGTTATAATTTTTAATGTAAAAACTTAATTCTCAATCATAAATTCCAGAATTCAACTCTATAAATTGAAAATTTTCTTTACAAACTTCACCCCATTTCTCTAAAATCGATTCAAGAATCGAGAATCAAGAGGATTAGAATAATCATTTTAGTTACTACGCGGATTAACAGAAATCAGTTGAGGTGGGGATATTTCTATTCAAGTATTGTTTGTCATTATTAAATATTTTATATATGTGTTTTCGTTTATGTGCAACGTGGAAAGAGGAAATCATGTTAGTCGGGGGACCGTAAATAGGTCCGAGATCAAAAGAATCCTCGGGGTAGCCCGCAAAGATCTATAAAGAATGGCGCGGTCAGGAGAGAAAAATTATAGAGGAAAAATTACATGTTGAATATTTACGATTACGCCTATTGATGTATTTAATTATGACAAACGTGTCCCCACGGAGCGAGTTGAAAGCTCACCCCATTTTTATTAATACTTTTCAGGTTGAGGAGCCCGATCGAGGATTGGAGGCGGTGGATGCAAAGTCAACGATTTATTTAATTTGAATTTTTAGGAACCCTTATTTGTTAATTAATTTGAGTACTTACTGTTAATAGTTAGTATTTTAATTTTTTTTAGAATAAATGTTTTGGTTTGAATTAAAGTACTTTTGTTTATTTGGAAATTCTTTTTGAATTATAGGCAATGTTTTATAAAATATGTTCTTTTGTAATTCTTTTATTGAATTACTTGTATTTTTGAAAACCGGGTCGTTACAATATGGGTAGGGTATGAATATCCGATCCTACGATGGGTATGAGGATGGGTATGAATATAATAAATGGGGATGGGGATGGAGAATATAGAATTCTACCCGAATCCTACCCATTGACGTCTCTAATTTGGAGCAGTCACTTTCCCACTTCTCCATGACTAGGGAGATTCAAGTGCTTTCACTCTCCCACTACTCCATGAGTTGTGAGTTTTTAGGTGTTACAAAATTAAACGCCATTTGATTAAATATTTTCTTCATTATTGAAGAAATAAGTCCAAAAAATTATGCCAAATAGCACAATTTCCATTCAATTTTCGAACAAGTAGTACCATATCCATGTATGAGGAATGATTAAGTTTTCTACTTTTCATATGATAGCTAAGGACAGTAACTTAAATCTTACTTTTGTATAGAGTTGTTCCATGTATTATATTTTTTTTATATATGTCCGATAATTAATGTAGTATATCAAATGTAGCTAATTTTGTGATAACTTTTAAGGCAGCGAAAAAAGGAAGGAAAAATATCTATTGATTTAGTGGGGAATGAAATTAAAAATAAAAGTGAGAGGTAAACTCTCAACAGCAAAAGTGGTCAATTGAAAATCCAAGTAGGTCCTAATTCCTAAGATCATGCATGTCGTATGTCCTTTTCTCTAATTTTCCTTGTCAGTGTCACTTGCACTGCATCGCCTACCGACACTTAGTTAATATTCGTTCGCCTTAGAATTAAATTTCTATTTTAATAAATTATAACATTTACTGGAATCAACTTTGTGCTTTAATATAGACTTGTGCTGTTACGGTAATCCGAGTTCGATCCATGTGAATGCGTGTATTTTTTCCCTTATTTTCCTCCAATTGTACTAAAACAAAAACTACGACATTAATTTACAGAATATAAAACATTTATAATTTTTTCTTCCATTGTTGTTAAAAATTTGTAGTTGAAAGTTCAAGTTATTACCATAAATGAAAGAGTAATTCTTGAAAGATTTACATTTTAAGAATTCAGTTTCATTTTGAAACAATTTTTTTCAAAATTAAAAAAAAATAAAAATGATAAATTTGAAATAGAGAAAATAATACACATGTGGCCAAAAAATTCAATTGGTAGGTACCTTTGATTTAATCTTCGCTGCATGATCATGATCATCTTTCACTGTTATAAATCATTATACATAGACTCATAAAAGAGTCGGTCTTAGGTTTCGAGGGGTCTAGAACAAAAAAATAATGGAGTCCTTGTAGATAAATAAAAAAATTAAAAATAACAAAAATAATGTTAAAAATATAATTTCGTTGATTTAACATAAAATAAAATATCTAATAAAAAAATTATACTCCAACTTTAACATTTCGGTCTAATTAAATAAAGTTACAAAGAAGATTGTTAAATATAACTTACAATAGAGAAAAGGCAAAAAAAAAAAAAACTATTAATGAATTAGTTATGAAAAATAATCTTCTTCCATTTTTAACTGCAAGTCATCAATCAATCTTTCATAATCGATCTTTTCCGGAAATTCACCCTCAATTGAAATCAAAGACAATGCAAATTAGTTAAAATAATTTTTTTTAAATCTTTTTGTAAAGTTAAGTCATATCCTCGTTCAAAGAAAACATAATTCACTTTAATTGTTTTTTGTTTTGCGAAAAAAAAGAAAAAAAGAAAAAAAAGTTAGAGATTGGAAAAGAGAAAAAATAAGTTTAAGTTTGCAGGACTCGAACACAGCACCTCCAAAAATAATAAATTAACCAACCACTTTACAATCTTGTTTTTTTGTTATATATATATTAACCATTAAATATATATAACAAAACATATATATATATATAAGCTCGAGGGTCCTTGCCGGAGGTGGCTCTTTGAGGTGGCACCACCTTTGCCAACCGGGCCGCCCCTGATAGACGACATTAATTTTACGAAATCAAAGAGTATATAAAACCCCATTCATAATAATATGTTATGCACACAGTACATACTGGATATTTTTGTACCCGAAATAACTCTTGTCATCCAGTGTTACATTTGTAGGGGACCTCCACAAAATTTTATCTTCACTCAGACCCACGTACGCTGTGCATTAAATTCTTCAAAATTTTATGATAACAGTATATGGTGCAACATATTATATTGGCATTATTATATTCTCATTTCAACGTGAACGCACGAATCTATATATAGATGTGATACTGTAACTAGGAAATAACAAGTCTTTTTACACATCACTAATCAATTATTAACTCCTGTAAAGTAGGATGTCCCATCTAATTCACGCATCTAGTAGCTATGTTCTATTCATATATATATAATTCATGTTGTATTTGGCAATACGAAACAATCTTAATTTGTTTTTCTCATAACGTCTATTTGTATCAAGATGCCTACTAAATATGGTCCAACTTACACAGATGGAAGTTGTTGCAATATAAGAAAATATCAAATGCAGAGATACATCCCAAACAAGTAAAATGTGTATATATATATATATAAGTTTTCCGAGATAGCAACCTAAGCAATTTTGCTTTAAATATTTCCGATTAGCATGTGGAATTTGCATTTGCTATAGTAGTGTAGCGCTACATAAATAGTCAAGGGATTTACAAATAAAATGACTCATAGTATTTAATACTTCATTATAAATGCTATTTATTGTGCAACTACCGCAACTTTTGTACTGTATGATACTCTATATTTATATTCCTCTTTAAAATATCGTACAAGCTAGAATATTGTGACGGGCGAAAAAAAAAATATCATTTTTATATACTCTCCGTCCCATAAAGATAGATCTCCTTTCTTTTTTCTGTCATAAATTATAGACTTATTTTCTTTATGATAGTATTAATTGCACTACAATAGACTAAAGTATCCCTATTTAATTCACTTTGTTTTTAGCAAATTTCATTTTTATTCCAATATAGTTGGGCTCATATAATACAAGGATAAAATAAGAAGAATATGGAAAAAGATTATAATCTCAAGTACATTTATTATGTTTTCTTAATCTGTGTGGATTATCCTTCTTGTCTATGTTATTGAGACCGAGAGACTATAAGAAAAACAAGAAATTACTACTTTTAATAATTGGTGTTGGATAAAGTGTAATTGGCGATGAGTAAGTGTGCAGCACGCCATTTCCTAGCGAGTTGGTCCAGGCATCACCGACGAAACTTCACTTCAATATTGAATAATCCAGCCAATATTGCATGCCATTAAATCCAAATACAACAAGATGATGCACGCATTATAATTAATGGATGCACTAAGAATTTTTTTTTTTTTTAAAAGAGTTAATAAATAGGAAATCAAGAGAGGATTAGGAGGGATATTTGTGTTGGGCTAAGTGGGGACACCCATTACCCATAAATTTAATTTAATTGATTATGCAGTAGGTGGATGTGAAAGAATGAATTTAATTCAAAATGGCCCGAAACATAAAACATTATTAATTCACATCCCTCCCTCCCACCCTAAATTTTCTATATTAATTTTATCCCCGTCTCAACTATTTTATTTGGAATTCCTAATCATGTCTTTGCGCTTTTAATGATTAAGTTAGTTATATAATCATCCCTTTTTTTGGCCTTCACAAAGGAGGAGCTCTATCATTTTACTATACTCCAATTTGTCTGGTGGTGTGGCGTTTAATAAGACACAATCATCTTGCTGCTCTGCTTTCGGAATATTTAATCCCATATCCCGGAAATTTGTAGTTTAGCATGCATATTATTATTAAATAGGAATAAAAACTGTCAATCAAATTTAGCCTAATTAAAAAAAAAAGACTGATATTTTTCAAAATTACAAATATTTCATTGTTTGTATCTAGGCATGGGGTGTTTTTCTGCACCTCTCACCATTGTTTCCCCAATCTCAAAGCCCCCATGGCGGGGACGCTCGAGCTTTTTACTCATTTGGCTGATTCGGAAGAGTTGGTCTCGGATGCTTGGTGGTAGATCTGTGATTATTTTGGTCAACGATAGGGTGGACAGTGTTGCCGGAGCTGTGGCGGTGGCCGACTAGGGATGGGTTAGGAGTCAAGGGTTGTTGTTGGTTTTATTGTTCTGGTTGAAGGGTGAAACTAATAGACGGATCGATTTTTGTTTTGTAGTGTGTGGTGGTTGCTTGTGCCCGATATGTATTGGTGTTTTGGTTTGGTTTATTGGCCTCCTTTGAGGAGTGTCTAGTTCCTTTTGTGAGGATTGTTTTGGTCTTCGAGTAGGAGTGTTTGAGTTTCTCCTACTACCTCCTTGGCCTATGTTTGTACAAGGAGTCTCAAGTGCCAGTTGACAATAATGTTTGTATTTGTTCGAGTTTATAATAAAAGTTATTGTTTAAAAAAAAAGAATACCCCTCTTGAAGCGAGTAATTTTATGAGCTAAAAATAAATGTGACTAAACCAATCACTATAAAAATATCCATAACTCCATACATTAGTTGTTTTAGGGAGGATAAAAACACAGTCACCAACCAATCACTAACACCTACCTAGTGTGGTGGAGAAGTCAATTACCTCAAAAGTTGGATTTCTAGGGAAGTAGAGGCTTAAAATTAATTAATAATCATTTTTGGCAGATTAGAGTATTAAGTTGTTGGGGTTGACATTTTTTTTTCTTGATAACTCGCCTTCCAGGCTTACGACCGACTACGCCCGAGGACAACAATGACCTCGGCTCCTCATTCATTTGCCGCCAAGGTAAACCGCGGGATGTGCACGCATTGGCCGTGTTACGGCGAGTGCGTCCGCTAACGTAAGAACCAGATCCTCCCGAGGTAAAGAGAACAATTATGTTCGACCCCCAATCTACTAATAACGATCTCTCCCGAATCGAACCCACACGGATGCTATTCAAGATGAGTTCCCACCAAATCTTCACTACCGCATATCTCTGGGGAGCAATTTGATGGAGAAGGGATATGAACCCTCGACCTCCACCCCACAAACAATTTGATGGGAGGGATTTGAACCCCGATCTCCATCCCACAATCTTGTGGTGGCAAAAAGTGTGGGGGTTGACATATTTATATATATTTAAGCAGGAGACATCCACCGAACTCGTACTAACAAGTATGATTATACAAATATAAAGATAAACAAGTTCAAATTAGGCGGTGGACGGTACAAAAGCAGTGTTGCGTTGATGGAGTATAGTTTAGGGTATCCAACTAATCCTGCTTTATTATTTGTGGGATTTGTTTATCGGTGTGCTGGATGAGAAATGTTTTTGTTTTTTTAGTTGCCAAAGGAGCAACGGAAATGATTAGTCTCCTTTGAATATTGTTAGATTAATTCTGGTAGTTAGAGCAGTAATCATTTTGTGTTTAGGTACTTATCTAAATTAGTCACCTAGTACTGTAGTGTCGGCTTCTGTAAGCATCCAGACTAAGTTGTGCTTAATTTCCATACCAACATAACAGTACAACCCCTATAAAGTATAAACAACACCCCCTTCGTGCGCCATATTAATTAAATTCCTTTGACTAATTAATTGATGAGGATGATGAGGAGATGCAAACTTCATCGCAGACTGTCAAGTTTTGGCTTTTTATGAATAAATTAATGATTTCAACATTATCCTACCTACATACATCCGTCTTGTCCAAAAACATTGCATCGATAGCTGTATATCTTTGATTCAATTAATGAATTGAAAATAGTTTGATCTCATTAGGCATTTTATCCTAAGTTAAGCCTTGTAAATATATTTGAACAAATCCCCCTTCATTTCTCCAAAATCCGTATAAATAACTCTGCAATCATTCCATTTGTATTTAAGGACAAATAAGAATATTGTATAGTTTATATTCCACCAAATTTGATGCAACTTAAATGTACGTACATACGTAGGATTATTATGATTGGAACTTCCGAAAGAACAGCAACATCCTTAAATCCATGTGAATTTCCTAAGCTCCATAGCATTACATGACATCAGACGACCAGGTGCTATTATTTGGTTATGCAGACAAACTCCCAATGTCTTCCTCAAGAGTCTTGCTTTTATTCTTCCTAAAGGCAAAAACTTTGCGTGAGACGGTCTCACGGATTTAGATTTGTGAGACGGAACCCTTGCACAAAGTTTTAAAGGTTTTTTTTTTTTCAGATTTTATTTTTCTTAGGGTTTATATTTGTTTTTTTAGGGTTTATTTTGTTTCTTGAGTTTATTTTTAATTGATTTGGATTTTAGGATTTTAGTTTTTTTAGGGTTTATTTTTTATTTTTTGGGTTTATTTTTGTTTTTCGGATTTATTCTTCATGGTTCATGTTTTTAGAGTTTATTTTTGTTTCTTCATGGTTCATTGTTATTTTTAAATTTATTTTCATGGTTCATGTTCTCAAGACGGAGCCCTTAGGAGGTCCGTCTCACGGATTTAGATCCATGAGACCGTCTCACAAGAGACTTGCTCCTTCCTAAATATATTTGCGCTACTGTTGGTAATAAGAAGATATCTAAAAAGTTTTTTGGCCAAATGGTTTTAAGGATCCACTATTTTCAATGAGATCGACTATCACTCCGGATTACATTGATAGTATTAATGAACACAACCGTATTGAAAAGAAGAGAAGAAGAGCATTTTTATTATGATCAAAGTGAAGATAAAATCTTTGTTACATTGGTTAATATATAGAGGAGGAATAAAACTAACTTAATCGCGTACACTAACCGATTTAACTAATCAAGGAGCTAACTACTAACAATTATATTATATAGAAAATATCTTTATTTCTTGCTTGGATCTTTACACCCTTCCCCCGCAAAGTGGAGCATGAATATCCATCATGCTCAACTTGTTTATGAAATGTTGGAATAATCGAGGAGATAAAAGTTTAGTGAGTAAGTCTGCGGTTTGATGGATGACAACTATGTGAATTAACTTGATAAGTCCTTGCCGGATCTTTTCCTTACAAAGTGATGATCCAATTGTACGTGTTTGGTGCGTTCGTGATGACAAGGGTTCCGAGCAATGCAACAAAGCGGATTTGCTATCCGTAGATTCGCTGGTTGAGAATGAGAAATCTTCATGTCATTTAGTAGGTAAACCAGCCATTGCACTTCACAAGAAATTAAAGCAATTTCCTGACTCGCTTCAAAGGTGGAGCTTCTACCGATGGTTGGTTGTTTCTTAGCCTTCCATGATATTAAGGAGACTCTAGAAATCTTTGTAAAACTACTTATACTCCTCCTTGTTTCTTTGCAACGCGCCTAACTGCATCACTAAATCCTTTAAGTCAGAAAGAGGAGTTTGCCGAGTAGAAGAGTCCTTTTCCGGAGTTGATTTGATGTACCTTAAAACTCGTGTCAGTGTAAGACTAAGTGTGTAATAGTAGGATTTGACATAAATTGGCCGAGAGTTTGAATGTTATATGATAGATCGGGTTTTGTGATGGTGAGGTATATCAATCTACCAACAAGCCTTCTATAGATAGATGAATCAGGCGGGGTTCACCATTGTTGTTGGATAAACCGCTTAGGAACCATTGGTGTTGCCAAGGCTTACGGCTAGATAACCCGCTTGATCAAAAGATCAAGGGCATATTTCTTCGACAAAGTCCGATTCCCTTCTTGTTCCTTGCAATCTCAATTCCCAAAATGTACTTGAGTTGGCCTAGGTTTTTGATTGTGAAAGTAGCATCTAAGTGTGTTTTGATATCTTCTATTTCTTTGAGATTGTTACAGCAAGTATTATGTCATCTACATAAAACATAAGATAATAATAGAATTAGAACGGATTTTATAAAAGTGAATCAAACCTAGATCGTGAGAAACCATATGTGAGAAGGCAAGAGGTGAGCTTCGAAACCATTGTCTAGAGGCTTGCTTGAGGCCATAAAGACTCTTTGTTATTTTGCACACTCTATTGTCGGTAGGGTGCAATATCCGGAGGTAGAGTCATATAGACTTCTTCATCTAGATCTCTATAAAGAAAAGCATTATTCTTTGAATCGAAAAGTTTCTAGGCCCCTGTGGCCCTTTCCAACCAGTGGGATAACCAATGAAATGGAAGCACTTGTCTTTAGTGTGAACAGTGAAGCCACAATGTGAACACTTTGCCTTTTTCTTTTCTTTGTTTTGAAATATTGGATTAAAACCTTGTTTGACCAAAGATTGCCATAGAAGAGTCAATAGGAGTGAAACATCTCGTAGAGAATTATTGAGAGTTCTCTCGTGTTTCTTCTTGCAATAACAAAGAATATACTTTGGAGAGAGATGGTAAAGGAGAAGTTAGTAGAATCGACTCCGAATTGAGAATAAGACTCATGAAGACCTACAAGAAACTTAATAACAGAGTCTTGTTGTTGAATTGTGGCCATTTGAGTAGAAAAATCACTAGAGCAGTTGCCACAAGAAAATTTTAAGATTGGCCAATAGTTGATATATTCATCCCATAACCCTTTGAAGGAGTTATAGTAAGCAATAATAGATTGAGAACCTTGGGAAATTGAACTGAGGGATTTGTCAAGATGAAACACCCGTGGTCCATCGCTTCGAACATATCTCACTCTAAGCTCATCCCAAACTTCTTTTGCAGTTGTAAAATAGAGTAGGCTTTGACGAATGTCTTTGGATATGGAGTTTAATATCCAAGAAAAGACTAGATTGTTGGCACGCCGCAAAACAAAAAGCGAGGAATCGAAGAAGGAGAAGGTACCTCCAAGGAGCCATCAATGAAAGCCATCTTGTTCTTGACACTTAGGGCCATGGAAACGGCTCTACTCCAAGAAGTATAGTTCTCTCTTGTGAAGGGTTCGTAGACTATCACAGCCCCCGGATTGTCACTGGGGTGTAGATAAAAATGGGGAGGAAAAGTCATCAGCTGGATTCGAGGCGACCGTTCTTGAACCAGGAACATTCATCTTGGATGAGAGAAACAGAGAAAAGCAGAGACTCTTGAGGAGTTTTCTGATATAGAATGAATATAGCCAAGAAAAAAGCTAAGAGAAATCGATATAGAATCGATGTAAGTGCAGAAGATGAGCAGCAGAAATGAAAAAAAAAATCTCAAACTGATACCATATTGATGAACACAATCGTACTGAAAGAAGAAAGGAAGAGCATTCTTTATTATGATCAAAGTGAATCTGAAAGTACTGTTACATTGGTAAATATATAGAAGAAAAATTAAACTAACTTAACTGTACACTAACTGATTTAACTAATCAAGGAGCTAACTACTAACAATTATATAGAAAATATCTTTATTGTTTTGCTGGATCTTTACAGATAGCGCAATGAAATGACAAAACCATTTCCGATGGCATCACACTTTCTTGAGCGTAATGTGCTTTCCATTTGCATGCAGCAACAAGTGTATAATCCGCCACCTCCGGGAGCACCCTTGGGAGAAATCCACCACCACGACCACCTCAGAAACCTCCTCTTCCTCCCCCGTTTCCCCCTCCTCTAGCAGCTTGCAGTTGTCCTCTGCAAAAGTAATGTGACATCAGAATATAAAATGGTATATGCAAATAAATAGAGTAAAATAGCAAATCGACCTATATATGGTTTTTTATAATCAAGTACAAGTAAAACAATGTTCCATATGAATCATCGGTGACATTTGAATATCAATATTCATCCCTAATCTTTTAAAGCATATCAAGGGAAGAAAGGGACCAACACACGCAATGAATATCAAGAAACAATGACATCATTAAGCTGTCCAAGTGCTTGTCTACAATAAAGCTTTGATATGCATCAAATGTATCCTCCACAAACTGAAAAGAATTATATGAGCGTATGCACCAAAACCATCCTAGAAAACCTAACACATCAATATCCATCCATGAAGAAGGGTGAAGGCGTGTAGCTCACATCCAAACAAGTATTCATTACAAATACCAAAATGGGGTCATAAATTTGGCTTTTAATCACCACCCATTCGCAAGACATCTCAAATATGTAACATGAATGTGTTTCCAATTTAGAAGGTCTAACTGCAAAAAATGGAATCAAGACTGGAATTCAATACAGGCATCCGGACCAAATGTCAATCGGTACATGAATATCCATCTCTCAACAAACATAAATAACATATTCCATACGAGAACAAACATGAGATCAAATATTTTCCTAGTGAATGATCAAGTCCAAGTTCTCATCATTCACACTACAAATATATATCGATCCGCTATGCTTCATAAATGTCGCACAATACATTCAATTTATCACACGACGTAAAAACTAGCAAAACTCTTGAGCTTTAGGAAGAAATATTATCTACCCGGGTGCTTTCGCCAAGAACATAAGTTGCGGGACAAATTAGATGTAAGAAAACAAGAACTATTAGAAATTGTTGCATATTTCTAGAAAGATCTAATTCTAGAATGTATTTTTGGAAAAGGAAAAATTCTAGAATAAAGATTACATAGTCTAGATTAGGGAAGGAAAAGTCTAGAAGTATAAGAATTATAAAATAAACTAGAATAATCTAGAACCAAGTATTTGAAGAAAAAAACTAGAAACCTCCTTAGACTAGTATAAATAGATGTGGAGGCATTCTAAAGATATGTAAGCAAAATCAAAGACAAGAAACTACTACTTCAAACTTACGTTTGCCTTAGTCCCTACATTCTCCTGTCAACTATGAGCCTCGTTCAATTATCGGGCGTTACCATGATCGACACATTCCACTCATCTATTCCAATTCTCGTCTTTTTCATAGTGAAAACTACGACTTACTCGGGTCTATCAAAATGAAGACATATTTTTGTGCTCAACATTTGTGGGATATCGTTAATAATGGATATACTTTTCAGGCGATATTTCCACATTATCGTGGTACAAAAGAAGCAATTTAAGGAGAATCAATAAAAGGATTCTCAAGCACTCCTTGCTCTTGAGATGAGCTTTGGGACGAATATTTTTCAAGGATTATGTGAGCAAAAACTGCTAAAGATGCATGGGATAATTTGCAAGAGGATTTTCAAGGAAATGAAAAGGTACGCGGTACTAGACTTCAAACTTTAAGAAGAATGTTTGAGAATTTAAAAATACTAGATTCTCAGACTGCTAAAGATTATTATTCAAGACTAAATGAAGTGGTAAACCAATTACGAGCCTATGGGAAAATTTTCGAGAAAGCAAAATTGTTTCTAAAATTCTAATTACTTGTACGAGAAAAATATGATTCCATAATTGCGGCTATTGAGGAAT
The DNA here is from genome assembly GCA_016081115.2 of Rehmannia glutinosa. Taxonomy (NCBI): domain Eukaryota; kingdom Viridiplantae; phylum Streptophyta; class Magnoliopsida; order Lamiales; family Orobanchaceae; genus Rehmannia; species Rehmannia glutinosa. The sequence continues at coordinate 368,513 of JABTTQ020002297.1, forward strand.
CTATAGATATAGAAAAAAATTAAGCGCAATGAGAATTAATGGGGTCACTTGAGGCTCACGAGAAAAGATTAGAAAGGCGTTACGGGAAAAAAAATAGATAATGCCTTTCAATCTAAAGTTAGTACGCAGTCTCATAAAATTAAGAAGGGAGAAAAACTATTGAAGAAAAACGTCAGATAATAACACCAAATTTCCTCCATATGGTATTTGCAAAAGAAAAAGTCATTTGGAGAAAAATTGTTGGTGTAAAGGAAAACCACAATCTCAAAATTGTAAGAAGTTTAGACATGTAGAGAAATCATGTCGGTTAAAGCAAAGACACCAGGCTAATTTCTCCGAGAATACGGAGTTCGAGAATAATCTCTTTTATGTCCGCAAGTCGCATCGAGAAGAAAATAAAGATACTTGGTATTTGGGTTGAGTGATTGTAGCAACCACATGACTAAAAATGAAAGTATTTTCTATCAACTTGATAAAATAAGTACAAAAATCAAAATTGGAAATGGTGATTATATGGAAGCAATCGCCAAAGGCACTATTTCTATAGACACAAAAAAGGACAAGAGATATATTAATGAAGTTCTCTTAGTCCTTACAATAGATCAAAATCTACTTAGTGTGAGACAAATGATGGAGAAAGGATACTCTTTGCATTTCGAGGGAGATTCTTGCACAATCTATGATCAAAAGAACAAATCACTCATAATTGCTGATGAGTGTAAAATATACGTGCAATTGAGGGTTTAAAATGATATATATTTCATGTATTTGCACGCATATTGAGTGTGTTTTGCTTGGTTTTCCCTTGTTGGGCGTGATCTGCGTACTCTTGTGAATTTTACAAAAATGGAGCTAAATTGGATAAAAAGAGATATCACGTTCCAAAGTATAGGTAAAGACTAATGTACGAGCAAAAATATGAAGGAGAGAAGCATGGAAGGTCAAACAAAAGGAAATTTCCTTCAAAAACGTCAAAACGCGCTAACAGATTTCAAAGACTAGCAGTGGTTTAGTAGTTTGGCCATAACTTCCTCTACAAAATTGATATTGAGGTGATTCAAGTGGCTATGGAAAGCTAAGAGAAAGATCTACAACGTACATGAAGACCCAGAGATCAAATTCTGATTTCACGACCCGGCCGTGTGGGATTAAACGGGTGTGCGACGTAACTAGGGCTGAATTGGTCTCCTTTTCCTACTCAACCTGCAAGTGACATGTCCAAGCATCTATAAAAGGACCCAAGGCTATGCGCGAAAAATAATCATTCTATACAACACTCTCATTCATAGCACTTCTATACTTTAGTTTTTTGGTATTTTTTTCTTGCTTTCGACATTGGGATTGCTTGGATTCTTCCCCTTGAAGTTAGTTTTGCTTTTAATCAAAGAGTAAGATTTCTTCATCTCTTTTGTCTCGATTTTAATTGTTCGGTGATTATTATTATTGCATGATTATATTTATGATTATTTTCTTTCCTCCAATTGAGACTATGATCCCATCTCCAAGCATGAACTAATTTCCTTGTTCTAGGATTATGATGATTTGATTCAAACAAACAAGCATGAGTATTAATTAATTGATCCGCTTTCTGAATAAATTGCTTTATCTAATAAATTGATTGTCGATCAACTTTTGATTGTTTTGGGGGAATAATTGAGATCGAGAGAAGATATTATTCTGGACTAAATTTATTCGGGGTTAGATATGAATCGAGATTTATTATCTAACCCAAGGTTTAATGGAAATAGCAAATTATTGGGATAACCCTAAACTGTGAATATGGAAGTTATTAGATCTAGACCTAGTCTTTACATGTTTGTTATATTTGTTAACCGCATGATCAATTAATTGATATTCTCCTTGCAAGTTTGATGAGATGAATCCATAATCCTAGACTTTCTTGAATATCTTTTTCTCCTAGTTTATTCGTGCTTAGTTTTAATTCATCTTTTTAATTATTTTATTTTAGTTTATTTAAATCCAACAAATCTGGTTAGAGTGTTTAGGTTTTATTTTTTTCTGTCTATTGTGTTGCATAATAATTATTTGTCGGCTAAGTCTTCCTTGAGAGACGACTTGTGGTTAACTTGCTATCCTACAATTGATCTCGTTCTCTTGCAAGGATTGTTAGACTTTTATAGATGTTTAGTGGTCGAACAATTGCTAAAGTCAAAATGAGGGAAAATAGATGTTTTCCCATCCAATGGAGATACGCAAACGACACTGCAATGACGGCCCAAGTTGATGATACTTGGCTATGTCATAGAAGGTTCGGATATTTTAATTTACAAGGATTAAAGATCCTAAATCATAAGAACATGATCGTTAATTGCTAACAATCAAAGAGCTTGATGGAGTCTGTGAAGGGTGCATGCTCGGAAACAACACCGATAACCTTTTCCATCCGGAAAAGCTTGTAGAGCCAAATAACCATTGGAGCTAGTACACACGACATCTGCGGTCCGATACATACTCCTTCAAATGAACAAAACAGTACTTCATACCCTTTATCGATGATTATACTAGAATGACGTGTTTATTTTCTACGAGAAAAATCACAAGTATTCTATATTTTCAAGAAATTCAAGGCCTATGTTGAAAAACAAAGTGGTCACAAAATCAAAACAATAAGGAGTGACCGTGGAAAAGAATACACTTCTACTCAGTTCACCAAATTTTGTGAAGATGAAGGCGTGGAGCATCAACTCACAGTCGGTTACGCACCAGAACAAAATGGCATCTCAGAAATAAAGAAGGAACAGTGATGGAGACCGCAAGATCTATGCTAATGGAGAAAGGTCTTCCAAAGTACTTACAGGCGAAGCCATAAATCTTTGCGGTTTACCTACTAAACATGTGTCCAATGAAAGCTGTACAAGACAAGACACTGGTTGAAGCTTGGAGTGGACGAAAACCATCAGCTAAACATCTACGAGCTTTTGGGTGCATCTGCTATATTCATATTGCACAACAAAAAAGGAGCAAGCTGGATGAGAAGACTGAAAAAGGTATATTCTTAGGCTATGACACTCAATCCAAAGGTTATTGAGTCTATAGCTTAAGCACAAGAAAACTGATTATCAGTCGAGACTTAATGTTCGATGAAGATGCTGCATACAATTGGGAGACAAATCAAGTGGAAAGAAACAATATCAACCTTCCTACACTAGCTCAAGAACAAGAAGAAACTAGCAACATTCCACCAAAGACGCTTAACGAGCAACAACTAGAGATCCCGATACATCTCCGGACTCAACACCAAAAAAAAACCGGATCACTCGAGAAATATATTAAATATGCAATTTGATGATTGTGGAGCCGTAATAGTTGTGAAACAACCGCTAAACAAGAAGTCCGGGTAAAAGCAATGAAGGAGGAAATAAAAATGATCGAGAAAAATGAGACTTGGGAGCTCACGGATCTTCCGCAAGATAAAGAAGCCATGAGTTAACGGGTCTATAAGATAAAACTTAACCAAGATGATTCAAGACAAAAATCAAAGCAAGACTTGTCGCTAAAGGATATGCACAACAATATGGTATCGACCACCATGAAACTTTTGCTCAAAAGTGGCGGCTCGACACAATAAGAGCACTTATTGCACTAGCTGCATAGAAACAATGGAAGATATATCAACTTGATGTGAAGTCTACATTCCTTAATGGTTATGTTGAAGAAGAAATTTGTGTCGAACAACCTCAAGGGTTCGTGGTACAAGGAAAAGAAGACAAAGTTCTCAAACTTAAGAAAGCACTATATGGATTAAAACAAGCCCCACGAGCCTGGTATAGTAGAATTGACAACTACTTCACTGAGCTTGGATTCAGGAGGAGCCAAAGTAAGCCAACAGTATATATCAAGATCCAAGGTACGAACAGTACACTCATTGTCTCTTTATACGTGGATGATCTCATTTTCACAGGAAACAATGAGAATATGATTATGGAGTTCAAAGAAGACATGATGAAGACATTCGAGATGACGAAGTTGGGCTTGATGCACTATTTTCTTGGTATAGAGATACATCAAAGAAAAGATGGAATTTATCTCACAAAAGAAATACACAGAAAGCTTACTTAAAAGGTTCAAGATGGAATGATGCAAGACTGTAGCAACTCCACTTGACAACAATAAGGTACTCACGAAGAAAGATGGCTCACCGAAGGCAGATAACTCACAATATCAAAGTCTAATCGGAAGCCTACTCTATCTAACAGAACCCGACCGACATTATATACGCAACTAGCTTCCTATCAAGATTCATGCAGAACCGAGTCAAATTCATTATGGAGCAAAGAAAGCGAGTACTCCAATATCTGCAAGGAACAAAAAACTATAGCATTTGGTATGAATCTATGTCGACTCAAAGCTAATGGGCTATCTGATAACAACCGGGTAGGATCAATTGACGACATGAAAAGCACATTAGGCTATGCATTCACATTAGGTTTAGGAATATTTTCTTGGGCATCCAAAAAGCAAGCAACAGTTGCACAATCATCGAAGTAGGTCGAGTATATAGAAGCGGCGATGACTACTAGTCAAGAAATATGGTTGAAGCGCATACTTGAAGACATGGGAGAACTATAAGACAAAGCTACAAAAATCTATGTGATGTAAAGTCTACGATAACAATGGCAAAAATTCCGTATTCCACAACAGAACAAAACATATCAAAATCAAGTATCACTTCATCCTAGGAAGCGACGCAAACAATGAAATTGTGGAGCATTTGATGTGTGTAAAATATACGTGCATTTTGGGGCTTAAAATGATATATAATCGATGCATTTGCACGCATATTTACTATGTTTTTACTTGTTTTCCTTTAAAGGGCATGATACTACGTATTCTTATAATTCTTGTAGGAAACGGAGCTTAAAGTGAAGAAATATCGTTAGAATGCCAGGACAAGATTGCGAATGCAAAGAGAAGATCAAAACGATGGCAAAAGTGAACAAAAGCACTTCACACGGTCGAACAGGTGTGGTGTCACACACGGCCGTGTGGAGTGCCGATGTGAAAATCATACGGTTATGTGAAGAAGGGAAGAAAATATGGGACGGGAGCAGTCCACACGCCGGACCGTATGAAGTCACACGGCCGTGTGGAATGGGAAACCACCGCACTGCCTACCCGTGTCATACCATACGCCCATGCGACAAGGGCGAGCGAGCCAAGCACCACACGCCCATGTGGTCCCACACGGCTTGGCCGTGTGGGAGTCCTGTTTTGACGCGTTTTGCAATATTTGCTTCTCGTTCCAACTCTACAAGTGCTCTCTCCAAGCATCTATAAAATGGGACCAAGTCTTGCACGAAAAACACAACTTCATACGTAGAAAACATCAAATAACACATGAACAAAGGAATCGAAGAGCTTCGAGAGCGAAAGGCTAGGTCGCGAAAAACACCAAAAGGCTTTCGTATCTCAGGGAGCACAAGAGCTTCGAGGGCTTAGAGGAGAATCCATCCCGACAAGAAGGGGTTTCTATGTCTAAGAACTCTTGTCTATGCTTATATGATGTCATAATGTTGATTCGGATTTGTCTATGAGTTTGTAATCAATGGTTGGCATATTTTTTGGATCTTAGGGGCATAATCGAAACTGTGGATTTATATTAAATATGATTATTTGTTTTCTTAATTAATTCATGCGTTCTATTTTATGAATTCGAGTGCTTATTTTATAATTGCTTTTTATTTAGCCAATAATTTTCATGTCATACTTCTAGTCCATAATCCGAGAGGTGAGTTCTAGTAAGACGAAGATCAAATTCGGACATGAAACATGTGTGACGGGCGTGTTTGTGGGGAATCATTCAATTCACAAATCTTTTTGGAGTTAATAAGAATTGTAACGATCCGAGAGGACTACAATTGTTATTAATCAACCTGCTTATGCACCACCGACCAAGGGAGTAAATAAATTTAGGAATTAGAACCCATAGAATTGCTTGAATTGGTTTTAAAACTTTATTCGCATTTAATATTGAAGAAGCATGTTGAGATTATGTGCCCAAGGTTTCTCCTAAAGATGTTGAAAATATTTGTGGGTTCACAAATTTATTTCTTTTATTTTTCTTATTTTTCAATTTTTTCCTTAGATTAAATAACTTGACTTTTGGTCGCTTCAATAAAATTGGAATACAATGTTATTATAGCCTAAGTGTTTCGAGATTCAATCCTTGAGGAATACAACCTTTCTTGCCATTATTCTATAAACTACATGTACACTTGTAGTTGTATGAACCAAAATACTTTTGGCAAACAAGTTTTTAGCGATTTCTGGGATTGATTAGATTCTACTTATATATAGTAATAAATGGTCCAATCTTAATTGACACATTTTTGTAAAAATTTTTCTTTTTATTTTTTCCGATTTCTTTCTTTTAGTTCGATTTAAACATTGTTTTTGTTTAGTGCAGATAGTGTATGATCACACGTTCCAGATCGACCCAGCCAATTCCCATTGATTTAGAATCGAAAAGACAACTAAGAAACTAAGGAAAAGAGCCAAAGCAATGGCGGAAGGGACTAATCCGAACGCAGTGGAAAACAGAAACAATGAGGAGCGCCCACCGGGGCGGCGTCGTAACGGAATTGTGGAAAGGCCCACGAGAAGGACAGTTAGGGACTACTTCCAACCAGAGGTAAGCCAAACTTATGGGGGTGTGGCTCATTTGCCGATCAATGCAAATAATTTTGAACTAAAACCAGCATTGATGCAGATGGTATCACAAAACTAGTTTGGGGGTAGAGCCGTTGAGGATCTAAATGCGCATCTGGCGCACTTTTTAGAAATTTGCGATACTGTTAAGATGAATGGTGTTTCTGAGGATATCATTTGATGCCGCTTTTCACATTTCTCTCCGCACGATAAGGCTAAGGGATGGTTATGCTCTTTAACACCACCACCACAAATTGGGAGAACTAAGTCGGCCGGTTTCTAGCCAAATACTTTCCCCCAAAGAAGAGACGCAATTGAAATTTGAGATCGCCAGATTTAGGCAATTAGATCTTCGAGCCGCTTATATGAAGCATGGGATAGACTTGGGAATTGCTAAGGAAGTGCTCTCAACACGATATCCCGATTACGAATGGTTTAGTACTTCTATAATGGTTTGAGTGGCAACATAAGAACAATTATAGATCTTTGCATCTGGAGGTGCACTATTAGGGAAATATCCCGAGGAGGCACTAGAATTATTAGAGGAGATGGCAAACAACGATTACCAATAGCCATCCGAGAGGCCGATTGTCCGACGAGTGGCGAAGTTCGAGGATGAGAAGGTCGCCATGCTCATAGAACAAGTATCCATCTTGAATATGAAATCGACGCAATGTAGCAAGTGACTCCAAGAGATCCCGTTGTTGTTGAAGAGGAAGCAAACTTTGTGGGCCAACAAAAAAACTTCAACAATAATTACAAAAATAATCGAGATATCCAACTACTATCATCCAGGGTTGCGAAATCATGAAAATTTCTCTTATGCTAACAATAAAAATATTTTGCAGCCACTGCAGGATATAACGTGGGTAATCAAGGAAGAGCGAAGTCCAATGAAAAGAAAGTATCATTGAAGATATGATATCCTCATTTATTGGAGAGACAAGGGCGAGATCGAACAAAGATGAAGCCAAGATAGACAGGATAGAAGAACATGTCACTCGGCCTAAACACGAACGTAAACGCAAGATCGAAATCTCTGGAAATACAAGTAGCCAGATCGCAACCGCCGTAGGAGACCAACATCGAAAGGCAAATCCCCAAGCGATACTAAGTGAATCCACGTGAGCAATGCAACACCATTCGCCCCGATGGATGTCATTGAGGGTTCACAGGTGTTTCAAATGACAAAGTTTAGCAATAGTAATTATAAATCCAAAGTCCTGGGTCAAGATGGGAGGCAACCCAACTTATTTCATATTTTCCGTATAATTTTATCGCTTCAATTTTAATTTCAATTTTAGTTTCAATTTTTATTTATTAACTTAATTTTCAGTTTTGTTTAGTTTTCTTGAGTTGTTGTGTAGGAGGCGTCACGACAAACTCCCAAAAAAAAGGTATGGAACCAACTCAACACGGAGTGTGAGATCACACAACCTCGGTCGTCGTGCGAGAGGGCGAAATTACCCAAGACCACACGGCCGGGCCATGTGACCATCACACGGCCGTGTGATCGAAGGATGGAAAACAGCGTGGACAGACACAACATGTAGGGCCACACGGCCAGGCCGTGTGCCCAAACGACCGTGTGGTCCTGCAAACCAAAATCGGGCAGAACCCTTCTACCCCTATTTTAACCCCAAAATCCCATGTTTTCTCCCACTTTCTCCTCCACAAACCCTAACCCACGAAAATTCTCTCCCAAATACTCAAACTACTCTTCAAATATCTCCAAATTCACCTCTAATCTCAAACCAAAATCATAAATCCTTCACTTTCTTAAGAAACCCATCACCAAATACCTTCAATTTTCAACTTCTCCAAGTTCTACACCAAGTTTGGGGGTACTTCAAGAATTCCCAATTTCAGACTTTTACTCTTCAAACCTTGAATTCATGGCTTCTAGGGATGAAAGAGGAGCTAGAAGGAATACGAGAAGAAGTGGAAGCCAACCCCGGAGCCCAAACCCGAGCCTCAACCAATTTTCGACCCCAAGGAGCCCGAAGCTTCCAACGTCAATTTGCCAAACGAAACCCACTGAGCTAGATGGATGATACTCTACTTTCATCCATGGATTAATACGAGGTATCCCAATGAACCCACTCTTACGAATTTGGGTTTATTGGAAGATTTTAGAGCTTTATGTGGGAGAATTGATTGGCATGATTTTCTAAATGGGCATTGGGCTACTTATTATGTTATTACACTTGAATTTTTAAGTAGCTTTGAACTGGTTGTGCAGAAAAGAAATTTTATGGGGTTAGATTTCGCTTGGGGAATGAGCAAAGGAAGTAACAATTAAAGATTTAAATGAAATTTACAAAATACCTGGCGTATGGGGTGGAGGAGCATGAGGAATTCGATAAAGATAGATTTTGGAAAAAGATAAATGGGAAGCAAATTTATACGCCGGGCACTTCTAAGGCGTCTAGTATTCCCAACCCGGTATTTCGATATGTTCTGCGAGTCTTGGCTGAAACTATCTTTGCGAGGAAGGAAAGTAGAGAGGCATCAAGGGTTGATGAATTGTTTATTATTTGGTGTATGGCATCGGGGACTGAAGTAGTGCCAAACGTCGGGGCTATGATAGCCCGCCAATTTGATAGGGTTAGAAAGCGTGAGAGGGGTGGAATTTGCATAGGGGGGTTATTACCCCTATTGCTCAATATTTTAACATAAATTTGGAGGGGTATTGATTGGTATGAGTTTTGCATGTAATTGGGCTTAATTGTGGTTAGAATAAGTTGATATGCATGTGTTAACTAAGTAAAATGGGCCATATTCTTGTAAAGTGGAAATGGTATTACGCTTTGCTCGTTTTGTAGGAATTAAACGATATTTGTAGCATTTTGGTGACAAATTGGAGCATTGTGGTAAAGGACTGCCAAGAATCGAGCGAATATATGATGTTTGGAGTTGAATTGAGAAGAATTGAGACATTTTAACCAGGGCAAGAAAAGGAAATGAACAGGCGTAATTATCCTTAGCAGGGACGCACAGCAGCGGGCGTGCATCCGCCGCGACGCCCGGCAAGGCGTCATCACCAGGTGAAGAATGATCTTATGGTAGGACGCACGACCTGGTCGTGCTAGGATGCACGACACGTGCATCAACTCAACAAAAGACAATTCATATGGCCTGACGCACGGGCTAGTCGTGCGTCAGCGCACGGCCCATGCATATGTGCGGGAAAGTCAGGTTTTGACGATTTTAAATTAGGTTTTGACCCAACGGAAGTATAAATAGAGACGAGGTGGCCCCAAATGAGGAGAGACTGATATTTGCTCTAGAAAGCTGAGAAAAGAGCAACCTTCTACCAGAGGATTCGAGAGATTGATCGAGGTAATAACCACACGATTGAGGATTGAAGATAGACCGAGAGATCATCGACATCCCTGAGTTTTCTCATTCCATAATATCTTTTACTTTCGATTAGTTAGACATGAACTTGAATAACTTGTCTATGAATTATTTATTTCCCATGTCCGACTAAACACCTTGTGATTCCGGGGTCTGGGATTAGGTTAATGGATACTTTTGTTTGATGTTTAATTGCAATTGAAGTTATTATTTTCAAACCCTATTCGAGTACTGTTTTATTTCTTATTTTATCAAATGGCCATTGGTTTAACTTGTTTGGATGTATTGATTCATAATTCGAGAGATGAGTTTCAATATTACATCTTGAGTACTTGACATTAATATTTGCATGATTGAGAAGTCTCTGTAAATATTTGTGAGGATTAATAATCTTTTGTACTTTTAGGAGTTGGATATCTTATGTTGAGTAGAGATGCTAGCAAAGATAATCCAATCAACGTTTTATATACATCTCGAGAGAGAGGGTAAAATACTTGTGTGATTGTCGTATATGGAAGAATAATAATAACTTTGGTTGTTATTGATCGATAACAAGAGGGATATTAATTGAACCCATAACCCTGGAATCCATTCATCTCCTTGATCTTTCAATCAATTCTTACTTTGTCTTTTTATGATAAATTCTTGTCTTAGTTTTATAAACCTATCATCCAATTTCGATCGCCTATATAAAAATAAGACTATTACAATCTCAATACTTAGTACACAAATTTATTAGTCTCGTGGATTCGACCTTACTTACCCTATTCTATAAACTACACCGTACACTTGCGGTGAAGCTAAAAATAAGGCAAACAATTTTTGGCGCCATTGCGGGGACTAATTAAATTTTTAGTACTAATATTGCGATAAATAAAATTATTTTTAATTTAGACATTTTTTTTCTTTTTATTTATTATTTAATTCTACTCCTATTGTGTTTGACTTGTTTCTTTTAGTTGGTTCAGGTGGTGCATGAACACTCGCTCGAAGCAAAGAGAATTAGTACCATTCATACCGGAGGTTGAGGCTTTTGCAAGGAGACTTATAGCAACTACTAAACGGGCAGAAAAACAACAAGATCATACTATGGGGGATGTGGAAGAAAACAACGGGGGTAATAATGGAGCCAATAACGGAGGTAACAACGGGATCAACAGGGTCATTAATGAGTTACCAATACTAGAGGTCCAGGAAGTCCCGCAACAAACACCAAGCGATTTTCGCCCTTAGATAAATCGCAACTATGGTGGAATTGCCAATGTCTCGATTAATGTGAACAATTTTGAGTCAAGCCAACATCGATTTCGATGGTCCAGTGAGAATCAGTTTGGAGGTTTTCCATCCGAGGATTCCAATTCTCATCTTGCGAACTTCATGCAAATATGCAACACGATCAAGATGAATGGGGTAAATCGATGATGCTATACGTTTGCGTCTATTCCCTTTATCTTTAAGGGATAAGGCTAGAAATCAAGCTAGCACGTTAACTCGGGAGTGTGAATACTTGGGACGAGTTGAGTCGAAGTTCTGTTTAAATTCTTTCCACAAAGTAAGACACTCGCAGCCTTAAAAGTGAGATCACGCATTCTCGACAGTTTGACCGAACCACCGTATGAGGCCCAGCAGAGATTCCGGGATTTATTGAGGAGGTGTCCGCAACACGGTTTTCCATAGGATCAACAACTTTGCTTCTTTTTATAACGGGTTGATGGGACAGACTAGATCTTTTGTAGATGCCCACGCCAGAGGCGCTTTTTACTAGCTAAATTTCCACAAGATGCATTCAACTTGCTGGAAGAGATGGCAATGAATAGCTATCGTGGCCCTCCGAGAGGACTAATGTGAAAAGGGTAGTCAAGTCTCCGGTTCGGACCCAATTAAGGCATTGACAACTCGGATGTCTCTGCGTTGACAAATCATTTGAGTGTATTGACAAAGGGGATCTGAAGGAAACGTGGGTGCGAATAATGGGGAGTTCCTCTAGATCCCATGGAGGAAGCTAATTATGTCAATAACCGGAATTTCAACAATTACAGGAAAAATCGACTCCTACCTATTATCATCCGGGAGTGAGATGCCCTTAATTCCAAAGAATGTGATGCAACCACCACCGGGGTTTAGTGTGGCAAATGGTGTCATTAATTCGAGGTTAAGCCATCTATGGAGGATGTCCTCACTTCATTTATGACTCAGACGAGCTCGTTTATGAATGAGATGAGGAATCGATTTAGTATGGATGAGGCGAAGGTGGATAAAATTTAGAATCATGTCACTCAATTGGCTAACACCATGGGGTCCCAAATGAAAAATGGAAACCCAGATTGGCCAATTAGCTACGATTGTAGGTGGGCAACATCGAAAGGCGGTTTCGAGTAACACCGAGGTAAATCCAAAGGAGCGAGTGTAAAGCCATTCGTCCGAGGAGTGGAACGGAATACGAGGGGCCGAAAATACCAGAAAGCACTAAAAATATGCAGGGATGCACGACCGTGCGCCAAAGACACGGGCGGGTCATGCGCGATACAGGAAGACAAAGTGATCGATCGGGTGATGCGTAAATCAAGCAAATGGCGATGTTGAGGCCGAGGAAGGAATTGAGGGTCATATTGATGAGCAAAAAGGGGCTGAGAAGCTTAAATCTTCCTCTAACCCTGATTTTTCTAAACTTACTACTCCCCTTCCTTTTCCCCAACGATTTCAAAAGAAAATGCTAGACGCGCATATTGCAAAATTCCTTGATATATTTAAGAAACTGCATATTAATATACCTTTTGCAGATGCATTGGAGCAGATGCCCAATTATGCTAAATTCTTAAAGGATGTTATGTCGAAGAAGAGAAAGATGACTGGTTTTGAGAGTCAAATAACGACGGAGGCATGCGCAGCAATAATCCAAAGAAAACTACCTCAGAAACTTAAAGATCCGGGGAGTTTCACTATCCCTTGTGCAATTGGTGGTGTTTTCTTTAATAAAGCACTTTGTGCTTTAGGAGCAAGTATTAACTTGATGCCCTTGTCCATTTTCAGGAAACTTGGATTGGGAGAGGTGAAGTCGTCTACGGTCACTTTACAACTTGCAGATCGATCACTCACTTATCTGAAGGGAATCATCGAGGATGTGCTTGTGAAAGTCGACAAATTCATATTCCCTGTAGATTTCTTAGTGCTAGATATGGAGGAAGATCGCGACGTTCCTTTGATACTTGGGCGTCCATTCCTGGCTAACGGGAAGGCCTTGATAGACGTGTAAAGGGAGAACTCACATTACGGGTTAATGATGAGCTTGTGTTATTTTCTATCTATAGGCGATGCAATTTCATAATAGTGTTGAGAATTGTAATTTCATAGACGTAGTCGAGTCTTGCATTGATGATTACGTGGATCATACATTGTCTCAGGATGATTTAGAGTTTGGTTTAACACATTCGTGTTCGACGTCAAGTGTAATGCTTGATTTCGATAATCAAGACTTGTATGACTATGTTTGTGCTTTAGATAATATGCAGAGCAACCGAGATGCGCTAGAGGCGAGAACATCGAGAAAAACGTGCGAGTGTCAAGTCTGCGCAGGGCGCATGACCCGTGCGCCGGAGCATGACCAGGTCGTGCGCGTGCCGTAGCAATTATTAAAACAAATTTGAAGAATGCATGACCCGTCGCGTCGAGCACGCACCAGTCGTCGTGCGTGATGCCGAAGAGACCCAAGTACGAGTGAAGGACGTACGACCCATGCCCCGAGCACGGGCAGCCCGTGCGCGAGTCTAAAGCACACATTCGAGCCTTAACTCAAGCCATTACCCGAGCATCTCAAATACGCATTTCTTTGGGCAAACAACACAAATCCGTGAATCGTATCATCCCTTTTAATTTCAGCTCAACTTGATAAATTGTTTAGGGTGTTGAGGAAACATAAGTCCGCGATAGGTTGGTCGATATTCGATTTAAAAGGCATAAGTCCATCGATTGTCATGCATAAAATTTAAATGGAAGATGTTTATAAACCTTGATGTAACCAAAGACGATTAAACCCTATAATGCAAGAGGTTGTTAAGAAAGAAGTTTTAAAATGGTTAGATCCGGAATTGTGTATGCCATCTTGATAGTTCTTGGGTGAGTCCCGTACAAGTGGTACCAAAAAGGAGGGATGACCGTAGTAAAAACGAGAACAATGAATTGATTGCGACTAGGATAGTTCTTGGGTGGCGTATATGCGTTGATTATAGAAAATTGAATGATGCCACTCGTAAAGATCATTTTCCCCTTTCCTTTATTGATATGATGTTAGATCACTTGGCGGATTTGATTATTATTGTTTTCTCAATGGTTATTCCGGATACAACCATATCATGATTGCACGAGAAGACCAAGAGAAAACGATCTTTACATGTCCCTATGGTACGTTTGCATCCGTAGAATGCCATTCGACTATGTAATGCACCGCGACTTTTCAAAGAATGTATGATGGCTATATTTCATGATTTTATTGAGAAAATAATGGAGGTTTTCATGGATGATTTTTCCGTATTTGGAGATTCTTTTGATCACAAAGTATTGATAATCTTTCTCTAGTTTTATAGAGATGCAAGGAAACTAATCTTGTTTTGAATTGGGAGAAGTGCCATTTTTTATGGTAAGCGATGGCATTGTATTAGGCCACCGAGTTTCTTCTGTAGGTTTAGAAGTGGACAGAGCAAAGATTGTAGCAATTGAGAAACTCCCACCTCCAATAAATGAGAAGGCAATCAGAAGCTTCTTGGGGCACGCCGGATTCTATAGAAGGTTCATTCGTGACTTTTCTAAAATCACCAAACCTTTGAGTCATTTATTAGAAAATATATCGCTTTCAATTTTTTCGATAATTGTTTGCAGGCATTCGAGATTTTGAAGAAGGCATTGGTGACAACACCGATTCTTGTAGTTCCGGATTGGAGTCAGCCCTTTGAGCTGATGTGTGACGCCAGTGATTTCGCAGTAGGGGGCCTTTTGGGTCAGAAAAGGGATAAATTATTTCGAGCCATCTATTATGCGAAAGCGAGAACATTAGACAAAGGCCAAATGCATTACACAACCACGGAGAAGGTAATCGGCAATTGTCTTTGCATTCGATAAGTTCCGATCTCACTTGATTGGAACAAAGACGATAGTCTACACTGACCATGCAGCGATCAAATATCTGTTCGACAAGAAGGATGCCAAACCAAGACTGATTCGGTGGATTCTATTGTTGCAAGAATTGGATGTGGAGATCAGAGATAGAAAGGGGTGTGAGAATGTGGTAGAAAGCCACATGTCAGACCGGAGTACAAAA
Source organism: Rehmannia glutinosa (assembly GCA_016081115.2). NCBI lineage: Eukaryota > Viridiplantae > Streptophyta > Magnoliopsida > Lamiales > Orobanchaceae > Rehmannia > Rehmannia glutinosa. The sequence goes on from JABTTQ020002297.1 coordinate 383,853, forward strand.
AGCATGAGAAAGAGGGTACATATGTAATTAAGGAGGAGTGCCCCGATGAGCAACTTTTGCTATTACATGCTAAATTCCCATGGTACGCAGATTTTGTGAATTATTTGGTAGCAGGAGTTATCGGATTTATCCTCTTATCAAAAGAAGAAGTTCCTCCATGACGTCAAGTTCTATATGTGGGACGACCCCTTGCTCTTTAAGAGGTGCGCAGACATGATCATCAGAAGATGTGTGCCTCAAGAAGAGTGGGAGGGAGTTCTACAACAGTGTCATTTTTCACCTTCCGGGGTCACACTTTGGTCCGACACGCATGCGGCAAAGGTATTACAGAGTGGGTTATACTCGGCCTACTTTATATAATAATTATTATTTGTATGTGCAAAGTGATGTGATAGGTGCCGGATGGGGAACATCTCTAGACGACATGAGATGCCTATGACCAATGTGATGGAAGTCGAGCTTTTTGATGTATGGGGGATTGACTTCATGGGTCCCTTTCCTTCTTCTTCGGGTTATCAATACATTCTACTTGCAGTGGAGTATGTATCTCGATGGGTTGAGGCGATTCCGTCACAAACGAGTGATGCACAAGTAGTAATGCGGTTTTTAAAGAAAAATATATTCACTCGGTTTAGAACCCCAAAGCTTTGATTAGCAATGGGGGTCACACTTTGTGAATAAATTGATGAGCAATCTACTTGCAAAGTATGGGGTTAGGCACAAAGTGGCATTAGCATACCATCCGCAAGCAAACGGGCAAGCAGAGGTAGCCAATCGCGAGATCAAGCAAATCTTAAAAAAAAACAGTGAGTATAAATCGCAAGGATTAGACTATGAAGTTAGATGATGCGTTATGGGCATACCGGATCGCATTCAAGACACCATTGGGCACATCCCCTTATCGGTTGGTATTCGAAAATCGTGTCACTTAACCGTGGAATTAGAGCACAAGGCATTTTAGGTTGTAAAGAAGTTAAATTTTGACTTCAAAGCAAACGGGTGAAGAGAGGCTATTGCATTTGAATCGAGATGGAAGAGTTCCGAGATGAGGCCTACGAGAATTCCCGAATTTACAAGGAGCGCACGAAGATATGGCATGATCGGATGATTAAGAAATGAGAGTTTCTACGGGGTGAACAAGTTCTTTTGTACAACTCACGTCTTAAACTTTTTCCCGATTTGAACTCATGGCCGAACGAAGAAACCAACAGGGTAGGAGGAGACGCCAAGGGGGGCTACAGTACCGCACCACAAGAAGTGCAATCGGATAGCCCCGCAGCTTACGGGGTTGTTCTTATTGAAGACAGTGAATTCAATGAATTGGAGCGATGGAATAAGCTGGTCACCCGACCAATGGCACCGACGCGACACGCCGATGACGCAGTGTACCCAAACTCTTGGGATACACGATGATGTCTGGCAGTTATTTGAAAGAGTTGGGTGGAGCGCTTTCATGCGAGGGAGGTGGATGACTTACGAGAAAATCATGCTCGAATTCCTCAACACAATTGATGTCTATAAACAGGAGGAAATTACGAGCCCATGAGGTGCATTTTCAAATTTGGGCAATGAGCGGAGGCGCTTATCTATCGCCCAACTCAATGTCATTTTCGGGGTGCCTACTAATTCCCCTTACAATAACGCGGAGCGCTATAGCCAGTATAAATTTTGGCCATTATTGGTTCAGACGCCGGAGACAGGCCCCATGCTCTATGAGGCACGCGTGGCTAAATCATCATCGGTCCAGAATCCTATTTTCAGGTATATTCAGTGGGTCACGGCTCACTCTGTCTTTGCCCAGCATAATAATGGGGGCATGCAAGTTCGGGAGCTCTATTTACTGTGGTGTATGCTAACTCGCACCCCTTATAACACGACGACCCATTTTGTGGAACATGTTGAATATGTGGCCAAGCAACCAAGTGGTATGATTTTGATTGGAGGGATGATCACTCCAATTTCTCGATTTTAATGTGGATTTGAGAGGCTTAGAGCCAATTGAGGGCAGTAGAAGGATCAACATGGTAGCCCTACGCCAAATGAAAATTATTACGGAAGAAGAGGACATGCACCTCTTCCAACAAAGGGTCGAACCCTCCTTCCCACTTCCTAACCCGCCACTCATGATCGTGGCCAATATGAATGATCAGGCCAATTTCTTGATGAACTCTGAGGCGCATACCAGAGTTATGGAGGCCATGATTGCGTGAAAAAGGCGAAGGGTCGCCGGGTTGCCTAATGAGGATGATTTGGTGGTTGAGGCGATGGATTATGACAGACAAGAAAGGGGTTTCAAGCAAGGGTTCCGCCAAGAGGTTCCCGACATACCTGAGAGCTCTCACTAGGGTGAGGAGCGCGGGGGGCCAGATTACCATGACATATTATTTGCTCTTGAAGAGAGCATGCGGCAAAGACCGGATGCCTTCCGCGGCAAAGACCGGGATGAGTCCATACTTTCGGGGACGGAACAAGAGCAAATGAGCATGGCGCAGAACAGAGGAGCCTGGAGATGATGCATCGATACACATGTGGCACATCTCCGGGGCCACTTTTCGCCGCCACCCCGATTAGTCGAGTCCATCCACAATTTTCTTTGAAATTCTATCTTTTCTTATGTGCGATATAATTCCATTCAAGTTTGGGGGGAGATATAGTTATTTTGATTGAAGGGTGTGGCGAAACCAAAAAAAATTGCATTCATATAGTTGCATTTAGAACATGTAGGTTGCATTGCATTAGACACATGTTTTCAGTTTTAGCATGTTTATTGCTTTAGCATGTTTATTGCTTTATTAGGTCTTTAGGGAGTGAGTTGACCATTTTTGTGGTGTTTGTTGTGACTTTGGGAGCATCTTTGAAACAATTTGTGTTGTTTTGAATGGGTGTTGAGTGTGAATTGATCGTCTTTGAGAATAAATGATATGGAGCATGTGAATATTGAGAACATGTTTGTTATGCTTTGAATTACGCAATTGCAAGCCGTGAGCTTTGAGCCTTTCTCGCTTTCATATTATGCGTCTTGTTCGTTGATTGAGTGTGTCATTCATGTTGATTTGAATTCTAGGACATGCTCGTATCTCTGTCATAGCCACATGTTGTATGTGATTGATGAAAATGATTTAAGGCCATTTTTGTTAAGCCTTTCAAGCCTTTTGCCTACCTAATGACATTGAATTTCTTTGGTTAGCCAATTTGAGCTTGTTGCCTAATTTTTGATAAGCCACATTTCAAGCTTTAACTTGATATATACATTACCCTAGACTTGAGCGTATATCATTGAATAAGGGGATTGAATAAGGTTGAATGGGAGGATGTCGAGAATTTAGATAATTGTGCAAGTGTTGGTTGATGGGAATCAAAGAAGAAAGAAAATGAGAAAAAAGGATGAATACTCATGAAAGAGTCGAAAAAAATTGACTTTATAAGTGAGTTGCTTTGAATGAACTTGTAGGTTGGGATTTGTGATGTGAGGCGAAAGAAAGTGGATCTATAAAATAAAGAAAAAAGGGGAGAAAGGAAATAAGAAAAGTTGATAAGAACGAAAGTTGATGGGGTAGCATATTGGGTTTGAATGAGAATAATAGATTGAATGAAAGATGTGCTTACCGTCTATACGCTTGAGTTTGAGTCACTTTTTTCCATATTTCCTTACCTTAACCAAAAAGCCTTCATTACAACCAAAAGAAAAGTCCTTTTTGATTTATGAATTGCATACATTCGAGTGGCGGAGATGTGAGACGATTTGCAAGCTTATGGTAATTCTTCAACATTGATATGATTTGAGCGAAAAACACGTCCCTTATTATTCTTGAGAGAGAGTATACACTTGATCCGTGAGAGTCGTGATTTGAAGCATTTGCCATGGTTTTAATTGACATGTGTTCTGTGTTAGATGTTCGAGGCTTGGTTGATTTATTGCTTGACGCCTATGGATAAACGGCATGAATTTTGATGTGTTGTTCTTGATTGCCCTTCATTACTCCCATTTCTGTTTTTTGTCTTGTTTATAAAGCGTTGACCGGACGGTCAACAGATTATGTTTAGGGGTTTGATTGGTATGAGTTTTGCATGTAATTTGGGCTTAATTGTGGTTAGAATAAGTTGATATGCATGCGTTAATCGAGTAAAATGGGCCATATTCTTGTAAAGTGGAAAAGGTATTACGCTTTGCTCGTTTTGTAGAAATTATCAGCATTTTGGTGACAAATCGGAGCATTGCGGTAAATGACCGCCAAGAATCGAGCAAATATATGATGTTTGAAGTTGAATCGAGAAGAAGTCGACTTAATGCAAGGCAAGAAAAGGAAATGAACGGAGCGAGTAATTATGCTTAGCAGGGACGCACAGGCGGGGCATGCGCCTGTCGCGACGGCCGCAAGCGTCATCACCAGGTGAAGAATGATCTTACGGTAGGACGCACGACCTGGTCGTGCCAGGGACGCGTCCGCCCATGCGCCAACTCAGCAAAAGATAATTCCCTACGGCCTGGACGCATGGGCTGGTCGAGCGTCGCGCACGACCCTGCGTCTCGTGCGCGAAAGAAAGTCGGTTTTGACGGTTTTAAATCGGTTTTGACCCGGAGGGAGTATAAATAGAGACGAGGCGGCCCCGAACAAGGAGAGACTAATATTTGCCCTAGAAAGCGAGAGAATATAGCAACCTTCTACCGGAGGATTCGAGAGATTAATTGAGGTCGCAACCACACGCTTGAGGATTAAAGATAGATCGAGAGATCATCGACATCCCCGAGTTTTATCATTCCATAGTATCTTTTACTTTCGATTAGTTAGACATGAACTTGAATAATTTGTCTATAAATTATTTATTTTCCATGTCCGGCTAAACACCTTGTGATTCCGGTCCGAGATTAGGTTAATGGATACTTTTGTTTGATGTTTAAAGCGAACAAGTTTTTTATACGCGGAGGCCGTTGGGTCTAAGTTGATTGATTTGAATGTTCTAATGCGATAAAAATGATACAATTCGATGGGCGTGATTCTTGTCTCATTCAGCAGATAGAACAACGATTAGGCTTTCAAACCCAAAGCGACTTCAACTAGAAATAGGGTAATCGGCTACTTAGAGAGAGAGGGGTCACGTCAAGAAGAGCGGGGGTGAGCAAATGGGGGAGATGCCAAATCCTCTCGCCAAGGGGGTAATCGGCCATATACTATGAGTGAGAGGCTCGAATGGTAGAAGGCGATATGAGGAAATTGATAGATGACACATATCGTTGACAACCACCGCCGATGAGTATCACCAGGAGTATTTATAGCGTTTTGATGCCATCACCCAAAGAACAAAGAAAGATATGTACGATATGATGTCTCGTATGGACCAGTGGCACATGAGACAAGCCCACTACTATCCTCCTCCACCACCACATGATCTGATCTCTGTAAAGTACTTATTACGCATTCCTCTTTCTTTTAATAATTTCCTCATATGTTGGGACGAAGCATATTTTAAGTTTGGGAGGGTTGTCAAGAATGCGTAATCTAGATCATTGTTGCATTTTTCATTGCATTTAGGACAGCATGTAGAAGCACTTGCATTTTAATTTTCGGAAAAAAATTGATTTTTCAGTTTATTGTTGTTTATTGTTTTTTAGCACGTTTACCGCTTTAACACGTTTAATTGTATTTGTGTGTGTTTTTATTTTCGTATGCCCATGACTCGTATGATTTTACTATGAATATTTTATGGCATGGGATAACATACTTGGATGAATAATGTGATAAATTCTTGGGAGGAAAGTTATTTATTTGCTTGGCATGTGTTAAGAAAATGGGTATTTGAGCATGTTGCGAAAAATAAGCCTCGTGAGCTTTTGTGCCTTAAAACCGCTTTACATTATGCGGACTTATTTTTCTTGAGTGTGTCATTCATGTGTGTGTGCAATGTTTGAAAATGATCTAAGACCATCTTTGTTTAGCCTACTTAGCCGAAAAAGCCTACCTATGAACTCATGATTCCCTAGTTAGCCAATTTTGAGCCAAAACTTCTATTCGAGACACATTGTTCTTTAAAATTTACATGTTTTATCCCTACAAATTCTTGAGCTAATAGAAAATGAATAAGTTTGGGGGAGATGTGGTGAAAATATATGAAAAAAGAGAAGAAGTTGGCAAAAGAAAGAGGGATGAGCAAGATCTGGGTAAATGAAAGAAATACATGAAGCTCGAAAAAGAAAGAAATATCTCTCAAAAAAAAAAGAAGAGAAAATCGAGCAAAGCAAAAAAACAATATTCTGAAAAATTATGAAAAAATGAGAGCTTGAGGCTAAAGAAAAAGAAAAAGGCAAAAATACCTAAGAATGAAAAAGGAGAAATAAGGGTGGAATTGAGTTGAAAAATAAAACGATATTATGTTGAAATTGAGTTGGTGAATTGCAAAACAGATGCTTAATTTCTCGTTTGCTCAAGTCAAGTCACTTAATCCAAAATTCCCTACCCTTACCAAAGAGCCTACAAGACAACCAAATAAAAAGTCCCTTTTAATTCTTAGATTGTGCACACAAAAGTGGTCGAGATGCTAGACGATTTGCAACCCTATGGTAGTTCTACTTTCACCGAATTGAACTTGAGCGTAAACACTTACCATACACTTCTAAGAGTAGAGTGATACACTATTTACTTGTGAGTCGCGATGTCAAGTACCGAAAGAGTAGTAATGATGCCGAGTTTATGAATAACGACTTCTTGATGATGAGTGACATGGTTTCCTTGAGTATGGAGTCGAGTGCTATTTAATGTCTATAGTGTTCCCGGGTGTTCTTTCGTTTTACCCCTTGTATTATTTTTCTAAATTTACTCGACGACGAGCAATGCTTTAAATTTGGGGGATTTTGATGTGTGTAAAATATACGTGCATTTTGGGACTTAAAAAGATATATAATTGATGCATTTGCACGCATATTTACTATGTTTTTACTTGATTTTCTTTAAAGGGCATAATCTGCGTATTCTTGTAATTCTTGCAGGAAATGGAGCTTAAAGTAAAGAAATATCGCTTAGAATGCCCGACAAGATTGCCGAATGCAAAGAGAAGATCAAAATGACGGAAAAAAATGAACCAAAGCACTTCACATGGCCGACGTGTGGTGTCACACGGCCGTGTGGAGTGCCGGTGTGAAAATCACACGATTATGTGAAGAAGGGAAGAAAACACGGACGGAGCAGTCCACACGGGCCGACCATGTGAAGTCACACGACCGTGTGGAATTGGGAAACCACCGCACCAGCCTGCCCGTGTCATACCACACGCCCATGCGACCAAGAATCGAGCCCAAAGACCACACGCCGTGTGGTCCCACATGGCCTCGGCCGTGTGGGAGTCTTTTGATGCGTTTTTCGTGTTTGCTTCCCGCTCAAACTCTACAAGTGATCTCTCCAAGCATCTATAAAAAGGGTCCAAGTCTTGCACGAAAAAACACAACTTCATACATAGAAAACACATCAAATAACACAGAACGAAGGAATCGAAGAGCTTCTAAAAGCAAAAGGCTAGGTCACGAAGAACACCACAAGGCTTTTTCGCATCTAGGGAGCGCAAGAGCTTCGAGGGCTTGGAGGAGAATTCATCCCGACAAGAAGGAGTTTTCTTTTTATGTCTAAGAACTCTTGTGTGTGCTTATATGATGTCATAATGTTGATTCGGATTTGTCTATGAGTTTGTAATCAATGTTTGGCATAATTTTTGGATCTTAGGGGCATAATCGAAATCGTGGATTTATATTAAATATAATTATTTATTTTCCGAATTAATTCATGCGTTCTATTTTATGAATTCGAGTGCTTATTTTATAATTACTTTTTATTTGGCCAATAATTTTCATGTCATACTTCTAATCCATAATCCGAGAGGTGAGTTCTAGTAAGACGAAAAATCAAATTCCGACATGAAACATGTGTGACGGGGGCGTGTTTGTGGGGAGTCATTCAATTCACAAATCTTTTGGAGTTAATAAGAATTGTAACGATCCGAGAGGACTACAATTGTTATTAATCAACTGCTTACGCACCACCCGACTAGGGAGTAAATGAAATTAGGAATTTGAACCCATAGAATTGCATCAATTGGTTTTTAAAACTTTATTCGCATTTAATATTGAAGAAGCATGTTGAGATTATGTGCCTAAGGTTACTCCTAAAGATGTTGAAAATACTTGTGGGGTTCACAAATTTATTTTCTTTTTATTTTTCTTATTTATCGATTTTTTTTTCCTTAGATTAAAATAACTTGATTTTCTGGTCGCTTCAATAAAATTGGAATAATATGTTATTATAGTCTAAGTGTTTCGAGATTCAATCCCCGAGGAATACGACCTTGCTTGCCATTATTCTATAAACTACAATCGTACACTTGCAGTTGTATGAACCAAAATATTTTGGCGAACATCATTGCAAGACCGACGAATAACTAGCGAGATATTTTCATAAAAGCACTACCGTGAGGAAAGTTCGAGATACTACGAGATATGATTGGGGTCATAGAAATATGCACCAAGGAGGAGTATTAGAAATTGTTGAATATTTCGAGAAAGATCTAATTCTAGAATGTATTTTTGGAAAAGGGAAAAATCTTGAATAAAGATTACATAGTCTAGATTAGGGAAGGAAAAGTCTAGAAGTATAGGAATTATAAAATAAACTAGAATAGTCTAGAACAAGTACTTGAAGGAAAAACTAGAAACCTCCTTAGACTAGTATAAATAGATGTGGAGGCATTCTAGCATATGTAAGCAAAATCAAAGACAAGAAATAAACTACTACTTCAAACTTCGTTTTCCTTAGTCCCTACATTATCCTATCAACTATATCTATCTCCTTCACTTACATTACATACTAAAACAAGACTCACATTTCTAACCTTATTATAAAACAAATATCTATCATATCCTAAAACTATTTCCATCAAGAACACAAATAAACATACTTGGGCTGAGATAGAATTCTTGAGAGTGGCAAAAGCTTAGCCGAGTAAATGAAGAACTTATCACCCGTAGAATACGATGTTGCCACAATGCCCTTAATCGTCTTAATAGAAAAATACTACAATACCACTACAAACGGCATAATAAGAAAGTAGAAAGCAATGCGTCTTACAAGTATATAAAGCTGTAAGAATAACAAATTGTTGCATATGGTGGAGTGTTTTAAAAAACTTTTTCAAATCTGTTTGAATTTGTGACTTAATCTTCAGTTCTAAACTAAATGACCAAGTCTTGAACTATTATCCGATTTTTCAAAATATGTCCTTATTCTCAACGTCCACTTGCAGATTTTGTTAACAAATTTCCTAATTTTATCCATTATGTATGTTGTGTACTATGCATACAAATACAACAATCGAAAGATAGTTCTTGTGAGATACGTAAGATTTTAACATCCTCCATTTCGCTACTTACGTAAAATAGAGATTGTTGGGTTGCATATTATTTTGTATTTCTCGCCATTCTACTTCCCGTTGAATCCTGGGGATTATGCAAAAACGTTCTTAAGGATGTGCTAATCTTCGCGTCTCTAGAATTAATCTTTTGTTTTACTTCAATTTTTCGAACCTCACCAAATTCTACAATAATCTTAAGTATTTACTTCTGGAGTTCGACAAAACATGTTGTTATTTTCTTTCAACCATAATTTCAATTCCAAATATCTATTGGAGTCGATCCCACATCAAGAAATTGAAGATTTTGTGCCGAGTTCTTCAGGGGACTCTGACCCCATACTTCATGAGTACATGGTGGTTATCCAGTCAAAAAGGAAAAATCCAAAATCGTAGCCACTCAGAGAAAAATCACAAGTAAACCTCCTTTTGATCATGGCGATTCCAAGGCCATTGTTGGCTCTAGTCATAGCTCTCTTCAATATAATTTCGTTGGCAGAATCGAGTATCGACACAAACAATTATGTTCTTGCCGTGTGCCAACGCCTCGGTTCAAAGGTCTGATGGGTTCATGTTTGGGATCGCGTTTACAGTGAGAACAACCTTTTTCTTCAATGGTGTCATTCTGTTGTCATCGTGCGACCGTCGCCTCTCACTCTCCTCCGCCCTAAAGTCGACGAGATCTCCCTCCTCACCATCAACACTTCCAACTTCTTCCTGATGTAACTCTACCACTAGATAAATTATCCTTGGAGTGTATCAACATAGATGGTTTACCAAGTTCTAGGAGCAAAGGAAAACTTGATGTAGTTTTGGTTACAGCTGTAACTGATTCATATGGTATAAAAGTCAAAACCAATGTCACAAGTGGGGGCATTCCGAGTGCGACACAGATCGGTTACACGTGGTACATAAAGGTACCTTTTACCTTCAATATATAGATTTATCCTGTGTTTGGCAAGGTTCCGTACTTTCATGAGTTTCTATTTTATGTGCTTCAAATACAACTAATTGAGGAAAGATCATATCATATATATTTATGTGTATGTAATATTCTTCATTTTTGTTTTTGGAAACTGGAAAGGAAATTTCTACAAAAAAAAATTATAATCCTTCTAGGAATTGAAAAACAAATGCTCAATTATTTGTTTTAAGTATTTTGAAATTTATACATGACAGGTTGAAAGTCATACCACTTGTATAGAATTATATATTAATTCTATAGCAAAAGTTTGTTGAGATTTGTAGTTATCATGATACATGCCGCTTAGAAAAATATCTATATTTTGTATGATAATAGCATGACATAATGAGCTGAGATGTGAAGATAGACATTTTGTTATATTTTAAAAAATGAGGTAAGATATTTCTTGGAAAGATTTATATTAAATGATGGAGAAAACTTGTATATTGAGATTGTCAATTGTACAAATTCTCGTGTAAATGCAAAGTTTTTTTAATTCACATTTGACAAGATCTTATGTCATTTAGTATTAATAAATGTATAATTTGCATCCATTCTTCCTCGAGGGCTGATATTTCTGAGTGATGATCAAGTCTTGCTTGATGACTATCATATCCTTGGTGATTATGTTAGGATAGGAAGGATGTACAAGGAAGTGAATGAATTATTCAGTTATGAAATTGAGGGCGTACAAATCAATTATGCATGAGTACTGTCAAGATCATAATTTTTGTCCTCTCGCTTTTGGCTATTAAAAGAACTTGATTTTGATAGCAAATGAACTCATTAAGCTATTGATATAATCCTAGCTAGCCTTAAATATTTAAAAGAGTGGGGGTGTCTAATCAAAATTTTGTTGTCTGGTGATTTTATTTCTATTATAGTAGATAAATTTGCTTAAAAGAAAATTTGTTGATAATGAGCGTGTAATTACTTATTGATGTGGATTACATGGTCATATTTGGCAATAAACTTGATTTAATAGTTTCTTGTTTCTCAATTTTAATATGAAATATCCATTGATTATATGAAGGTGGAGTAATATCCATTAATTATGTGAAGTTAGAATTGAATTTGGCCGATCCTCCGATTGAAACCTTTGGGAAGGAAACTATTAAGTCACCTAGGAGACTGTGACTTGAGCCAATTGATAAATTAACAATGAGAGAACCCAACCTTTGTGATTGGAGATCCCATGAATAAGGTTCATATGGGTAATAACAAGTCACTTGTTAATTTTCATTGTTAGCACTAAAATTAAATGCCCCATCCTATGGTGTGAGAAGTGCCAAATTGGAGTTATGTGAGGATGAGTTATTAAAGCTCTTAATAAATTTTATATCCCTTACGGGTGGTATGTTTAATTGCAAAATATACTTGATGAGATTCACCTATATGAGTGCGAAGTAGGGCCGCTCCTTGCATTAGTCCAAGCAGTCGGTCGCCTCGGGCTCGGGTTTATTTTCGAAATTTAGGGGCCCAATTTTTTTTATAAATTTTATACATAGTATATATTTTAAAATAAAAAAATATGACAGCAAGAATAAATATATCCTAGAGGTTGAATTATTGCTTCTTGAAATATTGAAAGATGACTAAGTTCAAATCTTGTTGCCCATAATATTATTTTTTAAAAATATCTCACTTAACTTTTTCTAGGCCCTAAATTTAAAATAACTCAAATAAATAACACACGAACTTAAAAAATAATTACACGGCTGCCAAAATCATAGTTCGCAATATATTTTTGCGGTCAAAACTGTAAGATGAGTTGTATTTAAATTATTATTTTAATTTTTGAACATAGATTTCATATTATTTTAACTATAATAGAATTATATTATATATTGGACATTTTTTTTTGTTGCCTTTAAATTTGTATAAGAAAATAGGGGCCCTATTTCAAATTCGACTCATGCCAAAATAGTGATAGGATTGGCCCTACTCCTATGAGATCTTGGCATGTCTCTAGAGCACTCATGAATACAGTGCACGCGTATGTCCTATTAGACAACACCATTGAATGGAAAAATCTTGAGAAGGTAATAAGACGGTGAGATTTTAACTTACAATAAAGAGGTTTTGGTTCATAGAAGCTACAAGCTTCACCAAAACTATGTACTTTAAATCTTATTAGCCTAGGTCCGGTTCATAGTCCAAAATACATCGGATTCTATGCATTCTACACTAGATTTCGTAACCCAAGAAGTTATTCTATTTTATTCTTTATAAATCTTTTAAAACATGTGGGGATTGTTGCATATCGTGGAGTGTTTTAAAAGACTTTTTCAAATCTGTTTGAATTTTTGACTTAGTCTTGATTCTAAACTAAATGACCAAGTCTTTAACTATTATCCGATTTTTCAAAATCTGTCCTTATCCTAAACGTGCACTCTCAGATTTTGTTAACAAAATTCTTAATTTTATGCATTATGTATTGAAATTATTCGGTCCCGGATCTAATCCGGCCAAATAAGATCCACTTTTCGATCTCAAGAACGGACGCGAAGCGAGAGATTTCAAAATTTGAGTTTTAGATATAAGAACACAAGGTCATACTTATTAAATTTAATCTAACTAAAGGAAGAGTAAGATGTTCTACTCTAAATATTTCGGCATTTAGCAAAGTGGTTGTTCATTTGGCTTAATTAAATAGAGTCTATTTTCTAATATTGCACTACAAATTCACGCGCATTCTTAGAAATAATAATCGAATTATCATTAAAAGATAGTGAAAATAATTGTTCATGCAACTTTGAAATGTAAATCAAATATATACGAAAAACTAAGAATAAAATAAACATCGTTTTAAATTAAAATACTATCTCTCGATATTAAGCCTATCTACTCCAACTTCTTTTGCCGAATCCACCGCACCATTACCAACTCGCACCGTGAAAGACCCTCGACAAGCTCTTCATAAGAACTAAGTATATCAGTAAAGAAAAAGACACATGATTAGTAGCGGCCGAATCAACTACCCAAGTAGAAGAATCTTTAGCTACCAAACAACTTTCAAGAATAAGTAAATCATACTTACCTTTCTTTTCCCCTTTAGTTCGGCGAGATACTTGGGGCAGTTCCTCTTCCAATGTCCCTCTTCTCCACAGTGGAAACACTTTCCCTTTGGTTTGGAGGAATCTTTCTTCTTGCCTTTGGAACTCTTCTTTTTCTTTTGTTTTGAATTACCCTTTCCCTCGGCCCTTCCTCTTCTTGGAGGAAGTTGGCTTATCCTCAAGAATATTTTTCTCCCTTTCTTTGACCTTTCCAATGGAAATGGACTCAAAAGTTTGCAATTCATTGAGTAACTGTGTCAATGAATAAGACAATTTATTCATGACATAGTTTCTCTTGAATTGAAGGAAAGCCGATGAGAGTGATTCCAAAATCATACTCACTTGTGTACGATCATCAATAGTTGCACCATGGATCTCAGCTTCAGTAAAGTAGTTGATCATGTTCAAAACATGCTCACCTACTGATTGACCCTTCTTCATCTTAGCATTCATAGCCATTTTCAATGCTTCATGCCTCAATTGATTAGAAGGCTGACTGAACGTAGCTTATAGAGACTCCATTATCTCATGAGCAGTCTCTGTGTGCTAGTGCTTCATCCTAAGCACGTCGTTCATACCGCTAATAAGTAAGCCCGAGCTTTGTTATTACCGCAATCCATTTTTTATATATCTTTCGACACTACGTGCGGCATTAATGAGGGGTTCAAGAGGACATTCCTCCATCAAAACAAATTTGAGATTCTCACAAACGAGTGCAATGTTCATGTTACTATTCCACTTGTTAAAATTTCTCCGCTTAATGAATCATTCAATAATATAAGCATAGGACCAAACATGATTGCTAAAACAAATGACCTAAATGTTTAACGAATATCATAGAGTATTCAATTTAGGAATTATAAACGTGATGCATGAATGCAATAAAATTTATCCTACCAATTCCAAGGTAATTTAATCTCACATTTGAAAAGTCGTCATAAGGTCGGTCAAATCAAATGACGATTAAATCGAGACCATCTCGATTAATAAAATAAATAATGCAGCCATCCCATATCTTTATTTATTTATTAATTATCTTTTAATTTAGCCTAGATACATCTAAACTATTTGATTTTGTATCCTTATGACTGTTACCCATTATTTTAGATTTTAAAAATTAACTCAAAATCGCTAGGTGTAGGGTAGAAAAATTAAGAGTTAAATTTTAAATTCTTATCCTTTCAAGATTGCCTTTATTATTGATTTAAGTAAAAACCATATATAGGGGATCTAATCGAGTGTCGCGAGGCGTCACTTAAATCTCATGGTGCTTTGATCAATAATGGAGGCCATAGGATTTATTGTCATGAATCCTTCTCCGCGCATTATTTTATAATAAATGTTTCCTAAATATTTAAGTTATAAAACATCTTATGTTTTAATAAGTAAGTCCAATCCTATTGGTCTTTTTGATTAAAATTCTCTAATTTAAAAATCTAACTTTTAGAAATTAAATCATAATTTTAATCAACTTTATAAACCCCTAAATTATCAAAATAATTAAGGGAATATGGATAAAACGAAAAATTTTCATGAAAGGACAAAGGAAACAACGCGTGTAGATCGAAACGGAAGCCGCCAGGCCCCGCCAAACTCCGCCCGAATCGCCACAAGCGAATCAATTATCTTATTTCAAAAACATGTAATTCGAATTTTTTTATAAAAACCGGATCTATTTTTCACAAAATTAATTATAAACAATTATCCCAATTTTAAAATTATATAAATACTTTTTATACAAATTTTAAAAATATATAGACACTTTTATACAAATTTTTAAAAATTATATAAAACACTTTTATATCAATTTTAAAAACATATAAAACATTTTAATATCAATTTCAATCCATTTCATAGATCTATCATAACAATTAAATAATTCAATTATTGTGATGCATGACATGCTTGGGAGTGGGTTCCATGAATCACATATCAATATGCATGACACATTTATCACATATACACCACATAAATACTATTTCGTGAAAAAATAAATATGACGATTTAGATCGATGCCTTAAATTACACCCTAAATCTAAGAAGAAAATTAAATAATACAAAATCGGGATAAAAAGGAGTTATGATTTACATCAACCCTATACCCACATGATTGGGTGTAAAATCGAATCTACAATACAATATTACAATTTTCTATACCCTTTAAATTTCGGGTGTTCATTGATCCTATCAAAACCAATTCAAGGCATCGATTCAAAAACGCCCATGCAACCATATATCAAAACATGTAAGATCAAATCCTAAACCCACTCCTAAATAAATTTAATAAAGTAGATCTAGTTCTTATATCAAAATCAAACGGCTCGATACCATTTGTTGAAATTATACGGTCCGGATCTAATCCAGGATCAAATAAGATCCGGCTTTCGATCTCATCGAACGGAAGGAAGCGAGAGATTTCAAAATTGAGTATTAGATATAAGAACACAAGATCATACTTATTAAATTTATTCTAACTAAAGGAAGAACAAGAAAATTTACCTCTTTCGATAATTTTCTTGTTCTTCGATTTTTCTTCGTTAATCCTTCAAAGCCCCGAAGCTCGTAGATACCACAATCTTCCAATTCGATCCTCCCTATCAACGGCAAAGTGTGTGGGCACCCAAATAATAAATCTAAGTACCTAACTTTAGTTTTTCCTACGATGTACTCAACTCATGAGATTGTAGGATTGGGCTAATCGAGTAGGAGAAGAATTGAACCAGCTTAAAACTAAACCACAAAACTACAATTTTGGGAAGACAAAATTGATTGCACTCATCACTTGCATATGCCGAAAATTGGTTGCCAAACTTTAAGATTTGAATTGCAAAATAATCCTTTTCTATCGAGTTGATCAAAGATGCTTCTATAATAATATGGTTGACCATCAAAAATTTTGGTTGATCTTGATGATGGACCAAAAATTTCTTTTAACTACGAAAGTGCAAATGCAGCGCAAAATCTCTTATAATTTGCTGGGGTTTTCGATCGATTCACACACCCATTAATGTGAGGATGTGGTGTCCAATTTATAGGCCTTGTTTTTTTCGTTTCCCACTCCAACCCAGTCTTTTCTATTTAATCTAGAATTCGTAATTCTAGATAGACTCAAATTCTAATTGATAATTATCCAATATAATTATTAACTTAATAATTATATTAATATTATAAATATCTTATATTTATTTAATTCCCGATATAGTCAAAATCGTAGGTATCGATATTCCCGAATCAACTAATATTAATATATTAAGTCAAATATTATGGAAAACTCTTTTCCATAAACCCTAAGGAACATAAAATATTATTTCTAACCCATTTACTCTAGGAAGGCGAAGGGGACCATTGACCTATAATTATAAACTCCAATAAATCGAATAAATAATTAAACTCTTTAATTAATTAAATCGACTTATTAATTCCGATATTACTTCACTATAAATTTAATTGCACTCTCATAATTATAGAATATCTTACTCTACGAAATGAGCAAATCCATTGATATAATCATTACATATAGATTAATCCTCCGTAGACAATTCATAATTGAAGCTAGGTTGTATCCGTTAAACCTCTTCAATTACTTCTTATCGTCATTTACCATTAATTCACTATTAATGGTTAATTTATAATCAATTATAAATTAGAGATCTCAAACCATTTAGTTCCGAATTAACAAATGAGAGAATCGTCTTTCTACTTCTCGCAAGAAGGAATGGATTCTATATTCGTGAATTTATATTCCTACTATTTAATTCAAATATGAATCTAAAATGCGAGTGTTGGGAATGTCATAGGACAAGCTTAAACGAGCAAATTAAGAATCACATAGAAATAAACAGAGTCTATAATCACTCAAGATTAAGATTTATCCATATATGATCATGTAGTGATTTAATTCGATTTCCGAGTTCTACAACGTAATTTGTATAGAAAATTCAAATTAAATCGGTCCAAGTCTTATATGATAAAATCATATATAAATGTCCCCACTAAGATGTCTCCACATCGATGATGATAAGACAAATCACATTCAAAATATTCGGGGTCGCATTAGTGATGTTTTAATTAAAGATCCTATACTTTAATTAATTTCATTATAGACTTAATTTTAGTTTATTATCCATAATCTTAATTTCGTTGTATATAACACTTATATACTAAGATTATGGTTACATTGAATAAACTAGGGATTTTCATGATGTTCAAGAAAGTAAATACAATATGCACAAGAGTTCAAAATAAATGTCGTATTTATTATTAATCAAAAACAATTCATAATTGCTTTAAGGGTACTATCCCTAACAATCTCCCACTTGCCCAA
Source organism: Rehmannia glutinosa (assembly GCA_016081115.2). Lineage (NCBI taxonomy): Eukaryota > Viridiplantae > Streptophyta > Magnoliopsida > Lamiales > Orobanchaceae > Rehmannia > Rehmannia glutinosa. The sequence continues at coordinate 401,584 of JABTTQ020002297.1, forward strand.
AAACATATGGGACATATCTCCTAGTCCTATGTTCTTGTGTCTCTAAAAATACTTTTCGTGTTGGGTCTTGTTGACAGGATCGCAAGAATGTACACCGACCCGGATATCGACTTTCGAAAATCCTTGTCGACTAGAAGTCGACCAGTCAGCTTGTCTATTTTAAGGTAACCACCTAAATAAACAAACATCTTATTCTAAAACATACTTGAGAAGGTACTTGACTATTATCTAATGAAACATTTTCGGATTACATTGAAACGGGTCGGCTATCCCTACCGCGATCAAATAACGAGCCTATTACACAATATTACATACTTGTAGAGGCATAGGGAATGCGTCTCATGTCCTTTTTCCCGAGATGTCTTATGACACTTCTCCTTGGAGAGAACGACTCCATGACGAGTTGGTAGTTAACCCTTTTTGGAATCTTGCATTCTATAATGCAATTGTATCTTATTGATATAAGAAGCCTCGAGATAATGCCAATAATTTGTTCTTGTGATTTTGAACGATTCAAATTCCAAAAACATAATTCGCTTCTCCCAAATATTTCATTTGGATTTGCTTGGCAAGCCAACTTTAATCAGTAGATAACATATCTACATCATTCCCAATGAGTAGAATGTCATCTATGTAAAGCACTAAAAATGCCACTTTACCATCCTCTTGATTTGCTTGTATTTTCAAAGCTCATCAACACTTTGGTCAAAACCATAAAACTTGATCGTCTCATCAAATCCATGGTACCATGACCTTGAGGCTTACTTTAATTCATAAATGAATCTAAGCAATCTGGCAGACTTTCTCGCTTCTTAACCTTCGGCTACAAAACGCTATGGTTCGAATCCATTTCTTGGTTCATAGCTTCAAGTCACCTCTCTTTATCGAGAATCCTCCATCACTTATCGAAAAGACAATGGATCATCGTCTACCCCATCGGAGATCGCAACATTTTCCTGTTTCGATTTGACGATAGCGGATTGGTGGTCTAATCACCCTTCCACCGCATCGAGGTATCATGACATTCTCGATCGGTATAATGGTATTTTTAGCGATTTTCCCAACAACTCTTGTTGGTTGTGGTCCGATCTCATCGTAAAGTAACTCCTCGAGTACAACTTTACTTCGAGGTTGAAGTTTTCTATATAATCATGATTCTCAAGAAAGATAACATTAGTCAAAACTATTACTTTCTTTTCTTGCGGATCATAATACAAACCTCCTCTCGTTCCTTTGAGATATCCAACGAATAGATACATCGAACGTGGATGCAACTTTCGATCTTTCCTTTCAAAGACATGTCTTTGGGCACCACCATATGCGCAAGTGGTGTAAACTAACTTTACTCCCATTTCACAATCGTAGTGGTGTCTTTTGGATTGACTTAGATGGAACTACATTCAAAATGTAAACCGGCCGTTTGTAATGCATACCCCTAAAATGAATTAAGCAAAGGTCGCATAGCTCATCATCGACTTAACTATATCAAGCAACGTTCGGTTTCCCTAAGCAATATCGTTTTCCGAGAGGATGCCAGTCTTTGTAAGTTGGTAAAAATACCACTCTCTAGAAAATAATCTTTGAACTCAATATCGACATACTTACCCTTCGATCGGATCAAGGCATTTCAAAGATTTGCCTAATCGCAATTTTCCGCATGAAATTCCTTGAACTTTTCAAAAGTCTCGGATTTTCAATGCATGAAAAAAAACATATCCATATATGATCAACTTGAGAAACCTTTTGCCCTTTTGGTTTAGGATGTTCTACTCTAAACATTTTGGTATTTAGCGTGTGGTTGTTCATTTAGCTTAATTAAATAGAGTCCATTTTCGAATATTGCACTACAAATTTCACGCGCATTCTTAGAAGTAATAATTGAAGTATCAATAAAGATAGTGAAAATAAATGTTCATGCAACTTTGAAACAAAAATCAAATTTCTACGAAAAACTATGAATAAAATAAATATTGTTTAAAATTAAAATCGATCTCTAATATTAAGCCTATCTACTCCTCTTTTGCTTTCGAAACCACCGCATCATTTCCAACTCGCAATGTGAAAGACCCTCGACAAGTTCTTCATAAGAACTAAGTGTCGTAAAGAAGAACACACATGATTAGTAGCTCGAATCAACTACCCAAGTAGAAGAATCTTTAGGTACCAAACAACTTTCAAGAATAAGTAAATAAAATTTACCTTTCTTTTTCTCCTTTAGTTTGGCTAGGTACTTGGGCAGCGCTTCTTCCAATGTCCCTCTTCTCCAAGTGGAAACACTTTCCCTTTGGTTTGGAGGAACCTTTCTTCTTACCTTTGGAACTCTTCTTTTTCTTTTGTTTTGATTCACCCCTTTTCACCCGGCCCTTCCTCTTCTTGGAGGAAGTTGGCTTATCCCGATCAACATTTGCCTCCCCTTCTTTGACCTTTCCAATGGAAATGGCCTCAAAAGTTTTCAATTCATTGAGTAATCGTGTCAATGAATAAGACAATTTATTCATGACATAGTAGCTCTTGAATTGGTGGAAAGCCGATGAGTGTGATTCCAAAATCATACCCACATGTGTACGATCATCAATAGTTGCACCATGGATCTCAACTTCAATAAAGTAGTTGATCATGTTCAAAAACATGCTCACCTACTTATCGACCTTCTTCATCTTAGCATTCATTGCCATTTTCATGACTTCATGCCTCGATTGATCACAAGTGTGGCCGAACATAGCTCACAGAGACTCGTTAACTCATAAGTAGTCTATGTGTGCTCGTGCTTCATCCTAAGCACGTTGTTCATACCGGCTAATAAGTAAGCCTGAGCTTTGTTATTAGCGGCAATCCATTTCTCATATATCTCTCGCACACTACGTGCGACATTAATGGGGGGTTCGGGAGGACATTCCTCCATCAAAATAAATTTGAGATTCTCATAGACCGCAGACATGATTACCGAAAATGAAATAAAGCGACATAAATAAGCGAACGAACATCATAGAGTATTCAATTTAGGAATTATAAACGTGATACATGAACAATAAAGTTTATCCTACCAATTCCAAGATAATTTAATCTCATATTTGAAAAGCGATTGTAGGGTCGGTCAAATCAAATGACGATTAAATCAAGACCATCTCGATTAATAAAATAAATAATCAAGACATCTCATATCTTCATTTATTTATTAATCACCTTTTAATTTAGCTTAGATATATCCAAACTTTTTAATTGTATCCTTATGATTGTTACTCACTATTCGAATTTTAAAAATCAACTCAAAATTGCCGCCGTAGGGTAGGAAAATTAAGAGTTAAGTTTTAAATTCCTATCCTTTCGAAAATTAAGCCTTGATTATTGATTTAAGAAAAAACCATCCACAGGGAGACGAATCGGAGCGTCGCGAGGCATCACTTAAATCTCACGGTGCTTTGATCAATAATGGAGGTCATATTGTTAGATAAATGTTTCTATCAAGATTTTGATGATTTTGTTTATATGAGTTTTTATACCAAAACAATGTTTTTATATTGTCCAAATACTCCTAAATGATTTAAAATGTTTTTACTAATTTTCGGAATATTTCTTAGTATTTATTATTCGATAAAAATGGACAACACTTTTGATGGTTTTGTTTAAATTGGTTTTTTACACCAAAACAATGCTTATAAATGTTGTCCAAATACTCCCAAATGATTTAAAATGTTTTTACAATTTTTTTGGAGTATTTCTTGAAGTTTATTTTTGATAAAAATCGGACAACATTTCAAATTGGAGGTCGACCGGCCGCACAAGAGGTCGAGTGGCCGTCGCACAAGAGGTCGATTTGCAGACAAGAGTTGAAAAATGAAACAGAACGAAACAGAAACAAATTCTCGTGAAAAAAGAATGAGGGGACCGGTCAGGTGAGGTCGACGGCCGCACTCTAGGCGACCTGGTCGCACTCTCGTCGACCGGTCGACCCCCCTTCGACCGCACTGGATCGCACTATTTTTTCAAAATGTTCAAATCTTATTACAGGGCAACCGTCGCCTATGGTATTTTTGATAGCAAAAATTCCAACCGTTGCAATCCTTATCGCAAGATTTACTTTTCAATTTTGTACAATATTTCTACATCTTGTGATCCTCTTTTTGTAGACAAAAGTGAAGAAGAAGGAGCCTATGTTGGTGAAGACTTCCCTATAAATAGAGGATGAATTGAAGACACAAGATACAACAACACATACAAGCAAAACACACAACAAGAAATCTGCAAATTGTTCAAGCTTTCATTTTTACATTCTTGTTGTAATAGCTTTAAGCACTTTCACTTGCACATCTTTGAGGTCTAGGCTTTTTGATTCTTGATTACACTTGCACTCAATCTTTGTATTGGTTTCATAGAGTTGTAATCTTCAATTTTGTCCATCATTCAACACAAGACATCCTTGTGAGTATTCTTGTGGTAAGAATACACTTGGGTGATCTAGGTGATAGGTGTTTGAAGAGTGTGGTACTCTTCAAAGGTGGTGAAGGAAGATTGTGGTAATCTCCTTGAAGGTGTTGTAAGAGGATTGTGGTGATCCTCAAGGTGTTGTATTAATTGTGGTAATTAATAAAATCATTTTTCTTTTTGAAATCCATCAGGAGATCTTTGGGATGGTAGAGGATTAGGCCTTAGGTGGGTTGAACCTCTTTAAATCAATGAGTGTTGTTTAATTTCCGCATTTACATTCTTGTCATTTACTTGTTGATTCGAAAAAGAGGGTGATTTGCGGAAAATCGGCATAATCTATTCACCCCTATAGATTATTGTTCCGAGTAAAGAGGAAAGATCCATGGCTACGAATGAAGCTTATCTCACCACCGGCGCCTCCACCAACAAGCCACCACTATTCGACGCCAACAACTACGCATTTTGGAAAGACCGCATGGAGTGCTTTCTACAAGGGGTGCGGATTTGATATTTGGAATGTGGTCATTGAAGGAGTTGCTCAACCAACAACAAAATTGGAGGATGGTACCACGACTCCCAAGCCGTTCAAGGAATACGATGAAAATGACAATAAGGCTTTCTCTTTAAACGGTAAGGCCTTAAACATTTTACATTGCTCTCTTTACCGCCACCGAATAAAATCGCGTAAGAGGCATACGGTCGGCACATGAAGTTTGAGAAAAATTAGAAACCATCTATGAGGGCACAAAGAAAGTGAAGCAAGCAAGAAAAACAATGCTTGTGAAAGACTTTGAAAATTTCAATATGCATGATGGTGAAAGCATATCAAAAATGGTGGAAAGGCTTGACAACATTGTCAATCCTCTTGTGGCTCTTGGAAAGGTCATCTCCGAAGAAGATAAGGTGACCAAAGTCTTAAATGCCCTTTAGGCTCATGGTCCGAAAAAGGTGACGGCAATCACGGAAGCTCAAAATCTTGAGACACTCAAGTTTGATGAGCTCATTGGAAACCTCCTTATTTATGAAGTATATCTCAAGGAGAGGAAAAATTCTCAACCATCCACCTCTAAACTGGTACGCAAAATATTATTAAAGGCTTAGCATCTTCTTCTAATAATGTTTATTATAGCGATGAGGATGATGAAGAAACGGTGCTCTTGTTAGAAAATTTGCAAAATTTGTAAACAAAAATAGAGCAAGAAAGCCAAGAGACAATTCTTGTTTCAAATGCGGAAAATCCGGGCACTACATAGCCGATTGCCCAAAATTAGCGGAAGAGGAACAAAAAAAAAAATCCTTTTCCGAAAAAGAAGGCGTTAAATGCGGATGTCAAAACTTGGGATGAATTACTTGAAACAACCGACGAGGAAGGAGAGTCCGAACATGGTCTTATGGCCATAGACGATGAAAATACCAAGGTTATAGGGGCTATAACAACAATGGAAGATTCAAAATGGCTCGTGGACAGCGGATGTTCACGCCATATGACCGGAAAGAGAGAACTTTTTACCAACATCAAGCTCCAAGAAGAGGGTATGGTCATGTTCGGCAATGGCAAAGGAAGAATTCTTGGAAATGGAGAAATTGGTAACTCTTCTTTTTCTCTTAGTAATGTTCTTTTAGTAGAAGGGCTTAAGTTCAATTTGATAAGTGTTAGCCAACTTTGTGATTCAAATTATAATGTTGTTTTTAATAAAGAAAAATGTCTTATTTCCAAGAATGATAAAATTGTTTGTGAAGCAATTAGAAAAGGCAATCTTTACAAAATTTGTACAAGTGATTTGGTTAGTCAAAATGTTTCTTGTCTTGTCACCAATAATGATTTAACTAGTTTATGGCATAGGCGACTTGGACATGTTGGATACAAAAATTTGCAAACTATTTACAAAAACCAACATGTAAAAGGACTACCCAAATTGAATTTTGAAAATTTTGGCTTATGTGACACTTGTCAAAAGAACAAATTAGTTAAGAGTAGTTTTAAGCCCAAAAATAAAATTTCCACTACCAAACCCCTACAAATGTTTCATCTTGATTTGTATGGGGATATTGGTACGGCAAGTCTAAGTGGAAAACATTACACTTTTGTTATAGTTGATGATTTTTCTAGATATTCTTGGGCTCTATTTCTTACAAATAAAAGCGATGTCGTTAATGAGTTTGTTAAGTTGTGTAGACTTATTGAAAATGAAAAGGAAGATACTATTAAGTCTATTCAAGTGATAGAGGTGGAGAATTTGACGGCGAATTTAGAGTCTTTTGTGAAACCAAGGGATATAGTCATAATTTTTCGGCTCAAGGACACCTCAACAAAATGGAGTAGCCGAAAGGAAGAATCGGACACTTCAAGAAATGAGTCGGTCCATGCTAAATGAATTTTCACTTCCAAAATATTTTTGAGCCGAAGCGTAAGTACCGCTTGCTATGTCATTAATCGAGTTTATATTCGTCCTAAAATGAATAAAACTCCATATGAGCTTTGGAAAGCAAGAACTCCAAATATTAGTTATTTCAAAATATTTGGATGTAAATGTTTTATTTTGAATACTAAGGATCAATTAGACAAACTTGATCCTAAGGCCGATGAAGGAATATTTATGGGGTATTCAACCAAGAGCAAAGCATATCGGGTTTACAATAAGACTAGTGGGGTTGTTGAAGAATCCATCCATGTCAAATTCAATGAAGCTTCCGGGTGTTGAAAGGATACCCAATGATGAAAGTGATGAAGAAGATATTGTTGAACCCATTGTTCAAAATGATACTCAAAATGATCAACCTTCAAGCTCAAATGTTCCTCAAGAAGATAAAGGTGATACTTGAATCTACCCGTAGCATTGAAACTTAAGGAGATCACCCAAAAGATCATATTATTGGTGATCCCCTTGATAAAGTAATGACTCGTGGAAAATTTGCCGAGAAAGCCCTTATTTCTCAAAAAGAGCCTAAAAATGCTAAGGAGGCTATTGAGGATGAGGATTGGTTTTTAGAAATGCAAGAGGAGTTGAATCAATTTGAAAGGAATGATGTATGGGAATTAGTACCTTGTCCTTCATCTCAAACCATTATTGGTACAAAATGGGTATTTGAACAACCTCGATGAACAAGGCAATATTGTTCAAAACAAAGCAAAGTTAGTAGCTCAAGGTTATTGTCAAAAAGAAGGTATTGATTATGATGAAACATTTGCACCGTAGCACGTTTAGAAGCTATTCGTATTTTACTTGCCTATTCTTGTTTTAAAAATTTTAAGCTTTACCAAATGGATGTAAAATCCACATTTTTAAATGGTATTATTCAAGAAGAAGTCTATGTAAAACAACCTCCGGGGTATGAAAATTTTTCTAGGCCTAATGATGTTTATAGACTTAAAAAGGCCTTGTATGGTTTTGAAACAAGCACCCGTGCATGGTATGATAGACTTAGCTCTTTTCTTTTGCAAAATGGTTTTACAAGAGGTAAAGTTGATACTACTCTCTTTGTTTTTGAAAAAGGGCAAGATTGCTTATTAGTGCAAATTTATGTTGATGATATTATTTTTGGTGCTACTAATGAATCCTTGTACAAGAAATTTTCTAAGTTAATGCAAGGTGAATTTGAAATGAGCATGATGGGGGAGCTCAACTTCTTCCTTGGACTTCAAATTAAGCAATGCCAAGAAGGAATTTATATTTCTCAATCAAAATATACAAAGGAGCTTTTGAAGAAATTTGGCATTGAAGAAGGAAGAATCGCCTCAACCCCAATGGCAACAAACGCCAAGATTGACAAAGATGAAAAAGGCAAGTCGGTTGATGAATCCAAGTATCGAGGTATGATTGGTAGTTTACTTTATTTAACCGCAAATAGACGGATATTCTTCATGTCGTATGCCTATGTGCTCATTTTCAAAGCAATCCCAAAGAATCTCATATGAGTGCCGTTAAAAGGATTTTTCGATATTTGAAAGGCACTATTCAATATGGTTTATTCTATCCAAAGAATGAAAATTTTTTTCTTAAAGGTTATAGTGATTCGGACTATGCGGGAAATATTGATGATCGGAAAAGTACTTAGGATCATGTCAATTTTTAAGCGATTGCCTAGTATCTTGGTTTTCAAAGAAGCAAAAGCGTGTTTCACTTTCAACGGCCGGCGAATATATTTCCGCGGTATTTTGTTGTACTCAACTTCTTTGGATGAAACAAACTTTAGCGGATTATAAATGTTCTTTTGAAAATGTTCCTATCTTTTGTGATAACATATCCGCTATAAATATTGCTCAAAACCCGGTTCATCATAACCGTACTAAACATATTGAGATTCGACATCATTTTTAAGGGATTGTGTATCAAAACGAAAAATTGAGATATCTTTTGTACCATCTCAAGATCAATTAGCGGACATTTTTACTAAACCGCTAAATTCCGAGACTTTTGCATCAATACGAGCTCGGTTAGGCATAATGCATATTGAATGAGGTCTATGATTGCATTTTGCACGTTTTTAAAACTTAGGGGCAAAAATCGGATTTTTGGTTCAAACTTCGAATTTGCAAAAAGAAAGAACCTGGCTAATCGCAGGGCAAGGCCGGCCCGGTCGCCATGCCGTCGTCGGTTGCTCCTAGCCCCCAACCGTCGCCGCCTCACTATTTTTTGGTTAAAATCGTTTTGTTTTCGGTTTGACCATTTTGGCTCATTTTGTCCATTTTTCGTCCCCCTACGCACTTTTCACACAAATTTCACTTCAAATTTGTTTTATTGCATACATTTTATATTTTGGACTTCATGAGGCTCGATTATCATCATTATTGTTCATCTTTACCAATTAGATGGTAAGAATTTCTCCTTTTAATCTCAATTGGGTTGAACCCTTGAGAATGTGTTTGTATCTTGATATATTGTTGAAATTCTTGTATTAATATGTTGTTTATGATGATTGATGATGTATGTATATTGTGGTATTGAAATTGGTGATGAAAATTTTTGGCTTAAACGAATAGCAAAGGCGTTATATTCTTCTAGTTTTATTCGACACACGCCAAGTGTTCGACTAAATGTTTCAATGAAAAATTCATCACCTACATGACTCTCTCGATTTGAAAAGTCTTATAAGTTTATAGAGATCATGTTTTATCAATCAAATGAGCTTTTGCAAGTCAATTGATCAACTTTTCCATTTTATTTGGAATTTAAGCTTCAATTCTCAAAAAGCTCGATAAATCGATAAATTTGCGCACTTTGATATGAATATATGACGTTTTTATCGTGCTAACATTCTTTTTGATGATTCCAACGGGGAGAAACGGAAAACGCTCATACGCTCAAAGAAGCGAAAATAAGCTCGCAAGAAAAGCTATAAGCTAGGGCTCTTAAAAGCCAAAAGCTATGGATTATACTTGGTCCATGTGATGTATTATGGACTTTTATACTTGACTAATGATGCTTTTTTGACAGGGGAGCTTATAAGTTCATGATATTCAAGCTTAAGTTGTAAAAGCTAAGCTTTAAGCTTTTAGTTGTTGCTTGTATACTTGCTCTTGATATGCATATTGATAGGGGAGCTTATGCAAAAATGATTTTGAAAAATCTTTGCTCCTATCCTTGTGTGTTTGTACTTATGATAAATCTTGCTTGAAATGATTTGATGTTTTAGAGGAAAATTGGTTTTGTTTTTAAAATCAACTTCCTAAAATTGTTTTGGTTTGTAATCATCAAAAAGGGGAGTTTGTTAGATAAATGTTTTTATCAAGATTTTGATGATTTTGTTTAAATGAGTTTTTATACCAAAACAATGTTTTTATATGTTGTCCAAATACTCCTAAATGATTTAAAATATTTTTACTAATTTTTGGAGTATTTCTTAGTATTTATTATTCGATAAAAATGGACAACACTTTTGATGGTTTTGTTTAAATTGGTTTTTTACACCAAAACAATGTTTATAAATGTTGTCCAAATACTCCCAAATGATTTAAAATGTTTTTACTAATTTTTTGGAGTATTTCTTGAAGTTTATTTTTGATAAAAATCGGACAACATTTCAAATTGGTCGTCGGCCGCACAAGAGGTCGACCGATACGAAGAGTTGAAAAAATGAAACAGAAGCAAAGCAGAAACAAATTCTCGTGAAAAAAGGAGGAGGAGGCGGTCAAGGTTGAGGGCGACGGTCGCACCCCCTTCGACCCGCACTGGATCGCACTATTTTTTCAAAACGTTCGAAATCTTATTACAGTGGCAACGGTCGCTCTATGGTATTTTTGATAGCAAAAATTCCAACCGTTGCAATCCTTATCGCCAAGATTTACTTTTCAATTTTGTACAATATTTCTACATCTTGTGATCCTCTTTTTGTAGACAAAAGTGAAGAAGAAGGAGCCTATGTTGGGAGCCTATGTTGGTGAAGACTTCCCTATAAATAGAGGATGAATTGAAGACACAAGATACAACAACACATACAAGCAAAACACACAACAAGAAATCGCAAATTGTTCAAGCTTTCATTTTTACATTCTTGTTGTAATAGCTCAAGCACTTTCACTTGCACATCTTTGAGGTCTAGGCTTTTTGATTCTTGATTACACTTGCACTCAATCTTTGTATTGGTTTCATAGAGTTGTAATCTTCAATTTTGTCCATCATTCAACACAAGACATCCTTGTGAGTATTCTTGTGGTAAGAATACACTGAGTGATTTAGGTGATAGGTGTTTGAAGAGTGTGGTACTCTTCAAAGGTGGTGAAGGAAGATTGTGGTAATCTCCTTGAAGGTGTTGTAAGAGGATTGTGGTGATCCTCAAGGTGTTGTATTAATTGTGGTAATTAATAAAATCTTTTTTCTTTTTGAAATCCATCCAGGAGATCTTTGGGGTGGTAGAGGATTAGGCCCTAGGTGGGTTGAACCTCTTTAAATCAACGAGTGTTGTTTAATTTCCACATTTACATTCTTGTCATTTACTTGTTGATTCGAAAAAGAGGGTGATTTTAAAAATCGGCATAATCAATTCACCCGCCCTCTAGATTATTGTAGCCACTTGGACTAACACATATGATTTATTGTCATGAATCCTTCTCCCACGTTAGTATTTTATAATAAATGTTTCCTAAACATTTAAGTTATAAAACATCTTATGTTTTAATAAGCAAGTTCAATCCTATTGGTCTTTTTGATTAAAATTCTCTAATTTAAAAATCTAACTTTTAGAAATTAAATCATAATTTTAATCAACTTTATAAACCCCTAAATTATCAAAATAATTAAGCGAATAGGGATAAAACGGAAAATTTTCATGAAAGGACAAAGAAAACAATGCGTAGATCGAAAAACAGTTGCCGGCCCCGCCCGAGACTCCGCCCGAACCGCCAAACGCAAATTTGATTATCTTATTTCAAAAACATGTAATTCGGAGATTTTTCATAAAAATCGGATCCATTTTTCACACAAAATTAATTCCAAACATTTATCCCAATTTTAAAATCATATAAACACTTATACAAATTTTAAAAATTATATAAAATACTTTTATACAAATTTTTAAAAATTATATAAAACTCTTTTATATCAATTTTAAAAAACATATAAAACACTTTTATATGAATTTCAATCCATCTTATAGATCTATCATAACAATTAAACAATTCAATTATCATGATACATGACATGCTTGGGAGTGGGTTCCATGAATCACATATCAATATGTATGGCACATTTATCACATATACATCACATAAATATTATTTCGCGAAAAAATAAATATGACGATTTAGATTGATGCCTTTAAATTACTCCCTAAATCTAAACAAAAAATTAAATAATACAAAATAGGGATAAAAGGGGAGTTGTGATTTACATCAACCCTATACCCACATGATTGGGTGTAATCTAAATAGAATATTACAACTTTCTATACCCTTTAAATTTTTGGTGTACAATGATCCTATCAAAAACCAATTCAATGCATCGATTCAAAAACTCCCATGCAACCATATATCAAAACATGTAAGATCAAATCATAAACTCACTCTTAAATAAATTTAATAAAGTAGATCTAGTTCTTATATCAAAAATCAAATGGCTCGATACCATTTGTTGGAAATTATTCGGGTCCCGAATCTAATCCCGGTCAAATAAGATCCGCCTTTTCGATCTCATCAAATGAAGCGGAAGCGAGGGATTTCAAAAATCGAGTTTTAGATATAAGAACACAAGATCATACTTATTAATTTATTCTAACTAAAGGAGGAGTAAGAAAATCTACCTCTTTCGACGATTTTTTTGTTCTTCGTTTTTCTTCGTTAATCTTTTGAATCCCCAAAGTTCATAGACACCACGATCTTCTAATTTGATTATCCCTATCAACGGCGGTGTGTGGGCACCCAAATAATAAATCTAAGTTCTTAACTTTAGTTTTCCTACGATGTACTCAACTCATGAGATCGTATGATTGGGCTAACTCGAGTAGGAGGGGAATTGAACTAGGCTTAAAACTAAACTATAAAACCACAATTTTGGAAAAACAAAATTGATTGCACTCATCACTTGCGAGATCTTTGAAAATTGGTTGCCAAACTTTAAGAATGGAATTGCAAAATAATCCTTTTCTATCCGGTTGATCAAAGATGCTTATATAATAATATGGTTCGTCATCAAAAACGCGTTTTGGTTGATCTTGATGAGTGGACCGAAAATTTCTTTTTACTAAGAAAGTGCAGCGGCACAAAATCTCTTATAATAGTGGGGTTTTGGTGATTCACACACATGTGGTGTCCAATTTATAGGCCTTGTTCAATCGTTTTCCACTCCAACTCATTCTCCTGTCTAATCTAGAATTATCAAATTAATAATTATATTAATATCAAAAATATCTTATATTTATTTAATTCCCAATATAGTCCAAATTGCATGATATCGGATATTCCTAATTAACTAATATTAATATATTAGCCCAAATATTTTGGAAAACTCTTTTCATAAACCCTTAGGAACATAAAATATTATTTCTAACTTGTTTACACTAGGAAGGCTAACCAGGGACCATGGACTATAACTATAAACTCCAATAAATCAAATAAATATTTAAACTCTTTAATTAATTAAATCGACTTATTAATTTACTCCACTATAAATTCGGAATCGCACTCTCATAATTATATAATATCTTACTCGCGAAATGAGCAAATCCATTGATATAATCATTATATATAGATTAATCCTCCATAGAGATTCGTAATTGAAGCTAGATAGTATCCGTTAAACCTCTTCAATCACTTCTTATCCTCATTTACCATTAATTCACTAGCGAATGATTAATTTATAATCGGATTATAAATTAGAGATCTCAAACCGTTCGGTTCGAATAAAAAATGAGAGAATCGTCTTTTCTACTTCTCACATAAAGGAATGGATTCCATATATGTGAATTTATATTCCTGGTTATTTAATTCAAATGTGAATCTAAAATACAAGTGTTGGGAATGTCATAGGACAAGCTTAAATGAGCAAATTAAGAATCGCACGTAAATAAACAGAGTCTATATCACTCAGATTAAGATTTATCCATATATGAACATCTAGTGATTTAATTCGATTTTCCATTTCTACAACATAATTTGTATGGAATATTCAAATTAAATCGGTTGGCATGGCGGGCTATTCACAATCGACCGGGTCTTGGACTTGCTACGTTAGAGGGGCAATTTTACGAGGCCCTCGGTTTGCGTGCTCTGTGGTGAATTTGCGGAATCAGTTGATCATTTATTTGTCTCTTGTGTTTTTGCGCAGGAGCTTTATGGCAATGGATCTTCGATTCTTTCCACGTTCACCCTTTTGAGGCCCATAGCTTTAATGAATTTTCAGTGCGTTTAATGAACTTTCATTTTAGTGGACGGAGTTACTTTCCCTGGCGTGTGGCTATTATCTCCTACATATGGATTATCCGCATATCCGTGAATGAGGGTATTTCATAACAAAAACGGACGGTGGAGGCGGCCACAATCAATCTTCGGGTACTCATTGTAGAATCATCATCATTGGATTGGGGTTGTATGCACAACGGTCAACAAGACCTTCTCATCTTGTGCAACCCTGCGAGTCCCTGGGCGGGCTAGACAAGCACCGAAGATCGTGAACGTTAATTGGAAAAAACCCCTCCGGGTTGGACAAGGTAAATACCGATGGCGGTTCATCGGGGCGGGAAATCTCATTTGTTTCGGGGTTTTTCGTAATTGTAGAGGTTTTTTTCGAGGTTGATTTGTTCATCATTGTGGTTCGGGCTATGCGTTTGAAGCTGAATTGGTCGCAGCAATGTGGGTAATTCAGGACGCTTTTGAGAAGGGTGGACACATCTTTGGCTCGAGTCGGATTCCATGTATGTAGTGAGCTTGCTAGAGAAGAGATCGGTGGAAGTCCCGTGGCGCCACCTTAGTCATTGGCACCACACTTACATCTCCTCACGAAGATGTATTTGATTGTCTCACATATTTTTAGGGAAGGCAATCGGGTAGGCGACGAGTTTAGGAAGAAAACAGTACCGTACATGGTGGGCGTCCCGCCCACGAGCTCGTCAATATCTCAATGAAGACTATGTTGGTCAAACCAACTATAGGTTTGTTAATTAGGTCGTCATCGCTTCAAGTTTCTTTTCCCATTTTTTGGACGCCTACTTTTTCCTGGGGGGTACTCTTTTTCCTTACAAGGGTTTTTCCCACAAGGGTGGGTTTTACCTTGGAAGGTTTTAACGAGGCCCCAACCATTCAGCCATTCGGTCGGCTTGTGACCTATTTTGTTGTTCTTTATAACATTGTTTCCAGGCTTACATTTGGTTACCTGATCAGCCTGTGATCAGGACAACTCTCTTTTTTTCATTTTATATATTATTCGAATTTATTCAAAAAAAAATTCAAATTAAATCGGTCCAAGTCCTATATGATCAAATCATATATAAATGCCCCCACTAAGATGTCTCCACATCAACGGTCCGGATAAGACAGACACATTTAAAATGTTCTCGGGCGCGCGCATTAGTGATGTTTTAATAAAAGATCCCAGCTTTAATTAATTTCATCACAGACTTAATTTTAGTTTATTATCCTTAATATTAATCCTCTTGTATATAACACTTATATACTAAGATTATTGTTACATTGAATAAACTAGGAACTTTCATGATGTTCAAGAAAAGTATATACAATATGCACAATAGTTCAAAAATAAATGTCGCATTTATTAATAATAATAAATAATTCACAATAGTTTTAAGGGCACTATCCCTAACATTATGGACGTTGTGTACTATGCCTATAAATACAACAGTCAACATCATGATTCTTGTGAGATACAGAAGATTTTAACATCCTCAGTTTCTGCTACTTCCGTAAAATAGAGATTGTTGGGTTACATATTATTTTTAATTTCTGCCATTCTATTGAATCTTGGGGATTATGCTAATCTTCGCATGCCTCAGGAATTAATATTTTGTTATACTTCAGATTTTCGAACTTCACCAAATTTTCCAACACAAACAACTAGAGGGATGCACTTACAGATTCATTGATGGGGCCGAAGATTTCATCCACTGTACCGATATTGGTCTTGTTCTGAAATAGGTGCATGAAAGTATGGTATTTTCTCATTTGTAAGCTTTGTGACAGCATCTTCCTCACAAGCACGAACAGATGCCGAAAATTCTTTAATGAATTCAAACATTTTATCAAAAAGGAGTAAGCTTTACAAAACATTTGAGTGTAAATGCATATAGATACGTGAATGAAGATAACACACAAACACACACACAGAAGGGGTGAAGGGTTGCACGTCAACGACTTCTAAAGGAGGGTCTGCGTTGCGATGAGGGCCACGGCCGCCACCACCGAAACGGCTGCCACGACCACCGTCTCTGCCACCCCTGACAAGCCTCCGCCGCGTCCTCTGAGAGTTCTCATTTCCTTCTTTCCAGTTCAATCGGAAAGGTCTAAGGTTGGGGTTTAAGGTTTTAAGTGGAGATAGTAGAGGTCGAAATGGCCAGACTTGTATTAAAAAAAAAAAAAAAAAAAGAAAGAAAGGAAAGGTAATCTTGTCCCAATGCCTATCTTTTGACTAGTGTGCTAGCTTGTGTTGACAAAGTTTGGGCCAACAATTGCCACGTATCCTCTGGATGCAACTTCTTCTTAATTTCTTAATTTTAACCGGAAATAATTCAGGGTGTTGAGCCCAAAAGAAGCCCAGGATACTGGATACTCTATTGGGCTGTCTCTCCTCCCCCTCCCGAGCTAAAAAAAAAAGAGAAATTGCCATATTTGTCCTATTTTTCGGTAAAAATATCACACAACACGCTCCTTTTACTTTTATACTCATTTATTCCCTTCTTTACGCTCCCGCATATTTTTTTGGTTATTTTTATATTTTTTTTTTTTTTTACATGTATTGCTTTATATATTATATATCTTTGTTGCGATGTTATTTAAATTTGTTTCTTTGTTTTTATGTTGTTTCTTTATTGTTTTGGTGTTTCAAATAATTTTTGTTCATGTATTGTTTCGTACATTGTTTCTATTGTTTTTTGTTTTTCTATAATATTTTTAATGTTGTTTTAATAATTATTTTTTGTTTCCATTTAGTTTTCAATGTGTAAACACGCTTTTGCCTATTTTTAAGTTCTTTTTATTCATGTGGTGTTTTTAATATTTGTTACGTTATTTCGGGTTGTCTCCATACTATTTTTAATGTAATTATGATATTTCTTTGTTATTTCCACATAGTCTTCAATGTTTAAATATAATTTTTTTTTACCTATTTTTAAGCTTTTTTGTTCATATGGTGTTTTCTATATTGTTTGTGGTTTGTTTCTATATTGTTTCTTGGTTGATTACATGTTTTTTATGTTTTCATTCATTGGATCAAAATTTGAATTGTGTTTTTTATTAATGTTGTTTTATGTTATTTTCAATTTGTTTGATTTTAATATGCGTTGTTTTATGTCTATATTTCTTGATTTTTTATAAGATTTTGAGTATGAAACGGATTATTTAACGGGGCAAAATTTATTCTTTCATTGAAATTTTATTAGAAGAAACATGTTTGATAAATGTTCGAAACAATCTTGAAACAACAACGTAAAAAGTTTAAAAATTTGGCGGAGCGTAAATTTGTCCACAAAAAGAACGGGAGCGTAAAATTATCGATAAAATACGAGGAGCGTAAAAGCTATCCTTTTTCCGGAAAGTGGGATAATAGTGTCGTTAACCTCCCAAAACAAATGTAAAGACCGAACAATGTCCATTTGACTAGTTTTCTTATTTACTTTCCTTAAAAAAAAGTGTTTTTTAAGGAAAACAAAAACATGGCGTAGAGAAGCTTCATTGTTTCACTACTCAAACCAAAAAAAAAAAAAAAAAAAAAAAAAACAAAAGACTGAAAAAGTTTAACCATTACACAATAAAGGAAAAATTGGTTTTTTTAGCATCACACATGGCATTATAGTTGTAGGAGGTGGAAATAAAGGTAAAACCATATTTAAAAACTGAATTATTTATAAAAAATAGAAAATATATTTTAAAATTATATTTATAACTAATGTAACTTAAATTATTTTTGAGAAAAATAAATTATATATAGAAAAGCTATTTATGATAAGAATAATTTTTTAAATATATTTAATTTTAAATAGCATCGATATTATAATTAAGATTTAAACGTTCGAATTTTAACAAAATAAAAATGATTGTGACATGTAAATAAATAATTAGAAAAAAATAGCTTCTAACACCCTCACATCTAGAGATGTTAAACGGGTTGTGACCCTTTGATCCGGACCGTTTAAACCAAGAAAAAGAGGGTTAGGGTCGAATTATTTTGGGCCATTTAAACCGTGCCTTTTTGGCCCTGGATCGCTTAAACCGAAGCCGTTAGAGCTAGCCCGCTATTTTTATTTTTTGAAAAATAAATATAATTCTAATATTTTATATCTACTTTTATTACCTATTAATAGTAAATTTATTTTTCAAATTCACATCTCCTCATCTTTAAGTTTAACTTTATAAAACAAGCTATAAATTCTTGAAAAACTCATTTTTTATTTGTTTTATTTATTACCTAATTTGGTTTTTCGATTTTTATTCTAAATAAGAAAATGTCACGTAGTTATATTAGATTATTTAGGATATAAATTATATTTATAAATGGTGCTAAATCTAATTTTATAATTTTGTTAATGCAATATAGTTATAAATTGTGCATGACTTTTTTATAATGAATAGATTAACTTTAAATGTTAAAACTTAAATGTTATATATGCTCAAGTTTAAAATTTAAATTTAAATATCTAAGTTTGAAATTTTAAGTTATAGTCATATGAGTTATTACAGATAAAATGTTAATGAAAAGGGTCGCGCGGAATTGAGAGTCACTCGGAAAACCTAGCCGCAAGGGTTTTGAAAATTCTCTCTCGAGAATGATAATTTTCGAACATAATCATCTTCTTCAATCCAATTACTAGTCGTTAATTATGGATTTCGATTCTTTACTATTTTCTCGAGATCACCAAGCGGTATTGGGGATAAACAATCGATAAAATCGGCATCAAGACCCAACAACGCATCGCGCATACATCACGCAAGCGGTTAACCTGCATTTCACGAAATCGCAGATCTTAAACTTTAGGATGAAACAGTAATAATTCCTTCGTCACTCATCCCAATCGATAATTTCGATCCAGTTTTAGGGTGCCCTAGTCGCACCCATGTGCCTAGGATGGAGGAGGATTTTGTTCAAAACCCTAGTTTAAACCCTAATCCCATATACAAAAGTAACGTGCATCGGACTATCAATCAAACTTTCGCTCAAATGCTATCCCAGGGAGATTTCAAACCCGTGAAAAAGGGGGAGTATTTTTGGTCACTATGGATGAGGAAATTTACCAACAACGGTGGCGGAATTACGGAACACATTGATTGGTAGATTAATGTTACCTAAAGGATCCCAACCTTTAGGTTTAGAGGATCTTAAACGAAGACTTTTGGAGGTCGGCATATTGATGGTTCATGGCGCCTTACACCCCGGGAAAGGGTTATTACAACATACAATTCTCGAACGTGAAAGACAGACACAAAGTATTTGGGAGGCCTATCTCGAATCAAACCGGCTCAATTCGTCCCGATGGTGGGTTACGGACTTCAATCCATACCGCATAAATTGGCCAAAATCTCGGTATGGGTTCGTATATACGAGTTGAGTATGGAATATTGGCATCATGCGTTAATTATGAAGCTCGCATGAAGTCTATTGCACGCCTATGCAGATAGACAGTCGTTCCTTTACGGGAGAAGTGGGGCATTTCGTAAGAGTTCTTGTAGAATCGATTTTAATTCTCCATTGCGTAAATTTATTATAGTAGAACGAATAGGCCATTGTTCGTTCGCGCCGCTCGATTACAAAAATTTGCCGTAGTTTCGCTCTCATTGTCGAATTGTTGGACATTCGAGCGCTAATTGCGTGCAAGTTTAACAATCAAGCGATGAAGCATAATGCGAGAATCTAAAACGTGGATGGTTCTAAACCAGGCTATAGTCCGTGCGTGGTCGAGCTCGATCTAAGACCATGCTACTCCCACTAAGGCGGTAAAGTGTGGATTGAGCAGTGGGTGCAAGTCAAGAAGCGGACAACCCGGGGGTGTCGTTCTCGGAAGGAGGTATATCTAATTTGCATGTTCAAATTAATAATTCTTTTGAGATTCTCATGGACGAGGATGAACAAATTCCTCATGAAAAGATTAATTCGGAGCAAGTTCAAACTCGGGGAGGGGTCAAGTCATAACAAGAGTAATGGTGATTGCATGGGAGATACTAATCATGCAGGGGCAATAAATACCGATCGGAGAATGGTTCTTCATCAACCATTGCAAAGAAAATTGATGGTAGCTCAGGATAATATGGTTATGGTTGCATGTTTAGATGATAAAGGTAAAGAGAGCTTGCAATGAGCTATGGACGCGATCTCACGCAGTATGCCTATTAATGACTATGAGTTTAACACTACTACTCCGTCGGAGAGTTTCCAAGCGATGGTGGCGACGAAAAACGGTGGTCGATATGGCGGAAGAGGAGGAACAAGAAGACGAGGAACAAGAAGAAGCTAAAGACAAAGATAGGTGACCCTCCACCACTCCGGTTGTCTTTCCCTCATGTGATTCTTGAAGCTTTGAAATCTATGGCAATTGTGGCTCGTGGATCATGGGCTGATATTCCACAGACTACATTAGACCATCAAAAAGATACTCGAGCATGTGCTAAAAAAACAACTAACTTTGTCATTCGAAGATCTTCTAGAAATAGACGTCCTTCGTTTAAATTGCATTTTTAAGTTATTTTTGTTGTTCCCTTTTTCTGAATTTTAACATTTTCTTTCATTTGCTACCTGATCGGTTTGTGGTCAGGACTTTTTCCTTTCTTTTATATATTTCTATTTATTAAAAAAACAGATAAAGTGTTAATTCTGGGTAACTTTAGTTATTATTATTTTATTTTCAAAATTTAGATCATAAAATATTTAATTTTATAAGTTTGTTAATACAATATAATTAGAAACTTTACATGAATTTTATTTATGGCGAATAATTTAACTTAAAATGTTAAACTTAAATGTTATATATATATATATATATATATATATATTCGAGTTTAAAATATTAAATTTAAATATATAATTTTTAATTTTTGACTTATAGACGGATATAGGCCCGTTTAGCCCGAAGCCCGTTAATGTTAGGTTCCAATATCCAGCCCATTTAACACCGAATCGTTTAATACTGAAAGAAGCAGGTAGGCCCTATAGGAATACGACCGACCCGTTTAACATCTCTACTCACATCCACCCCCAGCCCCACCCTTATACCCAAAAAACCCCTCCCGTCCGCCACCAGTAACCATTTCATGGCCTTTCGATTAGAAAGAATGACGTTGATTTCTTCGAATTTCTTTAAATTAGTTTTCAATAATCGATGGGCATCCTTTCTTGTATGTTGTGTTTGCAAAATTCACAGCTAATTCCGAGAAATTTTGGACCCATTTTGTCAATTTTACGTTTTGAGCCCAAACAAAAAATTTCGTCAATCCTTCAAATTGGTGCCTGGTGGCTGTGGGTTGCAAAAAAAGAAAAACCGTGAATTTTTTCAGTTATTTTTGTTTTCTGAAAATCAAGAAATAATTTAAATAAAATCGTCCTTTATACCTGCCAACTGGACTTCAAAATTAACTTTTTTCACATTAAATTCCACATCATCCCGTCAAAATTAACTTTTTCAAATTAAATTCACATCAGCATATCAAAATTCAAAATTATATTTTTTTCAAATTAGATTCCACATTAGTCCAAGTAACATTTACGAGCTGTAGCCGGTCGTCGGACTAAAAAACTGAAAAAAATCACTTGAAGGACCAAATATTGAAATCGAAACAAGTGAGAACTAAATTTCTAAAACGGTCCACTTAGAGGACTGAAAAAATAATTTTCCCACGCAATAAATGTGGCACTCTTCAAGTTTAAAATACTTGGGTGCAAATCGAAGCATTGGAGATTGGAATGAAGCAACAAAGATTAACATGTAGTAACATTCGCTTTTTAATGCAATGCCCAAAAATACACAAATAAATAGAAAAAACGTATGCTACAGTAATTTCTTCATGAAGAGCGGCACATGCTTCGTTAACTAATTTCATCAGATGGTGAATTGTCAAAGCACCATGTAGTCTCTTAGCATATATTTAATTCGGCAAGAGTAATGTCTCCTTAGATAAATATGAACTAAAAATAGTAGTAGCAGAACATACTTGAAAATATTAATTGCCGAATATCTTTTACGATGCAATATGTACTTAAACATTTGAAGATAATTAGAACATACTGGTGCGTACTGCCAAAAAGTAACTAACAGAGCCAAAAGTGAAGAAATTTAAGGTAGTGCGCCGCAAATGCCAATAGCAGAAGCAGCAGCAACAGAGAAGGATTGCTAGCGATGTGTCAATTTATTTGATGCCATCATCCTCTTTCTTTTTTTTTTTTTAAAAAAAAAGTTCAATTGAGTCTCAAACACACATAATAGTAGATTAGTAACTAGTTGATTGTATTATGTTATAAAATTGGAGTGTCACAATGTCAGGCTTCCCATCCTCTGAGGAGTGTGGCCCTGGCGACCCGATTAACACCCAAGCTGAATGCTCCCATTCTGAGATCACAATTATGTGTCTTGCACATCTCTTTTACATCTTTAAAACCCTTTCTCATGTATGTCTTCAGCTCTGTGTTCACTTTCTCCTCGTCCCACATGAATCCTTGTATGTTCTGCAAATTACACTTATTTCTCAGTTTCTATTTCAGATTTGAGAGAAATTACAGTTTTTTTTTATTGATTATGTGTACTAGGTACCTGAACCCACTCAAAGTAACTCACTGTAACACCCCCCGAGTTTGCATATATGTCTGGAAGAACAACCACTTCCTTCTTTGACAATATCTGTGTACCATTAAAATTTGAACAAGACCAGCTGGTTAGCATTAATTATGCTCAACAATCAAGATCCGTCAATGAAAAATAATGCACTAATATTAACCTCATCAGCCTCTGGATCTGTAGGATGATTAGCAGCTTCAATTATGAATTTGGCTTTGATGTCTTTTGCATTATCCCTACAATAAGAATTACAACAGAGCATCTTAATTTGGGCACACTCATGATGATATGATATAGAATTGAGTTCCTTAAGACTAGCTTGGCTAAAAATGGTTTTATAGTTAAGAGAGAGAGATGAATAAATGATGGCATATTAACCTGTTGATGACTCCTCCAAGGGCTGCAGGGATGAGAATATCACAGTCCTCAACCAACACTGAATTGGGATCCATGTCATCACCCCCACTGAATCCCTTCACTCCACGGTTTTCTTTTACATGTTTGATAAGACTTGGTATGTCTATTCCCTTGCTGTTCTTTATAGCTCCACTGATGTCACTTACTGCAACAATTATTCCTCCTTGTTCGCTTATGAGCTGAGCAGCCCAAGACCCAACATTTCCAAATCCCTGCACAACAACTCGTTGCCCTGCAATGCTCTTCCCATACTCGTTAAGCAACGCTTCTGTTGCAAAAAGTACACCTCTTCCTGTAGCTGCATCTCTGCCAAGTGATCCTCCAAGATCCTGATTTACATTTATTTTTAATTTTATATGCATGCTAGAAGTACAAACTAGTACAATGAATCTGAGATATGATATCACACTTACAATTGGCTTTCCTGTTACTACTGCAGGTGAATAACCATGAAACTTTGAGTACTCATCTAGTATCCAAGCCATTGTCTGTCAGGGTGCAACAACAGAGTCATGTATTATACAAGGCGCAATTTTAAAATTTTACTAGTATACAACATAGAAAGAGTCTATTTTCAGACCTGTGGACCAGTGCCCATATCTGGTGCGGGAACATCTGTGTGAACTCCGATGAGGTCATGTATTTTTTGAGTAAAAACTCTGGTAAGTCTTTCTAGTTCTGAAATACTCAAATCTGATGGGTTGCATCCTATTCCTCCTTTGGCTCCTCCATAAGGAATGTTAGCCACTGCAGTCTTCCAAGTCATTAATTGTGCCAAAGCATTCACTTCATCTGGGTCAACCTGCATTATCCATATACTCTGCTTATTAGATTATTTCAATAAAATAGAAAGAAAAAAAAAGAAGAGGATAGACATTTTATCAGAAAAAATGCTACTTGGGTCTATTCTTCAATTGAATGAAAATAGAAAAGAATTGCAAATTTCCTGAGTGTTGCACAGGAAAGGTTTCCAGTAATTAAAAAAGTAACAAACCTCTGGGTGGTATCTAATGCCTCCTTTCATAGGGCCGCGAGCATTATCATGCTGAA
This sequence comes from Rehmannia glutinosa, assembly GCA_016081115.2. Lineage (NCBI taxonomy): Eukaryota > Viridiplantae > Streptophyta > Magnoliopsida > Lamiales > Orobanchaceae > Rehmannia > Rehmannia glutinosa. Next base: position 425,893 of record JABTTQ020002297.1, read on the forward strand.
CCCTGAACCCAACAAAGGATGCCAAGCTGCCATCATCTTTTGGAATGGTACACTCAACCTGAGATTTTGATCAAACAAACTTATATATATATATGTGTGTGTGTTTTTATGAAAACAAACAGTTAAAAACTCTCAAGGATATATATGATGATGGATGCCAAGAAACAGTAGAAAGAAATGATGACTGCCTGAATCAAACACTATGAAAGCTCTACCAACCTTTATTTCTCTAAATGGAATCAGTAAACTCTTCTCAAGCTTTGAGTCCAATCCTAACAGCCGAGCTGCCAGCTTGAAGTTTCTGTTGGTTGCAGCCAATGCATTCATGATTTTTTACCTGAAAATTCAAGCACAATGACAAAAGAGATGAAAAATTGATTGATTTTATGAATGAAAACACTGAATTTAGAGATATTTATAGGACAAGTATCTATGCGGCTAACCTCAACATCTCACATATAAATGTATCATGATCCCAAAATTAAATTACAATATTCTATAAACCTTGACTATTTCATACATTGCATTTCTCGTCACCATCCAGTCATCTTATCCTTGAAATTTCATCACATTATTATACTAATCAAAGCTGCCTAAACAACCTCAATTAAGCAGGATCTATACACTAGCCATCACGTATATTTGATGATCTTATTTGTTTTATCAATCTCTCTTTCTAAAACAACATCTGGTACTTTTCAACCTAGAAGCCCGTAAATTTATTCTGAAACTGAGGATTAACAAATTAGACTTAGAATACATGGTAGTGGATCAAAAGATGCCTCCAAGTTCCAATATGCTTCGGTCATTCTGACACTTGACAATATTTAAATGTTGTCAATGGTCAAACATGGAGGTTGAAACTATTTATAAAGATAAAAGTAAAACTACTAGAAAATATCAGGTTGTGAGGGGCCATCCCCGACATTATCCTTTGTTTTACTCATATTATCCTAAATTTAATGCTGAATCTGTTCTATTGTTCTATTGTTCCATGTCTCTGAGCTTTTGTTCTATGTCTATGAGCTTCTGATAAATATTACTGTTAATTACAAATATTATCCCTTGAAGTTTAGCCTGATTAATAAAGAAGGGATATTTGTTAGAAAAATGCAAATATCAAAAACCTAACACTTTAAATAGTAATTTGTAATTTTGAAAAATAACTAAAGTTTTTTGTAATTAGGCTAAATCTCAGGGATAGTTTTTGTAATTATCCCTATATATTAATATGTGCACTGTGGTTTGAAACACGATACAAGAGCATTATCGATTCATCACATGAATGTAGGAACGGACGCAAAAACTGTAGTATGGGGGCAGAATTGAAAATATTTGAGAGAAAGGGTGACAAGATTAGAAATATTTAGAGAAACAATAACTTTTATATATAAATATAATATATATACTACATAACATAAAAATTTGAGGGGTGGCCGCTTCAGCCCCTCTTGATCCGTCTCTGCATAAATGGATTATGTTATCATCAGAATGACAAGTGGTAATCCCTGTTAAGCCGGCTTTGCAGATATGGGCCAATATTTTGATGACTATGTAATGCTTGAGACGTCAGTTTGTATCCCCGCGAAGCTTATCCATGAAAACATGGAGTCATGGACTAGCCCAAATAAAAGACGGAATTCATGCGAATGATAATATCGCACATGTCTTAACATCATATATATGTCTTCGAAGTCTTTTAATTAATTATAAGCTTATCCCACTTAATTGTAGTTTTGGTCCGGTAAATATAAGGAAGTGGCATATTTAATCCTATAATTATTGTGTATAACAATTTTGGTCCCGTAAGTATAAAAATATGGCATATTTTGATCCTCTAAGTATGCTATATAGCAATTTTGGTCCAATAATAAATTTACAGGACCTAAATTGCTGCATATGATACTTACATGGCTAAATATGTCACTCTTGTATACTTACATGACCGAAATTGCAATTAAGCATGCTAATCCAATATTTTGTTGATATAAATAGCAGAAGAAAACTGTCTATTGTCCCCCCAATATGGCCATGAATTTGGAAAGGGTGTAATGGCCTTACTTAGGCCTTATTTCCTACTAACCTACCCATAACAAAAGGTCTGCACAAACAATCCATCGTTCTCACCTTTTAAAATAAGGTACGCGTGTTAAGTTTGGAAACAAAATAACCTAATAAACATGTTACAGTAGTTTGATTTGATACAATACCACTGTACAAATGCATGAATAACTAAATAGGTAAAGGGTGCTTCAATTCAATTCAGTTTGAGATACAAAAAGACGTACGGGGGTAACTGTACGTAGAAAGTAGAACATAGTGTGTACGTCGTACCTGGAAAAATGACAAGAAAAAGGTAGAGCGGCTATCAATTTAATTCACTCCTTATAACTGGAACTGGAACCACTGCAACAAAGTAAAGTAACAAACAAACGGGAAAGGGAATAAAAATCAGAATGTGATTCAATTCATCGATCTCTCGGGAATATTAATGTTCTTCAAGCTCGCTTAAGCCAATCCAAACTCTTGGGACGCTATATATATATATATATATATATATACACTCGTTTTACGTGTGAGTGTGTATACTGAATTCATTAGTATACAATACTCGGCGGATGTTAGTTAGTGTGCAGAAAAATAAAATAGTGATTGTGATGTGTTAGATCATGAGAATATATAGGAATATGAATAATTGAAGAATATGATTCGTTATACTAGTACAAGTGGAAGTGGTGAATGAGTGAGAGTGATGGGTGCATCATGCATGTTCCCTTGCCTATGTACCTATAAACATGAGCAGACAGCAGTGGCATCAACTTTTATATTATTCAAATATATATATATATATATGTATACTTCCTCATCACTCCACTCACAAGGGGATTAATGCTTGTTGCTTGTGCACATATGTAATAGTAATACTGCTGCTCTTTCAGTTTCACAAAAAGAAAAGAAAAGAAAGACCCACGACAAGAATAATGCCCTAGCTAGTCCTAGTTATTATTATTATAGTATAAATAAGCAGTAGGAGTATTTCATACGTGGAAATCCAAACCCTTTTGTCTCTCAAATATAATGCAACTGCTACGTGATTCTGAGTTCTGACACGATTCTCACCAATTCCAATTCCAATTCCAATTCCAATTCCAATTCCCTCTTATTATTTACTTACTCTATTTCTACCCACGTTTCACATTTAATCTCCCACTAATTGTCTTTTTTCTTCAATATTTAGTTACCAATTATTTGAGATTCCATTCCAACTTCCTTATTATCTATTGCACTAGCAATGGTATGTGTATTTTTTTAGGATTTGATTCCATTTTAAATTTATTTTATTACCTATTCTCACAATCCAACTTATTGATCCTGATTTACGGAGACTAAAGCCAATACCATTATATCACCATGCCTAACATTTTCAACCCCCAACTTTTTTATTTTTATCTTTCTTGCCTCATCTTCTTATAGGATATGTAAGTAGTAATGCCACGACAAAATTGAGATCAAAGGCGGGCGTTGAAGATGGCGAGTTAGTTGAGTGCTGCTTGCCTCAACGTTATGTATTCGACATATACAAGTATATATATTATTATATAATATGTACACTACACACTCCATTGAAAAGGGAAAAATATATAAAAGAATATTGGACTTTGGTGTTAGCATTTACATGAATAAGGGATGACTAGGTATAGATTGTGGTTATGTCCAGGGCACGTTGATCAACTACTTTTAGCCACAATTTTTCTCTATGCCAAAAAATATAAGTTTTTCTAAAGTATGTTTAAATTTTGCCAAAAACTTGTGGGAGATAGTTGCACCGTGAAAAAAAAGAACAAGTAATAAGTAATCTCTTATTTGAACATATTTTTTAGTTGTTTAGGTAATCTATTATTTTTCACTTTAAAAGTATTACTTTTTATTTCAGCTGCAGTGTGACCATCTCACAATAAACCTACACTATGTGTTGTTAAATTAATTATTGATGCACTCCAATAGCTCGCTCAAGGGCTTGAGGTCATCAAAACACTAGCTAGTACTTGGATTTGCACTACTATACTCGAATAATTACAACGTTTTCTCTCTTCACACACTCTTGCCTATTAAGCTAAAATTGCAGACAATCATCTAATACTGATACACCACAACACATACACATACACATACAAAGTGGACATATTTATATTTATATAATCAGAAAATTAAAGGAATCCACATTCAGCCAGCACTATATCATCAACAAGCCTTTTTCTTTTCACAAAAACTCCTGTCAGACCGTCTAACGGGTCTAACCTGTTAGACGGATCTGAGTCGCGAATCCAGTGGCATTTCTATAATATTAGCAGTGGTGTTGTAGTAGTTTTCGGGAACACCAGTATTGATCCTTCAAACATATTAGTCGCCCTTCTAAAAAAGTATTAACAGTTTTTTTGAATTGTATTAGTAATTTCTGAAGAGTTTTTAGTATTTCTCCGAATATACTCCCAAAATGTATTAGCTTTCCCTCAAAAAAGTATTAGTAGTTCTTGAAAAAGTATTAGTAGTTCCTTGAAATAAATTAAATTTTTCTCCGAAATGTATTAACAGTTCTTCGAAAAGTATTAGTCGTCCTTCTAAAAAGTATTAGCGAGTTCTTCCGAAATGTATTAATATTTCCCCGGATATAATTAAATTTTTCTCCGAAATGTATTAATGATCCTTTTGAAAAGTATTAGTAAATCCTTCTAAAAAGTATTAGCAGTTCTTCTAAAATATATTAGTAGTTCCCTGAAGAGTTTTAGCATTTCTCATGAATATACTCCTGAAATGTATTAGTTGTCAATCGAAAAAGTATTAGTAGTTTCTCAAAAAAGTATTAGTAATTTCCTAGAGAGTATTTCTCTGAAAAGTATTTATATGTAGTTCACTCTAAATTATTTAATAGTCTCATAAAAAGTATTAGTTTTTCCTGTCAAATGTATTAGTAGTTCTTGTGAAACGTATTAGTAAATCCTCGAAAAATATTAATTTTTTCTCTGAAAGGTTTATAGTAATTCCCTTGAAAAGTATTAGTTTTTCCAATAAAAAGTATTAGTAGTCACACTAAAATGTATTAGTGTTTTCATAAAAATTACTATTAATAGTTCTTTTTTTTTTTCCTAATCTTTCTTTGATTTTTCAAAATTCAATGTTTGTGGCATGTGGTTTTTTGTCAACCCCAAATTTGGCTTGGGCTAAAATATAAGAAAACATACCAGAATCCAAAATTTGCACAGACCTTAACACGATATATCATCCAAGTGTTTGAGGTCATTTGCCTCTTTTAAAGCATTAATATAATATTAGCAGCATGACTGAAGGAATCCCTTCGAATAGGACTTCGAGCTTCGACATCCCGAGCCTTACGAGAATTTGGAGTAGGATGCTTTATAGGTTGACCATTCGAACTTTAGTTTTCTTTCTCTGGCTCGGAGCTTTGAGTGCGTCACCATTATCTAATGCATCAACTGACGAGGGGAGGCATGGAGAAGGTAACAGGAAAAAGGGGGAGATTGTAGAGAGATGAAAGGGGAAGGGTGCTGTGAAAAAAATTGATTTGAGGGCCTAGGGCAGAGAATGGGGAAAATGTCGTTGGTTGTATCGGGTCAATTATTAGGTCGAATCTGGGTTAGTTACAAAATCCCCTAATAAATTAGATCCGTTAGACCGTATTACATAAGACTTACTCTTTCCTTTTTGGTTTGCTGAACTTTATTGGTCGATGCAACTTTTCTTGTGCTACCCATGTTATATATAGTCAGTTACAATTATATGCTGAGATTCACATTTAGTTATATATGTGGCTAAACTACCAATTATATTGCTCAAACAAATTATAGAGTAACACGTGACGAATGTATTTGACAATTAGAGTAACATGTGTCAAAGCGGGCGCAGGAGTGTATTCTTTTGCCAGTAATGACGCACCTACACAATAAATTGTTCTCCAATCAACAGATACAGACCCACAACTTTAAATTGGAAAAAGTTGCACTCAAACACTATCTTATATCATCTCTTGATCAATAGAGTGTTTCTTTGGAGAATCTTTAGATGGAATCCTCCTCAGAATCTTTTGGAGTCCACCTTTGCAACCACACAAAAGATTCGCTTTATATCACAAATTAATAATTTTTATTTTCTTTTCTTTTCTTTCTTTCCTTCCTTCAAATAATTACTGAGATTCAGGTCTCAATGGCAAAATCATCAGCATTAGCATGTTTTACAGTAACAAGCTGTTGGAATTTTTGGTCTTGAGAAATGGGTGTTGACCCGAATTTGACCAAAAATTAAGTGGTTTCCATTAGTGAAAAATGAAATTAAATTATTTGTAAAAATTCTACTAAGAGAGTAGATAAGAATAGCATTTGGAATTTCTCAAACCGATTCGGGTGAATGAGAAATTAATGCTTAAGTTAGCCACTTAATACAAATAAATGGTATGAAAAATAGAAAATATGGGGAAGGAGAGAGATGCTCCATCCCACATAGGAAAATGATGATAAGTTTGCACACTTAATATATCCCAAGTTGGACAAATGGGTTTGGGCCGTTGGGGGCACCCAAGTTTTTAAAGGGGGTGAGGACCTACATCTTGTGGGTTTGGTTCAAAGCACAAATCGTGCGCGCCGATCGGTTCGGCCCGGCCCGCCGTGGGCCGTGGGCTTGGGCTTCAACACCCTTATTCTTTTGGACCAAAAACCTTTAAAATAATTAATTAATTAATTTTTGTAATTATTTAATTAAATCGAGACTTCAATCGGGAAGAAGTTCGGACAAGACGCGGGCGGCGGGCGCACGGCCGTGCGTCGATCGTGCGAACAAAAAGTGCGTCTATCTGATGCAAATGTGCCTTTTCGAGCCTAAAGACGCGATTTTCCGTCACGGGCACTTGCTTGCCTATATTATTGAAGCCCCTGCAGATGAATATGAATACGATATCATCCATTAAAATCGGTCATTTGCATAATCGAGCATATTGACATTCTTCTTCCTTCAAAAGCTTGAAAGTCAAAACACCTTTGTTGTTATTTGTGTTTCGAGTTTGCAAGTCGTAAACTCGAGACATAAATAGTCGTTGTATCTTGGGACGTACGCCGTAACCGTTTGCACTAATATACGGGCGTTTTCGTCTTCTCATGGATCGAATCGAATTGGCCTCGACTAAAAAATCATACACTTAGTCATTTTCTTCCTATACGTAAAACCTTTCCACCGGATATTTTACCCAACAATCGCAAAGCGAAAATTTACATTTTCGTTGAAGACGATGGCATCAAGTTCGATCTCTTTCACACCTATGGTCACTGCTCCCGCTCACGGCGAAAAGCCGCCCAAGTTCTCCGGTCTCGACTTTAAACGTTGGAAATAGAAGATGATGTTCTACCTCACCACCTTGGGGTTGTCTCGTTTTTCAAAGACGACCCCTCACTCGCCGTTGGAGATGACGAAGTTGACAACAACCGGAGAATCATTGTGGATGCTTCTTGGCATAACAACAATTTTCGTGGTCGAAACTACATTTTGAATAAATTTAGACGACACCCTCTACAATGTCTATAGACGTTCAAAACTTCCAAGGAATTGTGGGATTCTTTGGAAAAGAAGTACAAAAGAGAAGATGCCGTGAGAAAGAAATTTGTTGTCGACAAATTCCTCGAGTATAAGATGGTTGACACCAAGACGGTGATCGGCCAAGTTCAGAGATTCAAATCATACTTCACGACTTGGTTTCGAAGGGATGATTTTGAATGAATCCTTTCAAGTGTCCTTTCAAGTGGCGCAATAATCGAGAAATTGCCGCCATTGTGGAAGGACTTCAAAAATTACCTCAAGCACAAGCGTAAAGAGATGGGGCCCGAGGATCTGTTTGTTTGGCTTCCATCGAAGAAGACAACCGAAAATCGATGTTAAAACTAGCAAGTCCGGAATGGGGGCTAAGGCTGATCTTCTTTAATCGAGCACTAGCAAGAAACGCAAGCACTCCGGGAAGGAAAAAGGAAAGGCCAAAAAGTTCAAGGGTAATTGCTACAATCGTGGGCAACCGAACCACATGGCTAAGGATTGCCGACACCCGAAGAAGGGCAATCAAGGTGGCAACCAACAAGCGATGTGACAGAGGACAAGTCGATTCTAATCGACTTGTCGGAGCTCGATCTCTCCGCCGTTGTGTTTGAAGCCAATATGGTGGATAACCCAAGGGAATGGTGGATAGATACAGGGCTACTCATCACATTTGTGCCGACAAGGAGATGTTCTCATCCTATGATCCGATTAATGGAAGGAAGTTGTTCATGGGAACTCTTCGACTTCCAACATCGTTGGCTTGGAAAGGTGGTGCTCAAGATGACTTAGGAAAGGAGCTTACGCTTGTAGATGTCTTTGCATGTCCCGGACATCCGCAAAAACTTGGTTTTAGGTCCTTTGCTTATTAAGGCCGGGTTTAGACTAGTGTTTGAGTCCGACAAGTTTGTAATGACCAAGAATGGTTTGTTTTTATGTAAAGGTTACCTTGATAAGGGTTTGTTTAAAATGTCTCAGTAATGTACTGCTTTTCGCCAAGAGGCGAAGAATAAAAACGTTACTTCTATTTACTTGTTGGATTGTTCTAATTTATGGCATGATAGATTAGGACACTTAAACTTCAACACAATTAAAAGATTAGTGAATCCGGAATTAATACCTACGTTTAAAATCGATTCACAAGACAAATGCGAAATTTGTGTTGAAGCAAAATTGGCCAAAGCACCGTTTCATTCGCAGAACGAGAAGTACCAAACCACTCGAGTTAATTCATACGGATGTGTGTGATTTAAAACTTATGCAAACTCGAGGTGGGAAAAAGTACTTCATAACGTTTAGAGATGAATGCACAAGATATTGCTATGTGTATCTCTTGAAAAGCAAAGATGAAGCTTTAGTAGCTTTTAAAACTTATAAGAATGAAGTTGAAAATCAGCTTAATTTGATAATTAAGATGATTCAAGTGATAGAGGCGTAGAGTATATTGCTCCATTTGAAGAATTTTGCTCGGAAGCGGGCATAATTCATCAAACGACTGCACCTTACTCACCTCAATCAAATGGTATTGTAACCAAAAATCGTACTCTTAAGGAGATGATGAACGTGATGTTGTTAAGTTCTGGCCTACCCCAAAACTTGTGGGGAAGCCATACTTTCTGCAAACTACATTCTTAATAAGATCCCACACAAAGGTAAAAACGAAACTCCATATGAGTTATGGAAGGGACGTAAACCGTCATATAAATACCTCAAAGTGTAGGGGTGTTTGGCTAAAGTCGAAGTACCTAAGCCGAAATAAGTTAGAATCGGTCCGAAGACGATCGATTGTGCTTTCATTGGATATGCTAACAATAGTAGTGCATATCGCTTCTTAGTGCACAAGTCAGCAATTCCTGATATAAATGAAGGTATGATCATTGAATCAAGGAATGTTGTATTCTTCGAGAATATCTTTCCGAACAAAGAACGAAAAGAAGAAAGTTCGAGTAAACAAACTTATGATCTTTGCAAGGTTACCTCAAAGTGATGATGAAGAGGAACCAAGACGCAGTAAAAGGACAAAAGTAGCTAAGTCTTTTGGTCCTGATTTTCTAACTTATATGTTAGAAAACGAACCCCGAACTATTCAAGAAGCCTTGTCTAGTCCAGAAGCTCCTCTCTGGAAAGAAGCTATCAATAATGAGATAGATTCCATCATGCAAAATCACACTTGGGAGTTGGTTGATCTCCCACCGGGTTGCAAACCTTGGGATGCAAGTAGATCCTTAAAAGGAAGTATAATGTAGATGGATCTATTGACAAGTATAAAGCCCGTTTGGTAGCTAAAGGGTTTAGACAAAAAGAAGGATATGACTTCTTTGATACATATTCTCCTGTCACGAGGATTACGCCCATTCGTGTTCTCATTGCTATTTTGACTTTGCATAACCTTGAGATTCATCAAATGGACGTTAAAAACCGCCTTCTTGAATGGTGAGCTTGAAGAGGAGATTTATATGGAACAACCCGAGGGGTACGCGTTGCACCGGTCAAGAGCGAAAGGTGTGTAAACTTGTTAAGTCACTTTATGGACTAAAACAAGCACCTAAGCAATGGTACGAAAATTTTGAGTCGACTATGAAGTCAAACGGTTTAAAGATCAACGAATGTGACAAGTGTGTCTACATTAAAGGTACTATAAATGATTACATCATAGTATGCCATTATATGGATGATATGTGGATCATGGGTAGTAGTCATGATTTAATCGTGAATACTAAGAACATGTTGAAGAAGAACTTTGACATGAAGGATATGGGATTGTCGATGTTATATTAGGGATTAAAATATCTAGGACTTAGGATGGAATTGTCTTGTCACAAATCCCAATTATGTCGAAAGCATGCTCGAAGGTTTAATGCTTTTTATAGTCCTCCGGCTAAGAAACCCGTAGATCTAAGTCTACACTTGGCCAATAATAGAGGCGAACCAGTTTCTCATTTGGAATATGCAAGGGTAATTGGCGTCTGATGTACTTAACGAATTGTACATGTCCGGACATTGCATATTCCGTGAGTAAACTAAGTAGTTCACAAGTAACCCGAGTACTGAGATCACTAGAAAGCCGTGACAAGGGTACTTAGATATTTAAAGAATACCATGAATTATGGAATACTTTATACGAGATATCCAACAAAAGTATTTAGAAGGATATTGTGATACCAATTGGATATCGAGACACAAAAGACTCCAAGTCCACAAGTGGATTTGTTTTCACAATAGGTGGAGGAGCGCTGTCGTGGAAGTCTTCTAGCGCACGTGCATAGCTCGATCTACTATGGAATCTCGAGTTCATTGCTTTGGATTTTTCGAGAAGTTTCGAATGGCTTAGAAACTTCCTAGAGGATATTCCTTGTTGGAATAAGCATGTGCCTCTTTGTTATGATACAATCGTGATAGTCAATCGCAATAGGAAGGGCACAAAGCAAGTATGTATAATGGTAAGTCTAGACATATACGTTGAAGACACAATACCATTAGACAGCTTGGTTGATTTCGAATGGGGTTATTTTGGTTGACTACGTGAAGTCAAAGGAAAACCTTGCGGATCCGCTACGAAAGGCATAAATCGAGATCAATCGTATAAACGTTAAGGGGAATGGGTTTAAAATCTACAACTTAAAGAATGTTCATAGCGGTAACCCAACCTTGTGAATTGAGATCCCAAGACCTTGGTTCAATGGGACAACTAAGTTATGAATGTTGGTGAACACTTGAAAGCGTGTTAGCTCATTCTCGATACATCCAAGTGAATGTAATCCCTGCTGAATGTGGTGAGGTTAAGTTTAAGACTTTTTATGATTCCTATACCGAAAGGTGGAGTATGGCAGATACTCTTCAATAGGAGATCACCTATATAAGTGGGAAGTAATGGCCGCTTCAAAGAAACACTTATGAATCTAAGATATGGTCCAGACCGAAATGGACACAATGTGAGAACAACAAGTGTTAGAGTTGTTATTGTGTAAGCATTGTTGTCTTGGTTTACACGAACGGCCGAGTAGTTCAATACATCGCGTCAATACTAAGCAACCAAGAACGATAGTATTTTACTAAGGAAGGTTCAAAGCCACAAGCTACCTATCCCGATGTAATAACGATTTGCCGAGACTTTCAAGTGAATCGCATACACGCATGCATTAATTTCATTCATGTGGGGATTGTTGGAATTTTTGGTCTTGAGAAATGGGTGTTGACCCAATTTTGACCAAATAATTAAGTGGTTTCCATTAGTGAAAAATGGAATTAAATTATTTGTAAAACTTCTACTAAGAGAGTAGATAAGAATAACATTTGGAATTTCTCAAAACCGATTCGGGTGAATGAGAAATTAATGGTAGAAGTTAGCCACTTAATACAAATAAATGGTATGGAAAATGAAAAATGTGGGGAAGTAGAGATGCTCCATCCCACATAGGAAAATGATGATAAGTTTGCACACTTAATATATCCTAAGTTGGACAAATGGGTTTGGGCCCCTGGGGGCACCCAAGTTTTTAAAGGGTGAGGACCTACATGCTTGTGGGTTTGGTACAAAGCACACACGCGCTGCGCGCCACCGCCGCCGGCCGACTCGGCTCGGTCCGGCCCGCCCCGATGTCCGGTCCGGTCGAGGACGAGGCCGTGGGCCTGGGCTTGGGCTTGGGCTTCAAGACCCTTATTCTTTTTGGACCAAAAACCTTTAAATTAATTAATTAATTAATTTTTGTAATTATTTAATTAAATGGATTTAATTAATTTTCATAATTAATTAAATCAGACTTCAATTGGGAAGAAGTTCGGACCGCGCACACGGCTGTAATGCTGGTCGTGCGCCCGAACAGAGATGCGTCTATACATGCAATGCGCCTTTTCGAGCCTAAAGACGCGATTTTCCGTACGGGCACTTGCTTGTCTATATTATTGAAGCCCCTGTAGATGAATATGAATACGAAATCATCAGAGTAAAATCGGTCATTTGCATAATCGAGCATATTAACATTCTTCTTCCTTCAAAAGCTTGAACGTCAAAACACCTTTGTTGTTATTTGTGCTTCGAGTTTGCAAATCTGTAAACTCGAGACGTAAATAGTCGTTGTATCTAGGGACGTCGCCGGAACCGTTAGCACTAATATACGGGCGTTTTCGTCTCATGAGATCGAATCGAATCGAGCCTCGACTAAAACACCATACACTTAGCCATTTTCTTCCTATACAGAAACCTTTCCACCAGATATTTTACCCAACACAAGCATCATCAGGAACCAAATTACTATCTGTCATAGGACCGTCTTACAAATTAGGATTCGTAAGACGGAACCTACAATCCGGATCTGCTCATTAAAAAAAAAATCTTATATTATCCCGTAACACCATGCGGGGGATTTTTTAGCACATATGCTTTCTCTATCTCTCTTCCAGTCTCTCTCTCTCTCTCAATGTACTCAATTTTGTTTCATAACTAGGGATGTTAAACGGGCTGGCCCTAGCCCTATAGGGCCAACTCTAACGGGCTTCGGGCTAAATGGGCTTTGGGCTAAATGGGTCACTACTATGCGGGCTAGCATTTTGCGAACCTAACTCTAACCCTAGCGGGCTTTGGACTAAACGGGCCATTAATGGGCTACAAGCCAAAAAAAATTATTATTTTTTATTTAAATCTAATTTTTATACTAAAGCATGTATAACAATATAACCATCAAACTAAATATGCAAAACTAAATTACACATTTTTTTGTATGTTGCATTATAAGGATAAAAGTCTTAAAATTCTAATATAATCACATCATCATTATCACAAAGACTTTGAAACTTTAAGAACATATTTCGCAATAAGAGTTAAAACAAAAATATGTGCAAAAACTCATTTCTAAAATGAAAATAGAAACAACAAACTACAATGTAGAATGATAAACACTATATAATGAATATTTTCTTAATACCTTTTGATTTTTGTCAAACAAATTAAATAAATATAAATAATGATAAAACACGATTTGATGTTCAATGTTTGTGCGTGAGATAAGTTGGAATCTCAAAATACAACAAATTCATGTTTATAATTATTTGCATAAAGTTTCAATTATTTGTCACATTTAAGTCACGAAAATTTAAACTTTTTAGATTATAGTATTGTATTTATTAGAGAGATATAAATTATATAACATTTTAAATCATCATAATTGATTACATTTTAAGTCACTATAAAATTATATTTCTTAGGAAATGTTACGTAAATTTTTATTTACCAATCCTCTATTTTAAAAAACAAAAATTCAAAAATACTAAAGTTAAAAAAAAGGGCTGGCCCATTTAGCCCGCAGGATGTAAAAAATGATACTTTTCTGCAATAGTGATACTTTTGAGATTAAATTTGATAATTTTATGATGCACAATGATAGTTGAACATTTAAAATCTGTAAAATAAAAAGTGATACTTGTTCCACAAATAATGATACTTTTTAAAGAATAAATATGATATTTTAAGATGCACAATGATACTTTTACATTTTAAATATTGTAAACATCAAAAGTGGTACTTTTTCACAAAATAGTGATACATTTTAGCATTAACTAGAACAACACCCGTGTGTTACAGGCGTGTTACACGGGATTTGTCCAAAAATAAAAGTTTAATGTCACAAATTTGTTTGTAATAATTATAAAAGATCTAAAATACTAATTAGAAAAATTTAAAAAGAAATTCAAACTTTAGAAAAGTATCATAAAAATAGTTCACTTCAAATTGAAAAACGTCTTTACTAACAACATTAAATTTTGTTGGGAAATTAATTTTTAGATTTTGATGAATGCCATGTAAAACTTAGAATAGAAAGTTGGCACCCCATTTTTGTTGTAAATTGCATTGTAATAGATAGGCTGGTCGAGTGAGTTAAGTCGGCCTATGCCGTAATATGCAAGAAGTCAATCGAGACTAGAAGGAAGACTCATTGTGAAGCAACCGAGTGTGGCAAAGAAGAGAAGACAGAACTCGACGAAAGTGCGGTGAGATGCGGTGAGTGAAGTGTCGTCAAGTCAACTCAAGATAGCCAAGTCTCAAGTTGAAGTGATAGATGAGTCATCCATGATTGAAAGTCGACTAAGTCACCACAGGGAAGTCAAGGAAATGCAAGTCGAGATAAGCTGAAAGAGGCCCGTTGCACAAAAGTCAAGAAAATTACTTAAACAAGTAATACTTCCATCGCCTTTCTTAAAGTGCTCACCCCGAAGCGTGCAAAAGGAATAAACCAATGGGAAGCTCGCACTGTGTCGAACTCGAAAAGTCAAGACTCATTCATACGAGGAAATGTCAATTCCAAGAATCGCAACAAGACAAGCCAGCGACCACAAGTGTCTTTTGAAAATTAACCTATCTCTTCAACGGGCAAATTTTCAAAAGAACACTATAAAAGGCCGAGGAATCTATTTGAGAAAAGGTTAAGAACCTTGTTACCTGGAACTTTCAAGCTATTATTCAAAGTATAACCTACTCAAGTCATACAAGTTCAATCCTCAAGCTTACATTACGAAGGAAATCAATCCAACACTCACCTGTGAAGGAAAGACGACTTCAATCAGTTGAAGAGGAAACATTTGAAGAATCAAGGGGTCTCGCACTCCACAAAGGATTGTAGAAAGGTTCAAGGTCGATCCATCTCAAGTTTTTGGAGGGCTTCGTGATCAAATCCAAGAAGCTTGAGCAAGTGGGTCGTAGTAGCAAGGCCCCTTGCCTGTGAAGAAGAAGCCGAGTCGTAAGAGCGATTGTGTGACCAAGGCATCTCGATCGAGTCCCAAAGGATCAAATCGTGTGTGATCAAGACTTGCATCCGGGACCGATAACCACTTTGTACATTGATCAATACTTAGTGGATTCCTCCAAGAGTTGGAGAAGAGAGGAGTAGAAGAATTACCCCATCTTCGAACCTCTATAAAATTTATTGTGTCATTTACATTACAACACTTTAATTTTCGCATATTATTTCAATATCTGTTGATAAATTTGCTATCCAATTGATAATCAACAAAGTGCTAAAACCAAGTATTAAAACAAACTTAAACCAAATTCAAGGGTGTTAAGTCTTCCAATGAAATCATATCACGTCAAGTTAAGTTTTAGACTAAGCGGTGAGTTATTCTATCAACACTAATCGAGTCGTTGAGTGCCTAACATCTTTGGTTAACTAACTTAGTCATCCATCAAGACTTAATTTTGTGAAGTATTAACTCGAACTTTTAACAGACTAAATCGAAAAATTGGTAAGGTTTATTCAACCCCTTCTAAATCTTACACTCGCACCCCTTGGGACCTACAAGTGGTATCGAGCGGTAAGTTC
The DNA here is from genome assembly GCA_016081115.2 of Rehmannia glutinosa. Classification (NCBI taxonomy): domain Eukaryota; kingdom Viridiplantae; phylum Streptophyta; class Magnoliopsida; order Lamiales; family Orobanchaceae; genus Rehmannia; species Rehmannia glutinosa. The sequence continues at coordinate 441,792 of JABTTQ020002297.1, forward strand.
ATTGAGCCTTCCGCACCGGTTCTTGAACTAGATCTCCAATCTCTCAAAGCTTGCTTTAGCACTTGATCTTTCAAAACTCTTTTATTCAACAAAGTTATTATCATGGAAGCAAATTTGACACGCATCCCTATGTTCACAATTTAGGAATTTGATGATTGAAAATTCGAACGCATGGGTGCTCATCTATCAAGATTACACGATGAAATGTGGATAGTAATAGAAGATGGGCCACCGCAAATCTTGAAAGTGAACACAGTACCAAGCAAGGAGAGGCTGCTGCGGGGTGAAGGAGAAGAGGATGTCGCTCCCGGACCAACTATGGTTGAAAAACCAAGAGCTGAATGGACAAATGATGACAGAAAAAGATACAACTTGGACAACGTGGACAAGGACATTCTTTACAAAACTCGGACAAACCCATGTTCAACAAAGTCAAATCGTGCAAGATCGCAAAAGAAATCGGGATAAGCTAACCTCATTTGTGAAGGCTCGAGCAAATCAAGGAAAATAAACTATCTGTTCTTTGTCGTGTAAATTTGAAAATTTTAAGATGCTTGTAGGAGAAACCTTGGATCAACTGGATGCTCGGATCACATAAATTATCAATGAGCTATATGCACTTGGAAAAGAATATACACGATGAAATGTGTATGAAGATTCTAAGAAGTCTCGGTGAGTGGGAAATGAAAGTCATGGCCCCGAGACACTCCATGAACCTATCAAAAACATCCAACCATGAGCTATTCTTAGATCTCAAAGCCTATGAATTTGAGCCGAGAAGAAAAGACCTAGAGGAGACATCTATGCCAAAAAATTTGCTTCTAATAGTTAAGGATGGTAAAAGAGCCGAGGTCAAGGAAGTCATTGACCAAGAGGAGATTGCCCCGATGGTTAAAAGGTTTAACAAATTCTTCAACAAGAATTACAAAAGAGGCAAAGGTGAATCCTCGAGGAAGACACTCGGCTCCTCCAAGTCAAGGGAAGATAGGCCACCCAAAAGAACAAAGCATCAAAAGATTGAGTATCAAAGAGCCGACAATCCAAGGATGGAAAGAATCGATCAAAAGGTTGAAAATTTATCGAACTGGCTGCAACCTGGTCACTATGCCATTGATTGCCCATATCCCGTAGTCAACAAATACAGAATGAAGAGGAAAGAAAAGTCTTTGAGAAAGAAGACAAGCGAAGAAAAAGGCAATGTTAGGCTGCAGAGACTGGCGAGACAGTCAAGTCAAAAGACACAAAGGACTCGGAGAGTAGTGAAGTCGACTACTCAAGTGACTACGAAGAAGAAGCCTTGATCCGTCTAATGGCCAAAGAACAAGACCAACGACCAAGAAGATGAGGTACACTCTAACTCATCACACTCGCATTCTAGTGATAGTGATTGTGACACACACGCTTTATCACCCACTAATCTTTATGATTCATTAGGCAAAATGATGAAAGACTTTGAACACATTAAATCCTCACACACACTACTAAATGAGGAAAACGACTACCTAAAAGTCAAAACTCACGGTGACTAAGGAGTCGAGTACTCTAAGTCACATAGCCGATGACAATAAAAGTTTAAAGGTGAAAATGCTAAGCTAATAGCAGAGATAGCTACCACGAGAAAAGAAGGAAAATGACCTCAAAAATGTAATTGCCTCATTCACTAAGGCATCGAAATCTTTGGATGATCTTATTATGAGCCAAAGAGAATGTGGAGATAAGATGAGGCTTATGATTTAATTCCTCTATGCCAAGTCAAGTTCCAAGAGTGATTTTGGAAAAAGAATCTTCAAGTAATGAAGCATCTCAAAATCCAAAACTCCAAATGGTGCACACACATTCATTCCAAAGCACAACCACAAGCAAACTGGCCTTGGTTATAAAGGAAAAGGAAAAGCGACCGGTGAGTATCTTTGAAAGGACAAGCGAGAAGAAATCCACCGAGTTCCTCAACAAACTCCAAATAGGAAGTACTGTAAAGAAAAACAGAGCTACCAAAAGCCCGAAGTTCTATGAAAGGAACACATATGATGGGAATGGTAGAAATTACCTAAGCAAGTGATTGGAATAATGTGAACTATCGCAAAGATCTATGGAATATAAGCCTAAATGGCAAAGGCCTAGAACTCAACAAGGGTCATTCAAAGGCAAAAGAGCTATCATCAAAGCACACATATGCACCCAAGCACTATCCTCAAAGATATCACAACTACCCAAACAAAGCAATTGCTAAAACACATACACATGCATACTGAGACAAAAGAGACAATTTGTATGAACCTAAAACACCCAAGAAATTTACCAAAGTTAATTATGATTATGGCAGCGATAGATGGCAACCTCTTAGAGTCAAATCATTTGGCTATAGGTTGGTTGGATCATCTTACAATACTAACCCCTCAGGACCTGAGACAAATATGGGTACCTAAAACCTAATTTCTTGATTACGAGGTTCAAGGAGCGGTGAGTGCCAAGGAACCTGGTACATGGATAGTAGTTATTCCCGGACACATGACATGAAACAAGAAAATTCTGTCAAAATTTAAGGAAGTTAGAGGTGCAAAAGTCATATTTGGAGGAATGAAGCTCCAGGAGAAATAAGAGGCATTGGATCCATCAAGAAAAATGGATTAGAAATTACAGATGTTGCATATGTTGAAGGCCTCAATTTCAACTCTAAGCATAAGTCAACTCGTGACAAGGGCTATAATGTTGGATTCAATATGAGAGTGTGCCAAATCAAGAACATGAATCTAATGAAGTAGTGTTGCAAGGATGCGGACAAAAGAACATGTATGTGGTAGATTGTTCAATGCAACACCAAGCACTTGTCGCTAGTAAAGAGCACAACGGAATCAAGTTGGTTGTGGCACAAGAAGCCGAGTCACCGAACTTCAAAACAATTAACAAGCTTGCAAGGAGCAATCTTGTGGAAGGACTTCGGATCAAAGTATAGAAGAAGGAAAGTGTATGTGATGCATGCATGATGGGAAAGCGAGATCAAATCATCATTCAAAGAAAAGACATGTCCATCTTCAACAAGAATATTGCACCTGCTACATATGGATCTATTTGGTCTAGTTAAACCGGCCAAAGACATAAGTGGAAAGAAATAAACATTGGTGGTAGTAGATGATTACTCAAGATACACATGGATAATTTTCATGTGTAAGAAAAGAAACCCTACGTAAAACCACCACGGTGATGAAGAGAATCTAAAATGAGAAGAGTCAAACCATTATCAAAATTAGATCGTGAGGAAGGCGAGTTTGTCAATGGAATAATAACTCGATATTATATTGAAAATGGTATTGCTCATGAACTATTCGTAGCAAGGACTCCACAAAGCAAGAATGGAGTTGCGAAAGAAGGAACATAACTCTCAAAGAAGCAAAGAAGGACTTGTTAGCCGAAGCAGTCGCCTAAAAGATTTTGGGTCAAGCAATAAACACAAAGATGCTATACTCAAAATAGATGCATGATAAACATACGGTGACAAAGACTCCTATGAGATTTGGACAGGAGAAAGCCAAATGTTGCATATTTTAGAATATTTGGATGCAAATGCTTCATCCACAACAATGGCAAAGATAATTTAAAGGCTTTTGATGCTAAAGTCGATGAAGGTATCTTCTTAGGATACTTAAAAGCAAAGCCTCACAGAGTGCTCAACAAGAGGACAATGGTTCTGAAGAATCCATTCATGTGGTGTTTGATGAACCCAACGTAAATGGAGAAGACATTGAAGAGTCGGTGATAGTTGAATCACCAACCATGCGTAAGAGTCCCTATGTTGAAGCTGAAGTCGGAATTATAAACCCGGATGAAGATGAGATATTTGAGTCTCAAAGACAACTGGGAAATATGCGGCTAAGTGATGATGAGAGAGCTGATCAAAATAACATAGCTACAAGACGATGAATCCGGCTAACTTACTCCAACCCGATGTAAGGTGACCGAGAGACCATCCAGAACTAATCATTGGAGATGTAAGAGAAGGTGTGAAAACTAGATCTAGAACCCAACAAGAAGCTATGTTCACTTGTTTCATGTCACAAATAGAGCCAAAAGATGTGTCACAAGCTTTGGATGACACACATTGGATTCAAGCCATGCAAGAAGAGTTTGAATCGGTTTTAAAGGAACAAAGTGTGGGTATTGGTTCAAAGACCTACCCATCAAAATGTTATTGGCACTAAATGGGTGTTCAAAAACAAGATGAATGAGGAAGGTTACTGTGGTAAGAAACAAAGCAAGATTGGTAGCCAAAGGGTATTGCCAAGAAGAAGGAATAGATTTTGATGAAACTTTTGCTCTGTGGCAAGATTGGAAGCGATAATGATGTTTCTTGCCTATCTTGCTCACAAGAACTTCTTTGTATATCAAATGGATGTAAAGAGTGCATTCCTTAATGGGTTATTGGAGGAAGAAGTGTATGTTGAACAACCTCCAGGATTTGAGCAGAAGACTATTGGAGATAAAGTATACAAACTCAAGAAAGCTTTATATGGATTGAAACAGGCACAAGAGCATGGTATGATACATTATCACAATTCCTGATCGAGAACGGATTTACAAAAGGCAAAGTGGATAGAACACTCTTGAATTGAAGATGGGAAGAGTATCTTTGCTTGTTCAAATATATGTGGATGACATCATCTTTGGATCCACAAACAAAGAGTTTGTGTGATAAATTCTCAAATCTTATGCAAAGCAAATTTGAAATGAGCATGATGGGAGAGTCGACATTCTTCCTTGGACTCCAAGTAAAAGCTGTTGAAGGATGGAACCTTCATAAGTCGACAAAATACACAGAGATTTAATGAAGAAATTTGGTATGAAAGAGAAGTCTTACGTGAAAATACCAATGAATACATCGGTCAAAATGGATATGGATACTGGATGGCAAGCTCTGTGGATCAAACAAGATCTGAGCACTTATTGGATCATTGTTCTATCTCACAAAGAAGCGGACCGGACATCACCTTTCTTTGTAGGTGTATGTGCAAGATTTCAATCGCTCCAAAAGAAAGCCACATGATTGCGCCTAAGAGAATCTTGAGGTATACGAAAGGAAGTCAAGAAGTTGGCTTATGGTATCCAAAGAAAGGTGGATTCAAACTAATTGGTTATTCGGACTACGACTATCTTTGGATGCGAGTTGTGAGGAAAAATACCTCGGTACATGTCAAATGCTTGGAAATAGATTAATTTCTGGTTTAGCAAGAAGCAAAATTCAATAGCAACCTCCACAGTTGAAAAGAATACATAGGCTGGGCATTGTTGTGCCCAAGTCTTATGGATGAGACAAAGGTGAGAGACTATGAAGTTGAAGAAAAGGAAATTCCAATTATGTGTGATAACACAAGTGCAATTGCAATCACCCAAAATCTGTGTTGCACTCAAGAACAAAGTACATTGATGTCGAGATATCACTTCATAAGAGATCATGTTGAAAAAGAAGGACATCACCTTGGAATATATCTCAACCGATAAGCGATTAGCTGATATATTCACAAAACCATTACGTGAATCAAGATTTGAAGAACTCAAGCATGAATTTGGGTTAATTGAGCTGAGTTGACACTCGGAAGAGTCAAAGAAAAGAGATGAAACACGAAAAGATGAAAAAAGAGTGAACTCTTGAATCAACGAAGTGAATCGCCGTGTCGGAGAATCACTGCATCGAGTTAGTGACGGTGAGTGCTTATGTGCAAAGAGAGAAGAGTTAAATCCACTAAGGAATAAGTTGAGTCATTTATGAGAAAAGTGACAAAAACGCGTCGTCGTTTTTACTAAGCGGGAATGTTTCTAAGAATGACGTCAAGATAATTATGACGTGTCTGATCAAAAAGTCGCATACCAAGCTTATGATTGGATATAAATCTTTGCCGCATTAAATGCGAGAAATTAAATGTTAATCGGCGTGCAAAATCGAGCCGTTGATCTTGATCAAATTTCAAAAACCACCCGCACGTCCTTTCATAACCCATACATATACCACTTCGTCCGATTTTCTCTCACTTTACCAAAACTGTTCATCTCTCAAGCAAAGAAAGCATTTTTACTCTCAAAACCCTATAAATCTTCAAAGCTCATCTTCAAGGTTTTTTTCGGTGAATCTTCGCGAAATGGCATCTACATACGACTTCATCAAGTTGGGAAAGCAAATCCACACTGGATCTCTTGTGGACTTCGAGGGCATGATCAAACAAGGTCGACGAAACCCTTGTGAAGAAAATAGCAGAGAAGTTGGAAAAATCAGGATTGAAACCCTTCTTGTCGATGGAGTTTCAAATGACCTACGTGGAGGAGGTCGCACAGTTCTACGTGAACGCTGAAGTTCACGATGAGGGCATCAAGTCCTCTGTTCACGGGAAAGATTTCACCATCATTTGCCAAGGATCCGCGAGAACACTGCATTCGTTGCCGGCGGAAGGAGTGCTAGGAGATTTATGAAGTTGATGTTAACCTGGCTGCTGCTTGGAAGGAAGTAGCCAAACCCGACTGTGCTGCGAAGGTTGTCTACACGGTGACAAGAAGGCTGTTGAAGGAGGACTACCACAAACTGCTGGACATTGTTGCCAAATGCATAGACATCAAATTTGGAAGCTTTAACCAGCTGTCCAAAACTAAGCCGATCGTGAATGGCCTGCGATCATTGAAGAAAAGAAGGTGAATCAAAGAGTTTGTATACAGCAGACTTTGCGAATATTGGGAATAAATCCTTCAAGGAGGATGGTACGTTTGGAGGATCCTGGGGTACTGAGTGGTGATTGGCCGGATGGTGGAAGTTAAAGGAGTCCTCTTCGACATGGAAAGGCGTTCTATGTCAACAAGAAAATATTCCGGTCTAACCTTTCAGAGCACGAAGCGAGCATACGCCAAGAGGGCCGTCAGTGAGTGAGGAGAATCACCGCCCTGAAGAAACAACTGTCTTCTCCTCCCAGGAAGAAGGCTGCCCCCGACTACAAAGAAGATCGTTGCCCCGCAACAAAGAAAAAAAAAACAAAAGATGCACCGCCCCTGTGAGCCCAAGTCACCGCCCTGCGAGCCCACAAGGAGGAGAAGGACCTCAAATACCTTCTCCGGGTTGTCAAGAAAAAGGAGGACCGACAAGCCTAAGAAAGCCAGCTCGTCGAGAAAAAGACAACGACAGACGCCCCGCCCCAGACTCGAGGAAGCGCATCCGAACAGAAATTCCTCTCGGTAAGGACCAAAAGGAGAAGACTTTTCAAGCGATCACTTGAGAAACAAGTGAGTCCCGCCACTGGTTGGAAGCAGATCAGCGGAGACAACCGGAGAAGTAGAGTCTCTGAAATTATTGATGAAGCTTGACCAAGTCTCTTTTCAAGCCAATCAAAGATAGGCAAATTGAAGACATTTGTAGTCGAGCATTTGAGACACGAGAAGTAGCCGAGAAAGCAAACTCTCATGTTGACAGGTTGTATCCCTCCTACAACAGACGCCGAGGGTGTGAAGCACTAAGGTTTGCTACCTTCAATCCCCGAGAACGAGGGACAAGAGGGAGAAGATGATAAAGATGATGATGATGTGATGATCCTATCCCCACCATATCCGGACATCCAAAATCGTCTGCGAGAATGGAGGAAGTGGAAGCCGAGTCGATCCAGGAACGATTCCAAAGACCGAATTTATTGAAGAAGAAGACAAATCGTTGAACTTTCTCGATTGACCATTTGTGGTCCAAGACCGGATGAAGAAAGCGCACGATATCTATATCTTGCAGATCTTCAAAGACAAGGAGAAGCGGCGAGAGGAAGTCAAGCTCGTGAAAAGGCCTCGTATGTGTCCCTTTATGGAACCATCGATCATACACATCCTCATCTTGACATTCTCTCTGGGAGTGATGAGGATCGGACCCTCTTTGCTGCTCTGAGAAGAATTGGAGACGCAGCAAGTCATGCGGGAATCTAGGGTCCTACATGAGCAACGGTTATTGGAAGGACTAGGGGAGTCTTCACATCATAGTGGAGATTGATCCGATGGGAGTGGTGCAAAGATATATTGCCATGTTGCGCCGCCACCACTTCCCCACTCACTCGAAAAGAAGGTGTTAAGGAATTGGCGATGAAATTGGAAATGTGGGGACCCCGTCGAGCTAACCCCTAATTAAGGTGTCTTACCACCTTCCCCAACGATTGAATACTCAAAGGGAACAATCGGGAGTCCGGAGACGAGTGACCCCATTCAAGTCACTCGGTGGTGTGCCGGTTGAGGGGGAAACTCACTCACTGCGGCAAGGTCGGAGGATCTGCGGTGACTCCACAACAAATCTTGGAGGTGAAGTGGAGAAGGAACAACAAATGAATACACAAAGCAAGTTGTCATGCAAGCTTCGTACGATTAAGACTGTCTCGGATGAAGTGCCAAGCCCTCGCTCCGCCAATAGCCGATGACGCCGCGATCGAGGCATTGAGGAAGAATCGCCCGGGAGTTAACACTGGCAATGAAAGTGCAATCCATGGAGTTGAGACTCCAGTGGATGCCACCTCGAAAGATCCCAAGACAGTGACACTCGTCGAAGGGATCGGCCCAGGCCTCATTGCGATTGAGACCGCAAGAGGTAATGAAGGCCAACGGGAGGTTGAGACTTCCTGGGGTAAAGAGACGGAAGCACAGAACATCCCTCCTACTATCATTGATCCATCCGAAAAAGAGATAAGTGCTCTTCACGATTCCCAAGACAATCCCGATGTAACCTTTCGGGATCCGAAGGTGAAGACGGCCGAGTCATCCCCTATTGCCGATCCAAAAGACTCGGTGAGGATGTTCTCCCAAGCACGAGTAAGACCGACATTAAGGCTACTCGCCAAACCTTTAATTTTGATGATGAGCCACCCATGCAAATCTCATCATCGTCCGATGACGCCATCGATACGGCCGAGGACCGGTCAACTCACATGGAAAAACCAAATTAAACACAGTCAATCAAGAAGGCTACCCAAGCCGGGTCAATACCCCAACAGACCATAGTTGAAACACGATCAACTAACTACGCAGCTACCAAAGCTGCAGATCGACGAAACGGGCACATCACGGGCATGAGTTACCATTGAACATATTCCCGTTGCCGTAATGATCCGTTCGAATAATCGTTCCCTTTCTCCTGGAGCTACCGATCTTCTTGAAGAATCAGCCACGAGATCAACAACGTTTCCATAGACCTAATCCCGTTATTCCAACAGACACCATCGTCCCGCAGACTTTGACTTTGACGCTACTTGGCCGCCTTGGTGAGACAAGTGATGGCTGAGGTTCGAGAAGTTTTCAAGGCCATATTTGCATAGCTAGAGAAGTTGGAGAGGCACCAGGCCTCACTAGACATGAGACCTGGATAATCGAGATGCAAATCTTCGCTAATCTGCATGGAATAATTGTCGATCCGGGAATGGTGGCAACAACATCGAGACAATGCACGTGGAACAAGTTTGGTACTTGAACATTGTTAAATAAAATGCTAGTCCTGGAGCGCTAATAATGCGACATGAAAAGGAGGATGCGGGGAAAATATTGACAGAATGCATACCTCACATAACACGTAAATGGAGCCGCACTGCGTGAATTTCATCGCAAAGAGCTTCGCGGCGTAGAGGAGAACATGGAGAAGAAATTCAGCCTCTCTCTGGCCGAATCAAGCGGTGGGCAGCAGAATCGAAAGCCACTCACTCAATTCCATGCAAAGATACTCGCAGCGAGATTCAAAGCATAACTCGCCTATCGATCGCTTGGACTTCATGATTCTGGCATGTTTCGGGGGTTCCTCTGTCTTTTGATGATGCCAAAAAGGGGGAAGAGGAATACCTAAAGGCGTTGAAAGGTTCGAAGGTGAGAAGAAGGACGCTTGTTGTGAAGGAGAAGACAATCAAGAACTAAGAAGAGAGAAGAAGGAAAATCTGTTGAGAGGAAGGTTCGAAAGATATGACCTTGATGATTGCTAAAACCCCCAACAAGGTCTTGTCTGGTGATATCATCAGCAAACTCCCGATGACTCGCCACCGCAACACTCGCAGCACCCATGGCCGGGTGCGAAAAATAGTAGAAACAGGGGATGAAGGAGGTGGAAGGAAAGATGGATGCCCGAGTTATGGATATCTTTGAAACAACATGGAGGCATTCCAACGACAGAGACACCTATGCCATTTCGAGACGTTGGAACCGAGCCAAGATCTGTTGATAAATTCATGACGCCGCATCCAGGGTTACTTCGCAAATATGTCCATGGCTCAAGCACGGGATTTGTATTGGGAAAAAGGCCTCAAGCTATGTGAAGAAGGCTGACAGTACAGACACTGGCGATCGCTCTGCTTTGGTCACTCACTCTGGTCACTCACTTTCAGTGGGAAAAAGAAGGCCCGTCAGATAATACACGCCCAGAGGCAGAGGAAGAAGCGATGGAGGAGGAAGAGGTTCAGACACCAGACCCTCGCCCAAAAACATTGAATATATAGATCCAGGCAAGAAAGGAGGGATCTATTGGGCCGGATTCGACGAAGTAGCCAACCCGCAAGTGGCCAAGAACAATGCCGAGTATGTAAAAAGAATTGAAGAAGAAAATAGAAGACAAACTCGTTGTGGGAAGAGAGACAAGAAAGGAAAAGAAAAGATGAAGTCGCGAGAAAAGGCTTATGAGAAAAAAAAAATTTGACGAGAAAAGAAAAGAAAAAGGTCGAAGAAGATGACAAAGTCAAGAAAAGGAAAGAAGGAGGCGTGAAGGAGATGAAGTGTTCTTTATCCACCCCTTCATGTATTTTACTATGCAAATACATCTTTATGTAAGTCCTCTCGTACATCGAATAAAATTGTATAATTTCTATACTTGCGTAGATATAGAATAGCATGGTTACCTTAAGCTCTGTTTAAGCTCGATACACTCAAACTTGATTTGTGTAAAGAACAAGAATGTTATGATCAATAAAAGATTGATTCTACGCATACATTGCAGTGATTATACATTGTCTCAGACGTATCTTTGCTTTTTAATTATTGTATGAATGTTTTAAGTTTTGGCATCATCAAAAAGCGGGGAAATTGTTGGGAAATTAATTTTTAGATTTTGATGAATGCCATGTAAAACTTAGAATAGAAAGTTGGCACCCCATTTTTGTTGTAAATTACATTGTAATAGATAAATTTGGTCGAGGTGAGTTAAGTCGATTATGCCGAATATGCAAGAAGTCAACTGGAGACTAGAAGGAAGACTCATTGTGAGGCGGTGAGTGTGGCAAAGAAGAGAAGATAGGAACTCGATCGAAGGTGCAGGCGAGATGCAATCGAGTGAAGTGTCATCAAGTCAACTCAAGATAGCCAAGTCTCAAGTTTAAGTGATGCGGATGAGTCATCCGATGATTGAAAGTCGACTCAAAGTCACCCTGGGAAGTCAAGGAAATTGATCAAGTCGCGATAATCGAAAGAGATCCGTTGCACAAAAGTCAAGAAAATTACTTAAACAAGTAATACTTCCATCTTGCCTTTCTTAAAGTGCTCGATCCCGAAGCGTGCAAAAGGAATAAACCAATGGGAAACTCGCACTGTGTCGAACTACAAAAGTCAAGACTCATTCATACGAGGAAATGTCAATTCCAAGAAGCGCAACAAGACAAGCCATCGACCACAAATGTCTTTTGAAAATTAACCTATCTCTTCAAATGGGCAAATTTTCAAAAGAACACTATAAAAGGCTGAGGAATCTATTTGAGAAAAGGTTAAGAACCTTGTTACCGGAACTTTCAAGCTATTATTCAAACTATAACCTACTCAAGTCATACAAGTTCAATCCTCAAGCTTACATTATGAAGGAAATCAATCCAACACTCACATGTGAAGGAAAGACGACTTCAATCAGTTGAAGAGGAAATATTTGAAGAATCAAGGGTCTACACTCCACAAAGGATTGTAGAAAGGTTCAAGGTCGAACCAGTCTCAAGTTTTGGAGGGCTTCGTGATCAAATCCAAGAAGCTTGAGCAAGTGGTCTGTAGTAGCAAGCAAGCTACCCGTGAAGAAGCCGAGTCGTAAGAGAAGCGGTGTGTGACCAAGACATCTCCGGACCGAGTCCCAAAGGATCAAGTCATTTTGTGTGATCAATACTTAGTGGATTCCTCCAAGAGTTGGAGAAGAGAGGAGTAGAAGAATTATTACCCCATCTTCGAACCTCTATAAAATTTATTGTGTCATTTACATTACAACACTTTAATTTCGCATATTATTTCAATATCTCACGATAAATTTGCTATCCAATTGATAATCAACAAAGTGCTAAAACCAAGTATTAAAACAAACTTAAACCAAATTCAAGGGTGTTAAGTCTTCCAATAAATCATATCACGTCAAGTTAAGTTTTAGACTAAGCGGTGAGTTATTCTATCAACGACTCGATGAGTCTGTTGAGTGCCTAACACTATTTGGTTAACTAACTTAGTCATCCATCAAGGACTTAGTGTGAAGTATTAACTCGAACTTTTAACAGGACTAAATCGAAAAATTGGTAAGGTTTATTCAACCCCCTTCTAAACCTTACACTCGCACCCCTTGGGACCTACAAATTTGTACATAGGGACGCCACATAGATAAATGTGAAACAACCATGTGGAATTGAAAGAATAAAAATGTAATATGAATGGATATAGATTTTCTAATTTTATACAAAATATAATATGAAATAAAAATATGAAATCCCGAATTAATGTTTGAAATTTTTTATATTATTTTCTTTGTTCTAAGCAATATTAATTGATAATTAGTGATTATCGTCATATCTGTAGTTTAATCTGAGCAATATATATGTTTTTAAAAGATAACAATTTTAAAAGATAGTGTAGATAGAATCATTGATTTTGTATTATTTGTCTTTTAAATTTGTTATCTTTCAAATTCAAAAATATATTATCAATTCACTTTTCAATTTTTACATAAGGATGCCATATGTATAAATATGAACAATAATGTGGAATTTGGAGAATGAAGAGTTGACACATGTCCAAAATTAATGAGGGGATGGCATGTGTCAACTCTATTTTTTCTTTTAGTATATACTTGTACGACAAAAAATAATTCAACATTTGCAAGAATTAAATAGAGCAAAAGTAATATGTATTGGTATTGGAATTCTACGACTTATTTGTACAATGTGTGTTTTCTTAGGAAAATAAAAAATTTCAACTTTCACGTAAATTTTAAAGAGGTAAAAGCGAGTTTAGACATGCACTAATTTCCAAGTAATTTTAAGAAATTAATGAGCTTAGTGTTATCTCTTTTGATTTTTAGCTGTTATCGGAAAACTTGTTGGATATACATACATATATAAATGTCTTAAATTTAATCAAATATATCTTTGATTTTATTAAATATTGATTTTTCCGATTAATTTACTGCGGTCAAAATTAATTCAAGTGTTTGGTGGTCTTTTATGGTCTTTTAGGAAACAAATATAATTAGAATCCAAAAAAATTAATTTATCCAAATTGATAGTAAATAAATTTATTCAAATATGTTGAAAATCGATTGAGTCAATAGTTATATACAAAAAATAATTAATACATTATACGGAAAATCATCTCGAGTCAATAGTTATATACGGAAAATTAATTTATCCAAATTGATAGTAAATTACAGAGGTGATGACATGTGGCAACTTATTTTTTTCTTTCAAGTATATAGGGTTGATTATGATACTTTTAAGATGGACGATGATACTTTTATATTTTAAATATTGTAAGCATCAAAGGTAGTACTTTTCACGTATTTAGTGATACTTTTCAAAGACATTAAATATGGTGCATTTAAGATACACAATAATAGTTTCACATTTTACATATTTCAAAGTACAATGTATAAGTTAGGTCACTTTTTAGACAAATGGTGACACTTTTAAAGCAATGTATGATACTTTTAAAGCAATTTCTGAGACTTTTAACATGTACAGTTATGTTTTAATATTTTACATATCCTAGTCCAGAATATTGATATTTTTCATTTAATTACTAATACTTTACAAATTATATATGATACTTTTAGGTTATTTCAATTGATAGTGAACTTCTCAGAAATACTTAAAATACAGACATGAAAAATTTAAATTACTAACTCGTTGAGTGATACTTTTCATATAATTAGTGATACTTTTCAGATTATATATGATATTTTTCATCAATAATATAAATATTTTAAGAAATAGCGAAAGAATTGTCAACATAAGACAATATACAAATGAGAAAAACTACATACATAATCACTAAAAGTTTGTCGAGAAAATATTCACAAAAAAACACTATTATGTGGGTTAAAAACATATAGTATCAACATTTGTATTAACTTTTTTATCAACTTTTTTGTCATCTTTTTCGGAATCTCTTCTACAACAACGTTTTCCAATTAACGGCTACCGCTACCTTCCTTCACCAGACTTTCTTATTTTTTATCAACTTTTCCTGAGTCCTTTTACTACAATACCTTTTTCCAGGTTCCCCTATTTCTCTTGTACACCAAATGTTTCTATCGTATCATCTACTAATATGAAAAATTGATACTTTTAAGGCAATTTCTGATACTTTTAAGTCAAAATTCTTAAAAACACACATTAATAAATCTAACAATTTTATCACCATCTAACAACAAATTAAACAAAAATGTAGTTTAGCAAAAAGTTCAATGTTGAAATAAATACGAGTCATATAAATATATATTCAATGTTGAAATACAAATTTGACATAAAATTGATATTTTAAGCCAATTTTGATAATTTCAAGCCGTTTCGATACTACTAAAGATGCAGAGTGATATAATATATAGTCAATGTTGAAAAGTGCACAAAGATATAGGGGCATAAAACTAATACTTTTAAGCCAATTTGTGATACTACTATATTTCGATATTTTAAGCCAATTTCGATACTACTAGCATGCAAAATGATATATTATATGGTCAATGTTGAAAAGTGCACAAAAGATACATGGACATAAAATTGATACTTTTAAGCCAATTTCATTGCTTTTAAGACAACCTCTATAATATTTCTAACATGCAAAGTGATATAATACAATGACATAACAACCGACACTTTAAAGATAATATCTACTCCCTCCGTCCCAATAAGATAGACAAGTAGAGTATTTCTTACATTAAGAAAACACAATAAATATAATTGGGATCATAATCTTTTCCATATTATTCCTACTTTACCCTTATATTAAATGAGACTATATCATTGTTGGTCTCAAACAAAGTGAATTAAACAGAGTAGTTTAGTCTATTGGTGTGTAATTAATACACTCAATAGAAAAACAAGCCTATAATTTGGGACAGACGAAAAAGGAAATGTGGTCTATCTTATTGGGACGGAGGAGTAATACTTTTAAAATAATTTCTGATACTACTGACATGCAAAGTGATATAATATATGTTCAATGTAGAAAATGCACAAACGTATTTCCACTCATCATCTCCACAAACAAACCCTAACAAACATGAAGTTAAGAAAAAGTTCAACACAAACCTACAACCTTCGAGAAAACAATGAAAAACACATATTCCACTTTAGTACACTATATCACTACAAGAAAAACGGTCAAAGACATCATGTAAAAGACATCATTTTCACGAATTTTATGATGTCTTATAGTATACAACATCATGTTTTAAGTGAAGCGATGTGTATGACCGGATTTTTTCGCTATTACACATCGTTTTTAAGAGACAATGTCTTTCGCCACCCCTTTCTTGCTTTATAACATCAATTTTAAGGTCGATTATTCCATGAGATGTCTTTGTCCACCCTTTATTGGTTTATAACATCACTATTAACATTATTTACTTGAAATTTGATGTTATTACTCAATCATTATAATTTTAAAATAAAATTATATTAATTTCCCCAATTAATCCTTCACCAACCCAAAATCCCCCAAATCCCTTTCACACTTAAAAATCTTTGAGCAAACTCTTTCCCTGCATTTATGTTAGAAAATTTATTTTTTAGATTTTGATGATACCATGTAAAACTTAAACTAGGAAGTTGACACCCCATTTTCCTTGTAATTTGTAAGGTAATAGATAGGATGGAAGAGCTGGGTTAAGTCAGTTATGTCAAAGATTACAAGAAGTCAACGCATGGATGGAATGAAGACTCTGTTGTGTGTCAACCGAATATGGCCTATAAGGAAGTCAAGGACTCGTGAAGAGGGAGTTAATGAGAAACAATCGTGAGAAGTGTCGGTCAAGTCAACTCAAAGAGCCAAGTCTAACTTGAGTTGAAGTGATAGTTGAGTCAATCCCATGATTGGAGCCGACTCAAGTCACCAGGAGTAAAAGCGCGATCAGTCAAGACAACCGACTTAGGTCCAGTTGAATAAAGTCAAGAATATTACTCGATATAGTAATATGTCAAGTCATCGGAGTTTAAAAGTTTTTGGCCCCATAATTATGCAAAAGGAATGAGCCAATGGCAAATCGCACTCGTGACTCAGGTCGAAACCCGCAATGATGGAATGCCAATAAAAGACAAGCCAACAAACACAAAGTGACATTTGAAACAAAGCATATCTCTTCAATGGACAAATTTCAAATGTGCACTATAAAAGTGAGAAGCTATTGAGAAAAGGTTACCTTGATTATCGGAACCACGAGCGAGCAAGCATTTTTCCGAGTAATTAACCCGCAAATTTCTTATAGCAATTCAAGCAATTTCTCAAGCCTTAAACTTCGAAGAAACTCGATCCAACACAAGCTGTGAAGGGAGAAAACTTCAACTTGATTGAAGAGGAAGCGTTTGAAGAAACAAATGGGTCTACTTTCCAAGTTGAAGGATTGTACAAAAGTTCAAGGTCGAACGATTATCAAGTTTATTGGAGGGCTTCGTGATCAAATCCAAGAACTTGAGAAGTGAGTGAAGTGAGCAAAAGCGCAAATGCCTGTGAAGAAGTTGAGTCGCAAGAGAAGCGGTTGTGTGATCAAAGGTCGTCTCAGCATCGATAATCGCTTTGTAAACCGATACATTACATAGTGGATTTCTCCGGGAGTTGAAGAAGAGAGGATTAGAAGAATTACCCCATCTTTGAATCTCTATAAAATATTTGTGTCATTTACTTTTTCGGCCAATTTACATTCAAAGATATTTACTTATATCTCTTTGTTAATATACATTGCTATCCAACCGATAATCAACTAAGTGCTAAAAATCAAGTGTTTAAAACAAGTTTAAAATCAATCAAAGGGTGTTAAGTCTTCCGTTGTTAAAAACCAAATCAGCCAAGTTAAGTATTTGGCTTAAAGTAAAGGATTATACTATCAACATGACTATATCGAGTCTATTGAGTGGGTAACTTATTTGAATAGCTAACTTAGTCACCCCCTAGGACACAATCGATTTGAGTCAACTATGTTGAACTATTTAAAAGGACTAAAATCGAAAATTTGGTAAGGTTTATTCAACCCCCATTGCTAAACCTTACTTCACACCCTTGGGACCCACAAGTGGTATCAGAGTGGTTAGTTCATTGAGCCTTCTGCACTGGTTACTGAACTAGATCTCTATCTTTTCAAAAGGTTTTAACACTTGCGTTTTTCAAAGTCTTTCATTTTTCAAGCAAAGTCATTATCATGGAAACAATATATATCACATTCCTATGTTCAAGAGCAAAATTTGATAACTCGGAAAATTCGTGATACAGTGCTCATCTATCTCGCATTACATGATGAAATGTGGCTTGTGATAGAGGATGGGCCATCGCAAATGCTCAAAATCAATACTGATTGTACGAAGAAGCAGTGCGGTGAAGGAGAAGAAGCGCTAAAGCAAGACGAGCCGTGGTTTAAAACCAAGGACTCGAATGGATAAATGAAGATAGAAAGAGATACAACCTGGACAATGTGGCCCAGGATATTCTCTACAAAACGTTGGACAAAGCCATGTTCAACAAAGCCAAATCTTGCAAATGCAAAAAGACATTTAGAATTAGTGACCTTAATTTGTGAAGGATCGAGAACAAATTAAGGAAATTAAATTAATTATTGCAGTGAAACTGGGTCATTTGGATGCCAAATTTTGAGATTACAAATGAGCTTTGACTCTTGGGAAATAATATATACAGAAAGAGATGTGTATGAAGATTCTAAGAGCACTCCAGTGAATGGGAAATGAAGGTCATGGCCCTAAGACATTCAATGGACCTCTCAAGAACATCTAACCATGAGCTATTCTCGGATCTCAAAGCCTATGAGTTTGACCTGGGAAGGAAAAGAGCGAGGAGGAAACAAGCGTACCTAAGACAACCGTGCATTGATGGCCGTGAAGGGAAAAAGAGGCGAGGCAAAAAAGCCGTAGACCAAGAGGAGATTGCCCGATGGTTAAAAGATTCAACAAGTTCTTCAATAAGAACTATAAAAGGAATAAGGGTGAAACCTCCGTAAGACATTCGACTTCCAAGGCGAGGAAACAGACCACCCAAGAGAGTCGATCATCAAAGAGTTGATTATGAGAGAGTTTATAATCAAATAATAGACAGAGTTGATCACCATCTTAGGAAAACAAGCCCGAGCTTAAAAGCCAAAACTCATAGCCGACTAAAGAGCCGAGTACTCGAGTCACATAGTCGATGAGAACACTAAGTCAAGGCCGAAAATGCCAAGATCACAGCAGAGTTAGCTACTACAAAAAAAGAGGAAAAAAGATCTTAAAAATGTGATTGCCTCATTTACAAAAGCATCCAAATCATTGGATGAACTTATTATGAGTCAAAGGAATGTGGAGACAAGACAGCATAGATTTAATTTCTTTGTACATAGTCAAACTCAAAAGTGATTTTGGAAAAGGGGTCTTCAAGCAATGAAGCATTCCAAAACCCAAAACACCAAATATTGCACCCACATTCACTCCTAAGCACAATCAAAATCATCTTGGCCTTGGTTATAAAGGAACGGAAAGAAGCCATTTGAGTATGCTCAAAGGACGGTGAGAAGAAATTCAACCGAGTCCCTCAAACCAAACTCCAAACAGAAAATACTGTGAAAAGCAAACAGAGCTACCGTAAAACCCACAAATTTCATCGAGATAAGTACATATGATGGGAATGGTAGAAACTATCCAAACTATCTTGATTGGAATAATGTGAAACACAAGAAAGACCTATGGAATATAAGCAAAATGGCAAAAGGTCATTCCAAAGGCAAAAGAGTTTTTATCAAAGACACATATGCACCCAAGCACTACACTTAGAAATACCACAACTACCCCAAGAAAGCAATTGCTAAAAAACACACACACAAGCATACTGACAAAAGAGACAGGTTGTATGATCCTAAAACCCCAACCAATTTGCTATTGTGCACTATGATTATGGCAATCGATAGATGGCAACCCTCTTAGAGTCGGTGACCATTTGGCTATAGGTTGGTTAGAACATCTTATAGACTAACCCCCGTGACCGGAACAAGTATGGGTACCTAAAACTAATTTCCACGATTGCAGGTTCAGGAACAACCGAGAGCCAAGGAACCTGGTACATGATAGTGGATGATCCGGACATATGACAGAAACAAGAAAACTTGTCAAGATTCAAGGAGATTAGATGTGATAAAGTTATATTTGGAGGAAATGGCTCCGGGAGATCAAGCGCACAGGATCCATCAAGAAAATGGATTGGAAATCACGGATGTTGCTTATGTTGAAGGCCTCAACTTCAACTCCGCTAAGTATCGCCCAACTCGTGACAAAGGCTACAATGTAGGATTCAACTTGGGAGTATGCCGATCAAAGATGTTGAATCCAATGAAATAGTCTTTGCAAGGTTCAAGGCAAAAAGAATATGTATGTGGTAGATTGGTCTACTACTACACCAAGCACATGTCTCGCTAAAAAGAGCACATCCGAATCAAGTTGGTTGTGGCACAAAGGTTTCGAGTCATCCAACTTCAAGACAATCAACAAGCTTGCAAGGAGTCATCTTGTAGAAGGATTGCCAGACTCAGTGTACAAGAAAGAAAGTGTATGTGATGCATGCCAGATGGGAAAGCAAATCAAATCATCATTCAAGGATAAGCCAAGTCCTTTTTCAACAAGGATATTACATCTGTTGCATATGGATTTATTTGGTCCAGTTGAGCCAGCTAGCATCAGTGGAAAGAAGTACACCCTTGTAGTGGTGGATGATTATTCAAGATATACATGGACAATTTTCATGTGTAAAAAGAAGGAAACTTTGCAGAAGTTACCTCAGCTGATGAAAAGAGTTCAAAATGAGAAGAGTCCAACCATTATAAAGATAAGATCTGACAGGAACTGAGTTTGTCAATGGGATAATAACTCAGGATTGTGTTGAAAATGGTATTGCTCATGAGTTATCACCGCAAGGACTCCATGTGAGAATGGAGTAGCTGAAAGACTAACAAAACTCTCAAGGAAATTTCCAAGGACTATGTTATGTCGATTGTTTAAGAGATTTTGGGTGAAGCCATATATACTGACATGCTATACTCAAAATAGATGCATGATTTGTAGCGCTTGACCAAGACTCCGTATGATATTTGGACAGGAGAAAGCCAAATGTTGGATATTTCAGGATATTTGATGTAAATGCTTCATCCATTATAATGGCAAGGATAATTTGAAGACTTTTGATGCTAAAGTTGATGAAGGTATCTTTTTGGGATACTCGGCTAAAGAGTAAAGCTATAAAGTCTTTGAATAAAGAGAACAATGGTTCTGAAGAGTCTATCCATGTGGTTTTTGATGAACCTAATGTGAATGGAGAAGACATTGATGAGTTAGTCGATAAGTTCGAATCGCCTAACTATGCAGTAAGAGTCCTTATGTTGAAGCCAAGTGAGAGCACCCAACCGGATGAAGATGAGATATTTGAATCTCAAAGATAGCCTGGAAGGTCTAAAGTCGAATGAAGATGAAAGAGTCGTTCAAGACAACTTAGTTGTGAGACGGTCACAATCCAAAGCAGACTTACTCCAACCTAATGTGAGATGGTCGAGAGACCATCCACGGAAGTTAGTCATTGGAGATGTTAGAGATGGCATAAGAACCAGATCCGAGCACAACATGAAGCTATGTTCACTTGTTTTATTTCCCAAATAGAGCCTAAAGATGTGTCTCAAGCATTGGAAGACACATTGGATTCAGCTATGCAAGAAGAGTCAATCGGTTTGAAAGGAACAAAGTATGGGAATTAGTTCAAAGGCCAACCACCAAAAATGTTATTGATACTAAGTGGGTTTTTAAACAAGATGAATGAGGAAGGATCTCATTGTAAGAAACAAAGCAAGATTGGTAGCCAAAGGGTATTGCCAAGAAGAGGGTATAGATTTTGATGAAACCTTTGCTCTGTTGCGTGATTGGAAGAATAAGGATGTTTCTTTTTTAAGAACTTCATTATATATCAAATGGATCAAGAGTGCATTTCTTAATGGATCAAGTTAGGAGGAAGAAGTCTTTGTTGAACAACCTCCAGGTTTTGGCGTAAAAACTATTGGAGATAAGGTCTACAAGCTCAAGAAAGTATTGTATAGATTGAAACAAGACCAAGAAAGCATGGTATGATACATTGTCTCAATTTCTAATTGACAATGGATTCACCAAAGGCAAAGTTGATATAACACTCTTCAGGATTTAAGATGGAGATAGATAACGCTTGTTCAAATATATGTGGATGACATCGATTTTAGTTCCACAAATAAAGAGTCGTGTGACAAGTTCTCAAACCTCATGCAAGCGGCAAATTTGAGATGAGCATGATGGGAGAGCGACTTTCTTCCTAGGACTTCAAGTCAAGCAATTGAAGGATGGACCTTCATAAGCCAAACAAAGTATACCGGAGATTTGATGAAGAAATTTGGTATGGAAGATAAGTCTTCGTGAAGATTACTATGAATACATCGGTCAAGATGGACATGGATGCGATGGCAAAGCTGTTGATCAAACAAGATATAGAGCCTCATTGGATCATTGCTCTATCTAACACCCAAAGAGCCGATATCACCTTTGGAGTAGGTGTATGCGCAAGATTTCAATCTACACCAAAAGAGAGCCACATGACCGCAGCCTAAGAGAATCCTAAGATATTTGAAGGGATGCAGTGAAGGCTTATGGTATCCAAAGAAAGGAGGATTCAAGCTGGCACGATACTGACTAGAACTATCTTTGGATGTAGTGTGAGAAGAGTAATTCAGTACATGTAAAATGCATGTAAATAGATTGGTTTCTTGGTTCAAGAAGAAACAAAACTCAATAGCCTACATCCACGGTTTGAGAGTACATAGTTGTGCACCTTGTTGTGCCCAATGTCTTATGGATGAGACAAGAGTCGAGAGATTATGATATATTGAAGAAAAGAAATTCCAATTATGTGTGATAACACTAGTGCTAAAATCACCTTAATCGATGTTGCATTCAAGAACAAAGCACATTGATGTCATATATCATTTTATAAGAGATCATATTGAAAAGAAAGACATCACCTTGAATACATCTCAATCGATAAGGATTAGTGATATATTCACAAAGCCATTGTGTGAATCAAGGTTTGAAGAGCTCAAAATGAGTTAGGGTTAATTGAGTGAGTTAGATCAATCAGAAAGACTCAATCAGCAGAGAAAGAATATGAGAAAAATGAAAATAAGCAAGTTTCACATTTCACCAAGTGAAATAGCAGATAGTCGAGAGGTCACCAGTATCGAGTTAGAGTTACTGACGAAATGAGTTACATCATGAGAAGAGAGAAGCGACTGAGTAACTTTGGAAGAAAGTCGAATCATTTATGAGCTAAGTGATAAACATGCAAGTCGTTTAATTAAGCGGGAATGTTTTAAGAATTGCATCAACAGTAATTATGATCACAAATTTAAAAAAAGCCGCACAAAGAAACCATATGATTGGATATAAATGTTGCTGCATTTAATGTGGGGAAATTAATGCGGTTTTGAAGACTTAATCATGACCGTTGATTTTGATCAACATTTTCAAATTCCAAAACCGATCCTTTTCACGTCCCTTATATATGAAATTTCACTTTCTTTCCTCACGCAAACCTATTCATCTTCAAAGAAGAAATTTCATTCTCTCTCGCAACTAAAAGTTCAAACCCTAGTTATTCAAGTTCCGGTTTCTCAAGTTTTAATTGGTCAAAAGCTTTGGAAATGGCAAAGAAATCATGATTTCACTGTTATCCGAGAAGATCCACACCGATTCTCTTGGTGGACTTCTGGTATGATCAAACGGGCGTGGATGGTGCCCTAGTGAAGAAAATAGCTGGAGAAGATAGAAAAGTCCGGCCTCAAGGACTTTTTGATGATGCGGTTCACGACACCTACCTAGTAAGAGTGGCCATGTTTTTATGTGAACGCGAGGTGCGTGACAATGAAATTTGTTCATCGGTCCACAACAAGGTCATCAAAATAAGCGCGCAAAAGACCTTTGCTGAGCACTCGCTTCTCGCTACCGTGGATTAAAGGACATCGCCGAAGGATGTCAACCTAGCCGCAACTTGGAAGGAAATTGCCAAGCCGGAGTTTATCGCGGGCGTCCGTGTATATTAAAAATTTCAAAGGAGTCTGAAGGATGACTAACACAAATGATGGACATCGTCCGAGTGCGTGATATGAAGTTTGGAAGATTAACCGGTTGTCAAGACCAAGCCGATCGTGATGGCCAAAGGATCATGCAAGAGAAAAAGGTGAATAACAGTGCGTCTTTAGCCGAATCTATCAAAATGTGATGAACAGTCCTTCGCTTAAGATATACCTTTGGTTGATCGTTGGGGATATGGCCTTGTCATTGGCCATCTGATGGAGTGAAGCGGCATTGCACTCACCATGGCAAGACCTTCCAAGAAAATAAAAAGATGTTCGGGCGCGAACCTTTCCAGCCGTAATATGCTCATGCAAGAAAGGCCGTACAAGTGAGGGGAATCACCGACCATGTCAAGATACAGTGAGACCTCTCCACCTCTCTCCCAAAGTCGAAATATAAGAAGAGAGTTGCATCATCTAAGCCTCCGCTTTGCTCCAACACCCAAATCGAAGAAAGCACACCCTTGCAGCCCAAAACCAAAGCCCCGCCCATATAGCTGCTCTTCACCGCTCAAGAAATTAGCTGGGGAGCAGAAGGAACTCGGGACTTTCTTCCTATTGTGAAGAAACAAATAAGACCGCCAAGAGGAAGCTGGTACCGCTAAGGCCCCCACTATTGAGGAGCTTCCGAGAACATTGAACTGCAGGTTCTCTTGGTTCCAATCGCTTTCGCAGACGGGTTAGTCAAATACCTACCTTGGAGAAGACCACCGACCCTCGGTGACTAACCGAAATAGCAAGAAGAGACATCGATGCTCAAGAGGAGCAAACTTAAGTCGAGATGAACCCCGAGAAGATCAAGTGAGGCCGATCAAAGAAAATCAAGACCTACCTACAGGGGGAAATAATTGAGGAAATTGAATGTACCGAGACAATCGAGCCCATGAAAGAACAAGCTGCCTCACCTCCTGCATACAAAATGCAACTTGAAGTCCAAGAGGAGCAAGTCTCACTAGCCCCATTCAGAGAGCAGAGAGGATGATGATGATGATCTCATAATGTATTTCCTCTACCACTCCCGACATTCAAATATGATTAACTGAATGAAGGGTGTGAAGTCGATTACTCCAGCACCACTTGCTCATCGAATTTATCAGAGGAGGAGCAAGAGTTGCTTTTATGTTCCTTTGACATGCATTCTGTCTAATCACCCGGATGAAAAGAGTCGGTGGGAAACCCTTCTCCTCAAGGAAATAAGAAAAAGAGAAACATGAGGAAAGATGCAAGTGCACTTGAGAAACCAAAATTTGTCACCGACAGGACTTACGACACATACATGTTTCATCGACAAGCACAACGAAGTACAAC